>JAODKL010000081.1:2389243-2408364 GCA_026780765.1 Petrocephalus schoutedeni
GGAATTGGAATTGAATTGGAATGTCAGGAAACAGAATTGAAATAAAATAAATTCCACTAAATTCCACTTGAGTTGCTGAATAAAATAATTTAACTTGATTTGCTTAATAGTTTATTAAAGTACACTACATATTGTGAATCACATAAACAACAAACATATAAAAGAAATGCAAAGTACTGTATGTTTAGTATGTTAAGCATGATCATTTCACAAATTATAGTCCTATTTAAAGAGGTAAAATATTAAATATGATTCTTTTTTGCATGTGTCACTCTGTGTCCCTAACAAGATTTTCTTAAACTACATTTCCCAAAATTCCATGCAAGGTGAAGGTTCATAACCTGTGAGTATAAATGTAAGCCAGTGATGGCCCATTTTGAGGGTGTAAATTTGGAGATTTTCCTGTTAGTTTGAGTGAAAGGAATTTGATTGTATTTGGATAGCTTTTTGTGTATGATCTTGAACTGTTTTGAGAATCTGAAACAGCAATAAACAGAATTCAGTGGAATTTCCCTGAATTGAATTCCACTTCCTGTAATTCCAATTCAATTCCAACTCCGTTTCTTGTAATTGTTGTTGAATTCCAATTCCATTTCCTTCTTTGAATTGGAATTGTTGAGTTAATTTCTGAATTGACCCCAACCCTGCTGCAATCTGTAATCTGTCATCATCACACGTTATCCGTCTTAGTGACCACGCCTACTATGTTATTATGAGGGCTTTTCTGTGTTTATTTCTGGTCCATATCCTCAGTGGTCCCCGAATTGGCCTATTCGGAGTCCTCAAACCCAGAACCTCCCTGCTCACTGCTGATGATTGAGGCCTCTAGCCTGTGAGCGGAATGGAGTCTGACTAAATAGGATTAGCGACAACCCCTGCCAATGGGATAGTACCTGCCAGGATAATAATATTTGGTGGTGGGCAGGCTCACCAGGTCGTCCTGTAGTTAGCCAGGCTACGGGGCTACATAATTAATCTTTGAAAGCCATGTCAGGATACTGCTAGGCAGTGCTGCAAACATGTACAGGGAGGATTAGACCCAAACAGATGACGAGCAGTCTGTCATCCCTGGTCTAAAGCCACCCTGGGTCATGCTGCAAACATAATTCAACTCACGCCCACACATAGCCTTGTGTTATGTTGGAATAGCGCCCCCCAGCAATCTCAGTTGCACCTGCATCCATTTTTTTTTCTTTATCCGCACTCCAGCATGCCACGGGAGTATGTGGGCAACAGCACCTGCCTGGAGTGTGACCCGGAGTGTGCTCCCCAGGAGGCTGGAGAGACGTGCAAGGGCCCCGTACGTATTATTCTGCATGCGATTAGTCTGGTCTGCACGTGCCGATCGCGGGCGAGGAGGGCGTCCTCTCACCGCTGCTGTGCCACTCCACAGGGTCCTGACACATGCACGGCATGTGCCAATTACAAAGACGGCCCCCACTGCGTCCACCGCTGCCCCCACGGCGTCCCGGGGGAGGGGGACACATTCATCTGGAAGTACCCCGACGAGAAGGGCGAGTGCCAGTCGTGCCACGTCAACTGCACCCAGGGGTGAGTCCCGGCTGCTCCTGCTCGCTCCTGACAGAGGGGAGCCCTACGTTCTGCAGGGATGTGTCTCTGCTCTGCAGGGATTAACCCCCCCCACCATACCTCCTTATGCAGATGTTCCGGGCCTGGATTGGAAGGCTGCCATCTGAAAGGGTGAGTGAGAAGAGCATGATGGGAGCATATAAAAGAAGCATCCTGATCTACCTGAACTCAGGCTTGTGCAACTGGCCAGTGAACCATCTCTTCACTTCTTTTCATTTGCACAAGGGGCCCGCTTGAGCCGTCTGCACGAGCGGTTTTGCTCGAGGGGTCTGAATGTGGGTTCTGAAGCTTCTTCAGTGTGGGTGCGGCATTTAGCGGGAAGGAGGTGCCGGTGTCCCTGGCCCGTGGGAGGGGCCGGCTGTAACGGGGTATGCCTCCCCACAGCTCCCAGGTGTCGTCCATTGCGGCCGGCGTGGTGGGCGGCCTGCTGGCCTTCGTCATCCTCGCCCTCGCCGTCTTCGTTCTGCTGCGCAGACAGCGCATCAAGAGGAAGAGGACACTGCGCAGACTGCTGCAGGAGAAAGAGGTGAGGCGCCCGGCGGGGTCCGCTGCCCCGCGTGTGGGGGCCAGTTTCGGGATTTAGGATTAAATTATTAGGACTATTTAATTGCTCAGTTTTCTGGAGTTACTTTGTAACCTCAGATGTAAAAAATCAGACGCATGTCTGATACCTAAAAATAAAAGATGACCACTGCACCATTAATTGCAGTAACTTGAACAATTTAAATTTATAACTCCTGAATATTTTGTGGACAGGAGAAAATTTATAGAGTTGAACAAATACTAAAATAGACCTTTGGGGGTCCAGATCCTCAGTGTTCCCTAAATTTGGGATTAAACTTCCCCAGTCCAAGTCCTCAAGCCCAGCTCGCTGCTGGTGATTAAGAGGACAGAATGTGAACATCTCAAAAACTGCATGGTGGATTTGGGCTACGCAAATTTGCCGATCAGTTAAAATGAACAATATCGCACCATGAAATCACCATGCTACCGGAAGTGAGGAATCTGACTTTCCCAGCAGTAAGGGAGGTGAGTGAGGTGTGGATGATGTTCCTTCGCGCGAGTGTGGCCTCACCTTTAAGCATATGCTCTGCCGCCTGCCACAGCTGGTGGAGCCCCTAACCCCCAGTGGACAGGCACCCAACCAGGCGCTGCTTCGCATCCTGAAGGAGACAGAGTTCAAGAAGATGAAGGTCCTGGGCTCTGGAGCCTTCGGCACGGTCTACAAGGTAGCCCAGTCCCTGGCAGCCCTCACCGGGGTGAAGGCCACTGCACTGCACATATTGCCGTTAGCTCTAGCGCTGACTTGTATGTGGGGCAAATTCTGCTGCATATGAATCCGGTTTACAGTTGTGCCTAGTCGGCTGTCTCAGCTTGGACTAAGTTTATTTACAGATAAGTCTCAGTCTTGCCTGTGTAGCTATCAGTGACCGGAGTTGAGATACCCATGCTTTAGGGCCTGGGGTCAGATACGGCATGTTGTGGTTCCATGGCTTGTCTTATCCTGCAGGGTCTGTGGGTCCCCGAGGGTGAGAATGTCAAGATCCCTGTCGCCATCAAGGTTCTGCGGGAGGCCACGTCCCCCAAAGCTAACAAGGAGATCCTGGATGTGAGTGAGACACTCTCCTCTTTGTGTGGCGGGGTGGCCAATGGGCCAGGATGGGAACCGGCTGCTGTCTTAACCCGATTCCTGATAGGCTGACAGGTGGGGGGAGGCGGGAGGGGGTGCTGTTTTCCAAAGCTCTGATAGGGCTCGCACAAGTCAATGAAGTTTGGACCCTTCTGGCACAAATCCAGAGTAAACAAGCATGAGATTGTAAGGTGTCTGTTTTTATGGCCCCATAGAAAAATGTCACAGTGCTTGCATTCTGATTGTAAAAGAATTGTACTAATCAAATTAGTTAATAAAGTAAAAAAAAGTCAGCGATTTCAGAGAGCCGATTGGCTAACGTGGGCTTCAGTGAATCATCAGCAACATCTGGCTATGTGATTTGTCAATTAGAGCATCTCATGTTTTTCCAGAGTACCTTCACATCGTCAGTGGCGTGGGCCCTCTTAAATTACCAGAGCACAGCGTCTGGTTTAGGTATAAAGGTAAACGCAGCCAGGGCCAGCGTTTCCTGTCTGTGCAGCTATTTTCCCATAAGTAAAACCGTTCCCCCTTTTAAGTTTAATGACATATTTGTATCTCAAAACCTTGCCTCTAGGATACTGAATGGGATCTCTCAGGCTTCAGGGTTGAGTTTCAGTTGACTGCATGCTCAGGGGCAGGCGCGGGCCCAGGAGCCATTCGAAAGGGACAGTATCCGAAAATCCTGCAAACAGGATAAGGAATGTATATGTGAGTTTATAAAAAAAAAAAAAATTAAATAAACCATGCTTTTACAGATGGGTCACTGGATGCTGGTGTCAGCCAATCAAAGTGAAGCATTAGATCACACCCCTTCCTTAGGGGATGAGACAGAAAGAAGAGCACATGCCAGGGAGCACCACGGCCTTGTAAAGGCAACTCGACATCCATGGTCAAAGGCGTAGAATCCAAAAGACCCGGTCGCAATGGGGCGGCAGAGCGCTTGGAGCTTGGCGGCCCATAGCTCTCCCGCGGACAGAATGTTCTTGAGCTGGGGTGGGGGCGTGTCTAATCTGCGAATTTTCTCCAGAGAGGTATAAACAGGAGGTATAAACAGTATGTTCTTCAGCCGGCCGCCGAATGGCGATGGGTCTCGCGCAGAGGCCTCGGGAGCAAATGTCGGTGTTTAAGGAAAGTCAGCAATGGAGTCTAAACATCTAGAGGCCAGCTGGGCAGCATGGAGAGGCAGGCAGGGAAGAGGGGGACACTGTGCAGTAGGAGAAGCTGGTGTGTAAGCTCTCCGTAAGCTTTTTCATAACGTCCAGATATTATACCGCAGTACAAGCTATTTTGACAGTATTTTCTCACACTAATCTGTTCTAGTATTATAAAGTCTTGTGGATAAAATTCGCCGCCAGCCAGGGGTCTCCACAAAACGATTTCATCAAAAGAAAATACCGTGGTACACCTGAGATACCGGGGTATACCGTGTGACTGTAAAAACACCCCAGGCTAACTCGCAGTGTCGACGGCACAGGAGGCGTACGTGATGGCCAGCGTGGACCACCCCCACGTGTGCCGACTGCTGGGAATCTGCCTGACCTCCATCGTGCAGCTGGTCACCCAGCTGATGCCCTACGGCTGTCTGCTGGACTACGTGAGGGAAAACAAGGACAACGTGGGCTCCCAGTGCCTGCTCAACTGGTGCGTGCAGATCGCCAAGGTGAGTGGGAGGAGAGGACCTCGCTGCATCCGCCAGCCCCCGCCGCCGTTGGAGGGAGTCCACACCAACAGGCTAACCCCCCCCCCGCCACGGGCGTTTGCACGAAGCCTGAAGTTTATAGCAGGATGAGCAGCTGTGTGTTCCTCTTGGCGGGGAGATCTTTTGATCAGGGCAGTCAAGGTCTCCCAGTGAGTTTTCCCAAGAGACCCTCCCAAGAGTCAAAGGATGTGGATTTTTAGTGATCCCTGCCTTGCAGCCTGGTGCAGCCTACGCCTTACACAAATGCATCAGGCTCGTTATTTTGACGCAGAGCCGGATGTTGTGGTTGGTGTGGGGTGTTATGTGTGGGCTGAAATTTTACAAAGGGGGCAACTCTGTAACAGCGTTTCTGACCCGAATTTACTCCAGCATCTGTGCTGTTGGCCTAAGAGAGATCGTTAACACGTACAGCATCAGTTTTTCCCTCCGCGACCCCAAAGACATTGACTGCCGAGGCTGCGTCCTTAAGGCTGTTATTACGTGGATACGAGCAATTCAGCGGCTCGGAGTCCCATAAATATTGTGGGAGGGTGTTTGTGAGGCTCTGGGCTTTTGCAATTCTCAGGATGATGCCTTTTCTTGCTCATAGACTATCTTAACGTACCCCCACGTCCGTCAAATCGTGATGTTGCCATGATTTTTGGCACGGTGAGCGACCCCTATTCCCCACTCTGTTGTTGTGTGGACACCAGCCAATTGTTTCTCTGCAAAATCAATTCCACACACACTCTTCCGTTTATCGCTCCCCTTGGCCTGTCCTCGTTTAATAGTTTTTTTTTGTGGTTTCATGTTAGTGCCTTCACTAATTTGCTAAAATGACTCTGGCTACATTCTTAGCTATGAAATTAATGTATGAACGGCTCACCTCAATTTCCCTGCCACTAAGAGTTCAGGATTTCAGCCATTTCAGAATTAAATTGTTCATCAATTTTCTCATATTTCTGTTTTGCATTATATTGTAATAATAAGGCTCTATTAAATGCTAAATTGTTCACAAGCTTTAAGATTATAGCTGTGTATCCCTTAGGGTCACTCTGAGTACTGCCATTATATTTATAAAGGGTGTGTTTGTTGAGTTGTAGTTGTTTTCATGACTTGGTCCGGTAGAACAATGCTGCGTTGTTTCTGGTATTCAGCTTCTGTTGATTGGCCGAGATCAAATTAAGAAACCCCAGACCGCGTAGGCTGGGCCTCTGATATGAATAGTGCCTTCTTGCAGTGTGACCACCTCCAACTTGCGTTTGTGAGAGCGAGATAGGACTGATCGCCCCCCTCGCTTACAGGGCATGAGTTACCTGGAAGAACGTCACCTGGTGCACCGGGACCTGGCTGCCCGGAATGTACTGGTCAAGACCCCCCAGCACGTCAAGATCACAGACTTCGGCCTGGCCAAGCTCCTGAGCACCGACGAGAAGGAGTACCATGCCGACGGTGGCAAGGTCAGCCCTCGGGAAGCTGCTGCCAGTCAATAAGCATCCCCGAAACACTCGATATACTGCACCTGTCCGCATTCCAGCTGAATCCTACCCCAGAAAGCACCCTGCATAGCTCGTCAGTCCACTATGGCGACGTCGGGCCCAGGGCACCCTGGCACTCCCCACACAGAGCAGAGGCGGGATTCGAACCCACGCCCTGAATCGTGCATGTCTGCCAGAGAAATAACCTAATTGTAAACATGTATAAGGGATTTGTCTACAAGCACGCAGCTGCTGGGTGAGGCTCTGGTCAAACTGAGGTCACGTCTATCGCCTGTTCCGTATAACGGCGATTCTCATCGCGCCGACCGTCTGGGACAAGCGGCCTCTGTGTTAATCTGTGCCGCGGCATGACACCAGTTAGCTCCAGTCTGTCTGCGCGGTATCAAAATGCCCGGGGGAGGGGGTAAGGGGTTTGGCTGAAACGGGCACGACCCCCGCTGACGACCCCCGCTGTTGTAATAGACGCAGGATTCATGCCCCGGGTCACGGAGACGGGTGTTTTGGAATTGCAGCCACTCAAGGTGCTGTTGTCTGCCCACAGGTGCCCATCAAGTGGATGGCGCTGGAGTCAATCCTGCACCGGACCTACACACACCAGAGCGATGTGTGGAGCTACGGTGAGTCAGGGGCAGGGGAGGGTGCACTGAGCACCTTTATTGAGGAGGAGGATTGCGAAGGTGGGGAGTGCGCGCTTTCCGCTTCCTCATTGAGGGTGGAGATCTGTCAACAGGTTCGTTGGATCTGGCATTTTGTTTTGACGGAGGAGGGGGGACACTTGTGCCAAGAGAGCTGTAGACCTCATTTGTACCCCCCCACCTCGCCCCGTCCCCCGACTGTGAGGTCCAAATCGCCCCCTCGCTCATTTCAGATACGCTCTGTTAGCGGCTAGGGGGCTGAGATTAGCAGGACCCCCCTGTAAATCCTCCTCCAAGAATGCCCCCCCCCCACCTGTTTTGGACCCACTGAAAACAGGCTACCTGAAGTTGCCATCTGCCCGTTTCATTAAAGTGACAGCGGGGCACTAGGCCCAGTCCCATCACCGCTCAGGAATCGATCCCCCTCCATCCCCCCCAGCAGCTCTCCAGTCCTCCGGATAACCGGGTAACCGTGGTAGTGTCCAGGAGCGCTATGGCAGTAAAGACCAAGACCAGCTTGTTTTGAGGGATCTGGGGTTAACAAGCATGTGGATAAAAGTCTATAATAACGACCCAAATGGATTCTGCAGCTTTCCGTCCTGTTGGACAAGGTAACGTGAGCTTCACTAAATCCTCTGTTCCCCGAATAATGGGGCTCGGTGACACCAGAACCTTTTCTGGAGACCAAGCAGAACGAGAGAGCAGCTCCATCAAGCAAAGCTGACTTATTCTGATTTATTACACGATTTAAAGAGCCAGAGCTTGAGACTCCATAATGACATAATGCACAGGGGGAGGGGTTATGGGGGGGGTCCATGCCACTTGTTAATAGAGACAAATGAGTTGATGTGGCTATTTCACTTTGCTGTAGGGTCTCCTTGCAATGTAAAATAATTGGTGCCTTGAATTTCAAAATGACACTGCAGGCGAATTCCAGCATCTATAGCATCAGCAGCAACGTAGAAGCAAAGAATAAAAAGCATTCCCCTTGACACACCCAAGACGTTGCTTGTCGCTGCTGTCACATGACATTCCTTTGTAACAGCTGAAAGACAGTGCCGAATCTCAAGTGCCGTCCCATACGTCCATCTTAAGGAAGCTCTTGTCTGATGACACGTCCTGTTCCTGTGCAGGGGTGACCGTATGGGAGCTGATGACATTCGGCACCAAGCCGTACGACGGCATCCCGGCGAGTGACATCGCAGAGGTGCTGGAGAAGGGCGAACGTCTCCCACAGCCGCCAATCTGCACCATCGACGTCTACATGATCATGGTCAAATGTGAGTCTGCCTAACTGCAGCACTAAAGGGCTGTGTCCGAATTCGGGGACCGCATTCTTCCAAGGAAGTGGCCTGCATAGGCTTTGAATGCTGCTGTTTGGTTCCATCAGGTTGGTGTCAGTCCCCGCAGAGTGTCCCGTCTTCTGTCTGCATCTTCAGACACGTCCATTGTTGCGATAATTGAGGCGATACCAAAGAGACAGTTAAAAATGATTTATGGTAATCTGGAGAATATCTTATTTATTGATGTCTAGCTTAATCCAGTCTTTATGACAGAGAGTTTGTGTACATCACAGATGGCTAAAGAACTAGAGGAAACCATCTGGTCTTCAATCATTGGCCGTCCGCACTGGGACCAGTCCTCGGCTACAGGCAGTCATATCTGGCTCGGAAGCTGTTGTTGACTCCTCCCCCCCCACCTTCTGCTTTGTGTCGCTGTCTCCTTAGGCTGGATGATCGATGCCGAGAGCAGGCCGCGCTTCCGGGAGCTTGTGGCGGAGTTCTCCAAGATGGCGCGGGACCCGCAGCGGTACCTCGTCATCCAGGTACTGCTCGGAACTCCGTCTCAGGGCCAGAAGCACAAACTACATAAGCAGGCTTTCCTCTACGAGCCCCGCTGGGCCCCCTCCTTCAGATCGGCGGTGGGGGCCCCGTAGCCCATCTGGCGTGCTTCTCGTCTTGGACGCCAGCCATCTAAAATAGCCATGATATAAAGCACCTGTGTGACATTTTACATAGTCAAGATGATCCCAGATCTATGGCAGGAGATATAATAGACATTGGAGAAAACAACCATGAAAATGAGGAGCTTGGAATTATCCCGAGTTCCTAAGGACGGATAATTGGAGGAATGAAGCGCTGACCAGAGCAGGATCTTAAAGGCAGGATCTTATAGGCAGATGATGGTCCTCATTGCTGGTTAGAAGTAGGGTCTACACCAGGGGCTGGATCCATACCAATCTGGCCCCTTCCAGTCTAAGACCCTGTTAAAAGGACTAGACTCAAAACTCAAACACTGCATCGGTTCGTTTGGTGCACATTTTGCTTCTGTGCCCATTTGCACAAAATAAATGTGTTGCCGTCAAATAGGAATGTGTTAGATTCACCTGTCAATGGCCATGGTCAAGTTGGCAGTCATTGGTCTGGGTCTTAATGTCTTAAAATGTCATGCTTATATGTCTTGATATTTGTTCTGTTTATTACTTTCTTATTTGTACTATGACCAACAAGAACGATATTTCACCTCTGTGTATGACCCCAAGTGTCATACATGTGAAGCTGACCATAAAGGATTATTTGGCAGGCTATTAAATAGGATGCTGTCCGTTGTAGGGGGATGAGAGGATGTACCTGCCCAGCCCAAATGACTCCAAGTTCTACCGCACGCTGATCAGCGGCGAGGACATGGAGGACGCTGTGGATGCAGACGAGTACCTGGTGCCCTATAACGGCTTCTTCAGCAGCCCCAGCACGTCCCGCACACAGCTGCTGCACTCCATGGTAACCGCACTGCATAGTCATCCCCAGCCATGAGCCCAGCTAGGGGTTTCCAAAGGGAGCCTCTAAGGGCGCTGTCTATGATAGGCCGTACGCTCACAGCTCCATGTTAACCGCACCGCATGGTCGTCCCTAGCCACAGCCCAGCTAGGGGTCTCCAAAGGGAGCCTCTTAGGGCGCTGTTCATGATACGCCGTACGCTCACAGCTCCATGGTTTAGTTTGTGGGGGAGGGGCGTGTACCTTACCAGGTCAGGACTCTCTGCTGGAAGGTCGCAGGTTCAAATCCCAGGGTCAGCAGACTGGTGCTGGAGCTAATAGCTAATAGCGGGACACGGACTGACCCTGCACTGTGACTGCCCCCAGGCTCGATCTCACCTGTGTATGTCTGTCTCTCTCTGGGATGGACGAAAAGCCCATTTCTCCATGAGGATGAATAAAGTATCACTATTTTATTTTGTCCTTCCAAGCACACTGTTTAGCTGACCTACAGTCCACAGAATTATCGTCCCTCTTCCCATGTTTTCGATGTGTGTTTCTGAGCCGAGTTTATCTGGTAAAATCACCATGACCTTCTGGGTCAGAGCTGTGCCGTGTGCATGGGCCAGAGATGAGAGCCGCTGAGGGGACGAGAGTGCAGATGAGGAGAGTAACGGGAGAAGCCTCGTTCCGTGGCTGTACCGTGAGAGGAAGAGCTCGTGCTGCTCGTCGCTGGCACACCATGTCACTACGCGGGGATGTAATATCACACAGGAAGCCTGTCGCCTCCGCCTCGCTCCCCCCGTGTCACAGAGGCGCTTTTGTTACCGGGGTGACATGGCGGGAATTTGGGTTCCAGCTGTGATCAGTCATGTGACTTCTGCCATGGGGAGTCAGAAAGCTACCAGCAAATAGATAATCATAAGTGAATAAGTTAATGATGGGAGCCAAGGCCAGGTTTGAGAAGGGGGGCTCCATCCATCAGCCTGGGTGTGGGGGGCTCGTAATGGATAACCAGGCCGTCCCAGACGGCGCTGAGTGACAGGGATGGGGGGAGGCGCCCACGCGTCCTGTTTGGCTGCCGGGCCGCTGGACGCCCATCCCCCCCCGCCCCAGCCCCCGCTCCTTCTCACTTTTCAAAGCGTGTGTCTGCTGAGGACTTCAGAAAGCCTCCCCCCCACGCGGCACCGAATTCGTTGTGATTCCAGGCCTAGTCTGCATGATGACCTTTGCAGACATGGCCGGCGGTACTTGTTAAAGCTTTAAAAAAATAAAAATAAAAAATGAAGGGAGCTGTTTTCCTTAGATGAAGAGTTTGCTTACATTATTCCCCCATGCCCCCCCCCCCCCCCCCAGCTTTCGGACATGGCCATTTATGGTCTCGGGAGTTCTGACGCTTGGCAGCCCACTTTGGCCGCGGCAGATGCACCGTCAGGCTTTGGCGTCAACTTTTTCATGTGTGGGGTGGGGGGTGAGAGAGGTTGAGGGTGAGAGAGAGAGGTTGAGGGTGAGAGAGAGAGGTTGAGGGTGAGAGAGAGAGGGTGAGGGTGAGAGAGAGAGGGTGAGGGTGAGTGGAGAAGAGAGGGAGGGTGAGGGTGAGAGTGAAGGTGAGGGAGAATGCGAATGAGGGTGAGTGGTGAGGTGAGAGAGGGTGAGGGGGGGGACAGAGTGAGAGGGTGAGGGGAGAGCGGTAGGATGAGAGAGACTGTGGAAGGGGCGAGAGGCTGGGGGAGCTCATACTGTCAGACCATCCTCTCTGCACAGAGCAGGCTGTCTCCTGGTGTCCTGACGGAAAAGTCTCTTTTCCCCCTGCTACAGAGTCTCAACAGCAGCGTAGGGGGAGGAGGTGGTGGAGGAGGAGGAGGCGTGCCAGCAGTAGGAGTCATCTGCCCGGGGAGGAATGGGGTGAGTGAAACATCCCCCTGCTTGGTGTGTGAAGCTGGGAGAGGTGCACAGTAACAAAGAGAAGCTCCCGCTCGTTAAGTGATGGCTCTACCTGAGCAGCCCCAGAGCTACTGCAATGCCCCAGGGCTGCAGACCAGCAGTGCTCCCCAGCATGGCGGCAACATGGGAGGCATTGAGAGAAGCAGAGGGGCAGTGGGGGAGCCCGGGTTCGAAAAGGCGGCCTGGCAATGCGCCGGCCTTGGGCGTCAGGCCTCTGTGTGACACTGGCATTTCGTTTTCAGAACGGCTACCCGGCGAGGGAAAATAGCATGATCCTGCGGTACATCTCGGACCCCACCGACGGCTCGCTCAACCACGACTTCCGTCCCTTCCCAGGCAAGTTCATTCATCACCCACCTTCTCGACTTCCAGCCAATCAGGCTTCAGTCTGGCCCGATGGTCTCTTGCCTTGACAAATGGCCACCCTTGGATTCATGTGCCGTGGTCGGCACTCAAAAGGCACGCGCCCTGACTGCTGGCTTTGTGCAACACCTCAGCTATAAATGGTTTTAACAAGCAAGGTCTATCCTCAACAAGTGCGGACAGCCATGTACATGTGGAGGATGCAGGAAAGCTGCCAGTCAGACCAGAATAAAATGGTTAAAATGGGCTAAACTCCCTCAGAGGTGGGGGGGGGGGGGGGAGAAAATCTGCAATCTGGTTTCACCTCTGATTATATGAGTTCTCACACACGCATGCCGCTGTCGATCATTGAATGGGACGTTGAGGACCCTAAGTTTAGTTGGGAGGTCTTGAACTTTCAGTTTTGGCTGATTTACCGCAGGCTCGTTGTGGATTTTTGTCGAATGACTGAGGGTTCCAGCTATTGTTAGGCTGGCAGCAGGGTGCAAATCTGGAAAAGCAGTTGGCGATTACCTACTGTACACCGGCACTCTTTGACACAAAGGGGGAGTTTTATTTTAAGATGCAAGTATGGAGGAACTTCTATGGTTAGAGACACTGTGATAACTACCAGAAAAGCTGGGACGTGAATAATGATGAGGGCAATACCTTATGTCCTACAGTTAATAACTTCTTTTTTTTCTGCAAGCAGACTTTGAGTATCATGCACAATGTCCTACAAATTGTACTTAACAAACAATGTTTGGGAAAAATTGATTGATGGTGAGGGGCAGGTGAGGGGTGATTTGTGCAGGATTTAATAATTTTGGACAAACAATATCACGTGAACAAAATAACTATGCAAAACTTTATGTGTGGGTTTGGCCAGTGGAATTTGGGACTCCTTGTGCAATGGCGACCTCTGCTGTACAGGATCAGTACTGCAGGAGTCTTGCATATGGGTTTACCGTTTCATGTTTTAATCACATGACCAACTGTACATCAACTCACTACACAGCAATGTAATTTTTGCATCTAATCAGGCTTGCTTCTGGTCTCTAATGGCCTGTTTTTCTTGCTTTATTGTAGAGTATGTCAACGAGAATGGCTCAGGGCCACTAGATATGACGAACCCCATCTACCAGAACCCCCCACCTTCCAGCACCACAGTGACATCTGACGAGACGGAGGCTGAGTACCTAAATTGCTTCAAGCTGGAACCTTCTCAGCCCGAGTACCTCAATGTAGTGCAGCCCGTCTTCAACCAATCCCGGAACTGCGGGCAGAAGTTGGGAGCCCAGACCAGTCTGGACAACCCGGACTACCAGGAAGGCTTTTCCGCCTTTGGACGTTCACGGACGAATGGTCATCTGCCTGCCAAGGAGAACATGGAGTACCTGGGCCTTACTGTGGAGGCTCAGGTCCATTAACTGCCCCCCGAGACTCAAAGTAGCAAAGGGACACGCAGAGGCTTTTACAGGGGTGCAGTAGACTGCTTTCCTTTGCTTCTCTTATCGGTGTATTCTCATTACCTGGCTACCTGGAGACAGACTCCAGGTACAGGAAGCCACCTTCAACTGAGAACATTTGACCTGTGACCTATGACCTGTGATGCTTCAACCGAAGTGGCCTGGGCTTGTGTTTTTTACGAGAATTTGGGATTGCACCATGTTCAGCCACTGGATGTTCTTCAGAATGAGCCTATTTCTTAAATTCAGCTATGGCCGTGTGATTGCACCACTATTTGTTAAACGTGGAGGTACTGAAGTTACTGATGGGCACGAGTCCATTTATCCAATCTGTGGTTCTGTTTTGGCAAAGGAGTCAATAACATTGTACATCGGCTTCTCTACTGGTTCTTGACCAGCGACTCGGTCAGGAGGTCGAAAGGGGCTGCTCTTCAGTCAAAGAGCGCCCAGCTTGAGTCTGACTAGGTGACTGGGGAAGCTTGAAAGCTCCAGTGAAAAAGCTTGTGGCCAATAAGAGAAGACTTTTAAGGAAGATGCTTCCGGAAGCCAATCGTGGCAGCCAATCCTCTCTTGCGATTCGTGTAAAGATAGCGAGAAGACGACGGCGGTGATGACTGTGCACGAGGGCATCATTGCTGGGACACTTTCATGTGCTGCCATAGATGAATGTTTTGTAAATAGAAACAGGAATGTTCTCTTTACATTTTAGGTTTAAATCTGTACAGCTGAGCACAGAGTCGGAATCTCTTGGTTTATCAATAAATGGAAGACTGAATGGTCTCTCAACGTGAGGCCGTCCTCTCGTCAGATTTTAGTACGCCGTTGGTAAGCCTTTACAACCTGTAGAGCTCAGTCCAACGGTTGAAAACTGGACAGAACTACGGTTGAAGATTATACAGACGAATATTATATTCATGTATTTGTATTGTTTCCATTTGTAATTTACTTATTTTAAATTCCCAAAAAATGCAGTTTCATTTGCTTGGCTCTCCGTTCTACCCAGTATACATGTAGCTGTACTGCAATAAATAGTTTTTTTTTTAAATCCATTCACCCTTGGCTCAGTCCTTTGATTTGCTTTTTGACTTAAAGCTTTCGGTGGGGTTCGGGTTTTAAAAGGTGAGCAGATAAACTCACCACTGCAGACGTCGGTAAAATGCTTTTTCCCTCCGTAAGGTTTGCTGTACTTGTCTGTTGCTAATGTTGTGCTTGTCTGTAGCTAATGGTATATCGTGTCATACGGGGAAAACCCCAGACGAAAATGATTTCCAGCCATTCGACACATTGCTGTATATGCCTGTAGTACATCGTTTATTCCACCAATAAATCAGATACTTTTTTAAAAAAGTGCATTGTGGGATTCTTTTCCTGTTGTGATGTATACTCAGGTATGCTTTCAGGCTTAAACAAGCAAGTGAAAATGTTTAAGTTATGATTTTCACATTTTTAACACCAGGTTGGCAGATTGTTGCCCATCCCTGAACCCTGCGAAAATTTTCGGAAACTCCTCACAAGGAGCCCCCCCCCCCCTTACTCCCCACTCAAGCTGCCCGGCTCCTCATCAGCGCCGATTAATGCTACGTTCACACTGCGAGCGGCGAGAGCGTCAAAGCGACCGGAAGTCATTCATTCTCTATGGGAGGGAGCGTCGGGAGGCGTCGAGGAGCGGCGTGGCGCGTTGCGTCGCGATCTGGGCGGCGGGAGCGTCAGACAAGTTGAATCCCAGTCAACTTTATGGTAATGAGCTGTGACGCGGTTGGGCGGCAACCAATGGAAATGTAGAGATGCTCCGCTAAAGAGAGCACCGCAGAACATTAGCGTGTAAACTTTTGTTCCGACCCAACCGTTCCTAGGCACAATGAAGGAGAGACTTATTATTGCTGTGGCCAATAATGCTGTGTGCTGTGTACCCAGTTATATATGATGTGTCTCTGTTTGCATACAGGGACATAAATAAAAAAATGAGGCATGGACCAGAGTGTCCGAAACAATCGGTGTTCCAGGTGAGATGGTGAAGTGCATAATATATTTTTTGTGAAAAAGGAAGGAGATCAGTAGTAATTTTGGCGCCATAGCAGAGAAAACAGTGCAAATTGTCGGTAATGTTAAACCTAGTTATAGCATTAGTGTTTGTCAAAACATAATTATGTTTTAGTAGAACTGTCGTGATACATTTTAAGTACTATTTATGTTGACTAAAGAAAATAATGATATTGCGTTAAAATATGAATGGCATTAAAATATTAAGCGATATCACATGTATAGTTCGAGCATTATATTACATAGCTGACGCGCCTGGAGAATCGGGTGCACCCACTGCGATTTCCTACGTCTCCGTCGCTGCAGGTAAATCAGTGGTGCACAAGCAACTACTTGGCGATCATCCATTGTGAGAAGGTAAATTTGAAAAGAAGTGCTACACTATTTATAGTGTAGCACTTCTGAGTGGCCTTGTCCCCGCCCACTCTATGAGGTCAGAGAGCGTCTACGGATTCTTTGACGCTCGTCTACGGATTCTTTGATTCTAGCATTTTTGTTTTGCAAATGAAAGCTGGAAGTCACGTCTCCAACTCACTGCGGTCAAGCTATCCGCGCTTCACCGTTACTCGGTCAAATCCATCCTACCCACTTATCCTGTTCAGGGTCGCGGTCCGGAGCCTATCCCGGAAGCAACGGGCACGAGGCAGGGAACAACCCAGTATGGGGGGCACACTCACACACCATTCTCTCACAAATCCTGGGAAATTTACCAATCAACCTCAGCATGTTTTTGGGAAACCGGAGAACATGCAAACTCCACACACGCCGGATTCGAACCCCGGTCCCAGAGGTGTGAGGCGGCAGCGCTACCCACTGCGCCACCGTGCCGCCCCTACTCGGTCAAATCATCCGCGCTTAAATTGTGTTGGTGCACGCATAGACATAACATTATGGCATCAGCTCGCGTTTAGGAAAATGAGACTCAAAGCGATCACGCACAAGAAAAGTGTAAATACTTATACGTAGGAAGTACAGGATGTACTTACATATAATTAATTTCTTACTTTCCCATAATGTATAAACAAGTCATATAATATTTGAAAGACAAGGTCCAAGATTATTTGAATACAAAATATGTTCAAACTTTACTGTAAAAATTTCTAGAAAATGCACTTTGAAATCCACATAATTGTATGTTATGAGCCAAGTTTGACAGGGCATTTCTCAGAATTTTCCCATACACTTTCTGATAGGCAAGGTCATACGCTATATCTACGCAAAATTTAGTCAACTGTCAACAGAAAATTAATTTCCCAGGATTTTCCAAAAAGGTATAAACAATTCTTAGACCACCTGAAAGGAATGGTCCTGGGCTATTAGTAAAGAAAATTTGGTCAACTTTTACTGTACCATTTTTAAGAAAAAGTACTTGAAAATCCATGATCACATACGCGTTTGTTTATATGAGCATGTTTGACAGGTCATTTCTCAGAAATTTCCAATAAGGTATAAACAAGTCTTACACCACCTGAAAGGGACAGTCGTAGGCTATTAGTAAGCAAAATTTGGTCAATTTTTACTGTACCATTTTCAGGAAAATTAACTTTGAAATCCACATTATTGTATGTTATTAGCCAAGTTTGACAGGTCGTTTCTCCGAATTTTCCAATAAGGTATAAAGAAGTCTTACAGCAGCTGAAAGGGGTGGTCCAAGGCTATTAGTCGACAAAATTGGGTCAACTTTTACTGTACCATTTTCAAGAAAATGCACTTAGAAATCCATGCTGTCATACGCATGTGTTTATGAGCCAGATGTTTGACAGGTCATTTCTCAGAAATTTCCAATAAGGTATAGACATATCTTATATTTTCTGAAAGACATGCTCCTGGGCTATTAGTTAACCAAATTTGGTTCACTTTTACTGTACCATTTTTGAGAAAAGGCACTTTGAAGTCCATGCTGTCATACCTTTGTTTACAGGAGCATACAGTATTTGACAGGCAATTTCTCATAATTTTCCTAAAAGGTATAAATAAGTCTTATACCACCTGAAAGGGATGGTGGTAGGCTATTACTAAACAAAATTTGGTCAACTTTTACTGTATAATTTTCAAGAAAATGGACTTTGAAATCCACATTAATGTATGTTATGAGCCAAGTTTGACAGGTCATTTAAATGATTTATGTGATTTAAAGTGCTTTTTCTTAAAAAATGATACAGTAAAAGTTGACAATTTTGATGGCCTTGCCTTTCAGGAAGTATAAGAACTGCTTCTACCTTATGGGAAAATTCTGAGAAATTCGGACATAACATGGAATAACGGATTTCAAAGTGCCTTTTCTTGAAAATGGTACAATAAAAGTTAAACGCTTTGTCCGCAAATTGTCTTGGACCTTGCCTTTCAGATCCTATATGAGTTATTTATGCATAACGGGAAAGTAAGAAATTAATTATATGTAAGTACATCCTGTACTTCCTACGTATTTACCCTTTTCTTGCGTGATCGCTTAGAGTCTGTCATTTTCCTAATCGCGAGCTGATACCGTAATGTTATATCTATGCACCACACAATTTAAGCGCGGATGATTTGACAGAGTATCGGCGAAGCGCGGATAGCTTGGCCGCAGTTTCAACTCAGGTCTCCATTGAGAAGTTTATTTAGCAGTGTGGTCTGAGGAATTATACACGCGATCATACAGCATGATTTGAAATACAGTGGAACTTCCGTATTTGCGATTAGCTAATTGCGGTTTTAGTTGTCCACAAATATTTAATATAATAAATACATGCATTTTCTCTGTCTAAAACAAATTTTGTTAATCATTTTTTAATTGTAAATGTTCTAAAGAGCTAAAAACGAATTATTTGTATGCGTCGTTATAAATATCCTGGCGAGACATTTATAAACATCCGTCATCATACTATCAGCAGTTACACAAAATAACTAGAAGAGAGAGAGAGTTGCATCAGCGTCATTCATGTAGCGAGCATGGTCTTGTAGACAGTGCCAACAGAGAAAACTTTTTTATATGTAATAAAGTTAACTTATACTTATAGTTAACCGTAGAATGTGAAGAATGTGAACCGTAGGTATGAAGTCCAAATATCCGTGGTATAAAATAAGGACGTGTGTGTGCACGTGTGTGTTTGTGCATCACATTCAGACTCTGCCCACGTATTATGAGTGAAAACGATTATGCTGTCGCGAGCACACAGAAGACTGTGAATTATTCTTCCCATGTATAATAAGTAGGGCTTTCAAAATTAACGCGTTAACGCGGATTAATCCACCATGATTAATCTGATTAACGCAATTAACCCATCTGCAGCGCAGAATGACTCAAAATCCCTGAAATGCAGCGTTGCCAAGTATTTCTTACCTGAAGTCGCTAAACTGTACCCAGAAAGTCGCTAGATGACGACAGCTGCTAATTTGCATATCGATTGCGTCATCACGTCGCGTTCACGTTCATTCAAGCGCCACCGCGTATGGAAGTAAATTAATGACAAAAGTCGCTGATGGAAAAAAAACATGTTGAATTACACGTATCGAATTAAAACGCATTGCATTAATGATGCTTTGAATTTTGGGGG
>JAODKL010000081.1:2408464-2420068 GCA_026780765.1 Petrocephalus schoutedeni
AACCATGCAACTGAATGAGTCGAACTAACTAACTAAGATGCTATCATAGTTAGCAACTATGCTTCTGGGAAAGGCACAACAGATCGTCACACTGGAAGAAACACGAAGATGGAGAAAGCGAAGAACAGTGAGAAACTGAAGTGCGATGTATTATGTATTATAAGTTGACAGCGAACAAATGGACAAAGGATCCCGACACGCTACCTCGGCTTTCTCATGGCGACATTATCAAATACCACGTTTTTTGCATTAGTGCGTACAGTTTTGAAGTTTAAAAACTACAAATCTCTTGAAGCGCAGGAACAGCTCACTGCAAGACCATTTTCAAGGATTTTACAGGACAGCAGAGATGCCCTGGAGAATATAGCACGAAGAAGCAAGAGCGGCACAAAATTGTCTACAAAACCTAAAATTTAAAATGTGTTTATACTCAACACAGCTGCAGCCTCAGGGGGCAAATTAATCAACGTATCCAACAGTAAAGAGCTTGGATTACACTCACTAGGCATCACTGGCTCAGCAGCATGTTTACTCAAGCTGATTTGCCTGATTGCCTTAGTGACCTCCAAGATGACCTAGTCAAGGCTAGCTGGATCCCTAGGCAGCTTGTCATCCCAGGAAAACAGTTTGGAACCCTAATTAACAGCCAATCAATTAACAGTAGGTTCACTGTGCAGCACGCTGCTCAGTGGGTGAGGCTGCTGGGTCTGTGATCAGGTTGTCACCGCTTTGAATACACTGGCTGGTAATGTAAATATTGCCGTTGGTACCTTCAAGACCCTGAATCCCTACAGCTCCAGCGATGTCGCCTGGTCTTGTCACTTTGAACAAGAGCATTTGATTAATAGTAAGTGGGATCTCTCTTCATCGATACTGTGCAGTAAATAGTGCATCTGCAGTTTTAGAACATTGCTTGAATTCTCACTAGTGCGTTTGACTATGGTGCACTACAAAACCCACAATGCACTGCAAATTGGTGTACATATGGTGTACAGTACAAGGCATCATGTATATATAAGTCAAGGGAGGTAATGTTAAGACTTTTCCATTCCTTGGTAAGACCCCACCTAGAATATTATGTGCAGTTCTGGTCACCTTACCTTAAAAAGGACATTGCTGCCTTAGAGAGGGTTCAATGCAGGGCTACAAAAATGATTCCTGGGCAACAATATGAGGAAGTGAGTCTTATGAGGAAAGGTTAATTGAGCTCAATCTGTTCAGCCTCAAGCAAAGGAGACTAAGTGGGAATATGATCTAGGTATATAAGATTCTAACAGGTCTGAATGCTGTCCAATTAAATGGTTACTTCAACATTAGTTCAAATAAGAGAATTCATGGCCATAGTTGGAAATTAGTTGGAGAACATTTCAAACTGGATTTGAGAAAAAACTTCTTTACACAGGGTGCAGTTGGAGTATGGAATAGTCTTCCTGATAGCGTAGTGCAAGCTAAATCCTTGGGTTCCTTTAAAACAGAGCTATGTAAGATTTTAACAACTCTGAGAAATTAGTCGAGTTCTCCCCAAACTAGCTTGATTGGCGAATGGCCTCCTCTTGTTCTTATGTACTCATCATGCAATGGAAAGGTTAACTAACCATGACATAAGAGGGCGCAAGAGGGCAACTTTTTATAGAAGTTTATTTTTAAAAGGTAACATACTGATACTTTCAATCATTGCAAACAGGTTGACATTTTTAATACTTCAGAATATTACAGGCTTTTGTATATTTATTTACTTTGCCGCTAACTGTGAAAGGTTATCCACAGAGAGTCCTGCATCTCCTGCAAGCCCAGGAGAGATTAACATACAAAAAAATTGCTCTGCAAAAAGCACCTCCACATGTTCTTTGCACTTTTGTCCCATCATGTTGATCATTAGATTAACCTTGCAGATATTGAATGATTAGACACGGCAGGGGCATCATAACTTCTAGCACTGAAACCAACAGGCGAAGGGCTTTGGCTATGACACATGCTGTGGAGAGCACCACCTGCTAAAGTAGTGCCAAAGCAGTGCCTAAGGGCACAGGATTCCGCACAATGACTGTACGGCCCTGGGGAGGCTTAACGACACAATGGTAGGGCAAAGTTTTCAGGGACAGGGAAGTGGGAGGGAAAGGAAGAGGCAGCCCCCCGCTGTACCCATGAGTGTTGGCATGGCCACTGCCAGCAGTCCAGCCCCATCTCCCTGGCATGTGCCCACCTTCCATAGCTGTGCCCTGCGCAGGGGGGTGGGGGCCCAGAGCCTCTCCTGGAAGCTAGATGTACATGGCAGGGGATAACAGGGACGGGCCACCTACCCACCACAGGGCACTCTCCCCTCCCTCTCTCCATCGATATCCACACACACACACACACACAGCCTCCCTAGCATATGGAAAGCAAACGGCTCCCACACAGCGAATACGATTTCAAGCTCAAGACCTGCTAAAGGACAACACACAAAACGCCATTATTCATTGTTAAGTTGTAAAAAGTTATGATACAAAAAGGAGAGAAAGTCCCATCATCAGAACCTCAAAATATCCAAATCGCACTTAACGGACACAAAGTCACTCCATACAAAGGTTTCCTCTTTGAGGAACTTAATTGTCCCTACAAACACCAGCACTGTACAACAGCACTGAGGCCAGAAGGTAAATGGAAATGAATAACTCAGATCTGACTGGATCAATGTAATGAATACTTAAAAATATAAAATGTGTAATTTTAATTCTTCGTGCAGCATTCATGTTTCTTGGAATTTGATAAACCTTAGCATATATTAGTCATGACCTGGCTTAAGGCAGTAGGAAGTGTGAACACTGGAGTGGAAATAAATTCCTGTGTCAGTTTGTAAGTTTCGGTTCCCCCAAGCGATCAGGAGACCCGGGGTGAAGCACATCGTGACGTAAAATAAGCAGCGCGCACCATACAAGGAGGTGGATGAAGCATGTCCTTTATGTGGGGAGAGGCTACTTTGGCTTTATCGCAGATTCAGAGAGACATGGTTACAAACATAACTGAACATTGACTTAGTACAATTAGTTTATTCAAGAAAAAAAAAATAAAAAATCACTGCTCTGTAGCACAGGGAGCACCGGAAATAGCTTTTTGCTCGAAACATTTCATTCGCAAAATCGTTACCGAAACAAAAACGGCAACAATTTTAGAGTTATGTGCTGCCCGATTTTAGGCCCGTGCACTGTCAGAGACAGAGCTACGGAGGGTACAGGGGAACACTTCTGGCACACTGCCGCACTGTAATGCAGGCATGCCCCCAGAGGCTGGAGGGCCTGAAACTCTGGGTCAGAGCCAGCAAGGGGCGACTGCAGACATTCACCTGCACCGCCAGCTCCCCACTGACGCCGAAGGCCTCAGCAAAATGAGCATGGGCAGTCAGGGAAAGCAGCCCGTAACAAGCTGTTTTACAAAAACAAAATAAACCTTTCAAGTTCCCTTGTCGGCTGACAAAGTGCTTTAAGTGAGCGCGTCGTCCTGAGGTTTCACTGACACCTGCAGCCTTTCCCGAATGTCTGACAAGGAAACATTGTGCGAGCCGGAGTAATTCCGACCGGCAACTTCCCGAACAAGCCTCCCCAAAGCCCTTCTGAACACCTACACCATTCTACAGTTCATCATGTACAAAGTTTATTCAACGCTTCAACATGTTATCTTATGGAAAAAAAAATCTTTAGCCTTTATATAGTTGCACAAACAGCTCTATTAAAAAAGCAAACATCTGTCTGCATGTCTCTGATTCAGTGTCTGGAAAGGACAATCTGGCACAGCAGTGGGCATCGGGACCCCACACCGCAGTCAGAACGGAAGACATCGATGTCCCTCGAGGACTCTGCTTCACGCAGCCAAGTCCCATCGCCCCCCCCCCCCGGTGTCCTGGATGCAAGCCCGTGCAGCACAGTGCTTTTGTAGTGTCGGTGATGGATGAAAACGAAAATGTATTACATGGCAGGTGGTGTGCAGTGTTTAGAGAGTTCCTGAGTTAGAGATGAAGTCAATCTGGAATTTTTCTGGGTGGGTGGGGCAAGCGTCTCTCCCGTGATATGGGGGGGGCGATGGGCTGGGGCGCAAACCCACCCCCATCCAGAGGAGGCAGTTAGAGGTTCAGGAGCCGCTCCCTCTCCGTGCCGACATAGCGCTTTCGAGAAGCGGCCAGCTTGGCTTTATTTACAGAGGGACCTGCAGAATATCGAGAGAAGGCTGGCATTAAAGAAGCACAACAACAACGTGCATGTCAGGCCACCGGGGGCCCAGGAGGAACATTACATAAAACCAGGACTACTGGAAAATACCAGTCATGTTGCGTTTTTTTTTTTTTTTAAAGCTCATATTGCGTGACGTGCGGGTGGGGGAAGCAACATTCAGCTGTCAGGTCTAATAAGGTCCCAGGTTCATTTGAGACGTAAACAATCCTCTAAGTAGCGCAAATAATTGCAGTTAATAAGCACATTCCAGCATGAGGAGTTTGCTGCAGAGGCAGGCAGACAGGCGTGCGGAGCTCGAGTGAGCCACCCCACCTGCGTAACTCAGCAGCACGGGCAGGAAGACCAGGCCGTGGGCCGCGCCCAGCAGCACGATGGCCAGGTACATGCGGAAGTAGAAGATTTGGAATATCTGCGACTTGGAGAGGGCCAGGATGAGGATGCCGCCAAACTTGGTCAGTGTGATTCCACTGAACACCTGCAGAAGAGCGGAGTGGGAATTATACTTCGATTACAGATTTCTCACTTTTTTTTTTTTACAAATGCCACACTCTATATGTGACTTCATCCCCCCAAATGAACAGCAGGTGGCGTACTGGTTACGTGTGTTTAACTTAAATGTATTTCCCGCCACAGGTGTTCATTAGTTGGGTCCTTGAAGTGAGCGGTTACCCTGGGACCACTCGATTGGACCTGACCAGCTCCGGCGTACTTACGGAGCTCCCCATGTGAGCCAGCGCCTGTTCTGCCCGCTCGACCCGCGTGCTGCCGGTGCTGATGGAGAAGGCACGCACAATGTGGCTGCAGAACTCCACGGAGATGCCGCAGGTCTGAACACAAAGCACAGACACGCGCACAACACGGATCAGCACCAGCCTGCCCACCAATAAGAGGGATTCACACGAAACAGGTCGAGATTGGGCCAAGAACTTCAGAAACTGAATGGTAATGCAAAAATAAATAGATAGATATAGATAGTGAGACAACTGATAAGCTACAGGAGCAGACAGAGTAAGAACGAGAAAATAGGAGGAGAGAAAAAAGTACAAGAACGAGAGAGGAAAAAAAATAGAGGAGCGAGAGAGCCGGTAATGGAGAGCAAAGCCCAGCAGACTCACCATGACCAGGTTGACGAGCGACACTGCGTTCAGGCTGATGTTCCAGAGCCACATGACCCCGAACATGTTGACGAGGATCATGGCGATGGTGATGCAGACCATGACGGCAGACCAGACCTCAAAGCCCAGCAGCACGCTGGTCACCACGAAGATGGCTGCCAGGGACACCCCAAGGTTGAAGGCCGTGTCTTCGGCGATGGTGAGGTACTGCTCGTAGAACACGTAGAAGACACTGCGGGAGAGGGTCGCCGTCATGGTTAGGGCTCTGCAAAGCCATCCCCACAGAGATTCACAGAAAAGGACGCTCTGCCCCATTGGATTATGGGCTTTGCAGCATGTGTTGGAGCACTTAGTGGGACATCACACTAGATTTACAGAAGGTACCATTTCAAACATTGTTTTGTAATTTTGAACATTTTTGCAATGTTTCCCGACAAACATGGAATTGTGGGGCCAGCTGTATCTCTGAAGCCCCACCCTAACCGCACTTCCCCAGTCACAGCAGAGATGGCCTTGTCTAGTCTGACCCAGCACCTTGAATGGCCTCACTTCATCAGTACCAGGGAAGCACCACAAACAGAGCTGAAGGCCACTCACTGCCCCCCGGCACACATATAGCCCAGATAAAGCAGCTTAGCAGAAGGGCTCAATGCCAGCCAGAAATGCCTCAGAAGCCGTCCTTATAATGAACAAAATGCGATTGGGTCATTGCAGATTTTCATATTAAAAGTATATATACCTAATAATTCATATTAAGGTTTGCAAAAAAAAAAAAAAAAAAAAAATCAGGGCCGGGACTATACTAAGGGCTGTGCAATCAATCAGATTTTTATTTCGACTTAGTTTGTGATCGTTTGGAGCCAATGTAATTGACAAAAAAAAAACAATTATTAAAATCATTTTTGCCGTATTACGCTCTGCGAGTATCCTCTTGTTGTGCGTTCCGAATGACACGCACTCGCACTTCCGCCCCATCCGAATCCCCATTAATAATTACTGTTGTGAAACTTAATTAAAAATATATAAAACTGGATTTCTATGTAGGATTTCTGATAACCTATTCTAAAAAAAATAATCCACGTATTCTGGTGGTGGCGTTTTAATCAGTCAGCGTAAGTAAAGATGGCAGAAAGAAGAGAGCAGCAGCAGCGTTTAGTCAGCAAGAAAAGTGAAGTAAGTGCACTGGTGGGGGAACGCTTTGAATTTGAAGACACAGGCATGGCTCAAAAACATTTTGTGCAAGCTTAGCTACTCGCTGGTGTCTGCGCCATTCAGCAACATGGCGAATGTCTTTAATCACCTAAAATTCAAACACCGACTGATTTACGTCAAACTATTACAGAAACAGAAGAGACAAAGTAGCAAACCCGCATCGACGTCCTTTGCAACACAGACACTCTGTAGTGCAGCTTATTTTGTAATTATTTAGTAATGCTGATTTTATTTACTTGTCTTTACTACTTTATATAATATTTGAAAATTATACTTAGTTATTTTAAGGGAAAGTTCTACAGGAATGCATCAGTGAAAATTTTCATGTTTGCTTCTTTATGTGTAGTAAATACAATGCGTTTCCAGAGTCAATGAGCAATATGAGTAATTGTGTTAAATCATCATGATTTCAATATCGACCAAAATAATCGTGATTATGATTCCCCCCCCCCCCCACAATCGAGCAGCCCTAGGCGATACTCAGCTATGTTAGCAGGCCAGGTCTGCTTATTGGTCAATCAGCAGTGGGGCTGGCCAATAGGGCACAGGGGGAGGGGAGACATACCTATAAGGAAAGATGCTGTATTTCTTGCCCTGCGGGGCCATGGTGCGGGTGATGTTGTCGGCCAGGATACGAGCCATCTTCATGGCGTCAATGAAGTCCTGCGACGTCTGCAGGATGGTGTGGTAGGTCATGAAGTAGGACGCGCCCACGTCTGTGCCGTTGTGGGTCAGGTCCACCGCAGAGCTGTAGGCCGCGTGCCCTCTGGGGGCAGGGAGGCAGAAGATGCCCGGGTGAGGAGCTCCAGTGAAGCCAGCAAACACTCCGATAAACGTGCTTAGCATCAACTAGGCGGCAGACATTTTAGCCAGTAAACTTCAAACTTCATGAGGTTTAGGGCTGAACAAGTAAAAATCAACAAAACCCATCAACATACATCTGACCATTTTAAGAAGATAAAAAAAACAATGTCTCACACCAAAAGACACAGCAGGGGCTGCTCAGTTCAAAGTGCATGACACTCACCCTTTGCCGCATTTGGGGTTGGGGTTGTCAGACAGGAACATGGGCAGGAACCTCATGAACTCGTCCTTGGTGGGCCTAGTCCTGCCTTGTGAGGGGGCGCGGCAGTGAACGCAGGATTTGTCCACCACTGGGGAGGTGTGACAAGATCAATGACCATGTCATTGAACTTAAACACTAATCCTACTGAAATCTTTTGCAAATATCCATGGATCATGCACAAATGGGCATCATAAACCAGAGGCTTGTTTGCAGGCTCCTCAGTGACGATTTTACAGGTCGGGCATCAACACAGGACGCAAAATGAACTGTAGGCAGACTACGCAAAGGCCCTGGGAGGGAGGCGAGCAGGTCAAGCTGGCATCAGCAGTAACGCCAACGGGACACGCAGGGGCCAGTACAGCCCGATCGGACGAGAGCTCACCGGAGGCATTGCAGAAAGTGCCAGACTCGTTGTAGATCCTACAGCAGGTGGATTCCGGCTTCACCCAGTCAAAATAGTCATCCAGCCAAGACGAGGGTGGGAAGCCGATTCTCGTGCTTTATTGGGGGGGGGGGAGGAAGGTTTTACTACAACTAGGGACAGACTGATCAGACGTCACGCCGTCGGTACTGGGATGTTGGAGGACTCACTAGTTGCTCATCTGGGAGGCGGTGTAGAGCTGCTGGATAAGGGAGTCGTTGTTGCAGCCCACACCCCCGCACACGGCGTTCTGCCCGTCCAGCGTGCGGTAGTCGTGACCGTCCTTCACCACGAAGTAGACGGGCGCACCGGTGTGGAGGTACGCGCTCAGGTTGGTGAAGTAGTGCAGCACATAGGAGTCCTGCATGACGGCGACATCCACAGACATGAGGGAGAGGAAGAGGAACTTGAAACACACCAAAAACACCTCACTCACAAGCCTTCCTATATCTCATGACCACCTCCGCCCACAAACCTAGTCATTTTCAGATAAAACTAGGGAGGAAAAAAAAAAAAAAAAAAAAAGTCTAGCCCTTAAGCACCAGTGACTCAGCCAGTCCAAAACACCCAGATACTGCGGACCCCATTACTCACATCAGGCATGGAGAGCTTCTGGTCCAGGCCAATGTCCACCTTATTCACCACAGCGATGCTGAAGGATAGTATTCCGACGAACAGAGACACCTGTGTGGGCAGAAGGGGATTGTGGGTAAATTTACTGAACGCTCATAAACGGGGAGTCTCCATTACTTCATGGACCTGGAAGATCCCAAAGGTGTGAAAGATCATCTTCCTCTGTATAGAAAATGCGCAGGATTCTCACCACGATGGGCCGCACCCAGTCCTTCAGTATGAAAGGCGCATAGATCTTCTTGAAGAACCTGAAGAGGAAGCCATCGGTCCTCCCCTCCTGGCCCTCGGGCAGCTTCACACAGCACATGATGTCCAGGCGGTTGCTCTGAGGCACACCATGACATGGCAAACAAGCCCAGGTGAGTTAAACAGCGGCAGGACTAGACTCTACAATTAGAGCCAGATACAAAAGGCATCTACACGCCCACACATCATAAATGTGGCTGGGAGCCATCCGCCTGGGGCTTCGCGGCGTATTAACGGCAACCCCATCCTGACAAGCCTCCCCTCTGGACTGACCTCCTGCCTTCTGATATCCAGGCCCAAGAGGCTCACGAAGCAGCTGATCTGCAGCAGGAAGTCGATGAAGACGGCCAGCCCGGCGAATAGGGAGAAGGTGCGCACGGCCGGCATGGAGGACAGAGCCCCTGCAGAAAGGTCCAAGGGCAGGCCCACGGGTCATGCTACCGCCATAAACCTAGCTGCAGAACTCCAGTTTTAAATATTAGGGCAGGATCCTCTTAAGATGGCTGAACAGATGTCGCGTTACCACCAGAAGGGCTGACCGTGGTGTGCTTTGTGAAATCTGACTGTCCCACGACCCAACAAGTTCCCTTTAAAAACCTCTTTCCACAGCATCAGGCTCATTCTGCGGGCCGCTTGTGCGCGATCCCCACCAGCCCAGAATGGGATACTTAGTCGGATGTTCCGATTCGGGATTCTTTGGTTTTCTCTGTCCACTTTATAAACGTCCAGCATAGCACCTGCACTTGTCGGAGTGTTTATGGGTCTCATTAGGTACCCCAGTCATAGTGGGGTTAGCGTAAGAGTCCCTTCGGTTCAGAGTGAACCAAAGCTGTAAGCATTACCAAAACAGCATGTTGCTGGGGAGCAGCCATTACAACCAATAGAAAAAAATAAACATTTCAGATATGGGATATCTAGGTAATAGTGTTGATCTAAACTGTTCTAAAACTGGAAATGAACAACCGTTATCAAACAAGTTAAGAAAGCTCATTTTCTTCCAGTCAGCGGAATCTTTAACACCAGTTCTCGCTAAACAAAGCGACAGTGCCAGTAAATATAATGTGGCGCAGATGTGCGAGGCACAAACTTAGGCAGGTGGCACCGATCAGACAGGTACCTCTTGGATATGTGCTATATTCACAAAACAGAATGACTTCCTACAAGAAGGCTGTGCTGATTGGCCAGGTTAGCTCACACGTCTCTATCACAGGGGCTCACGTGTGACGTATTTGAAAAAATTCAGGAAGCAATCAGCAAGGTTAGTGTGGAAGCGTGGTACAGATCGGGTAGTGAGGCACCATTACCAGCCATCGAAGTTATGAGAAGTATTAGGGGGAACGCGTAAAAGATCACAATCTCTAGGATTCGCATGAAACGCAGATCAAGAACGATCGCAAACAGCCAGATCGCCACATCCTACTCCGGACAAATGCGTGCTTAGATGTAAAGATGTAAAAATTATGCTACATGCCGGAAGGGGAGCCATACCCAGGAAGAAGGCCACGGTCTCCGAGAGGGAGGACAGGAACATGCTGGGAGCCACGTCGCCTAGGATCCGGCCGACCTGCTGGTGAAGCTCTTCCTGCGGCATGCGCTCGTCCCGCTGGAAGCAGGGCGGGGCAGGGGGTCACACTCCACAGGCAAACACAGTAATCTAACCTGGGCTGGACTCGGGGCCCTGGCTCTCTGACCAGGGACGGCACACAGGGGGTGCTGGGTTTGTGGGGCCGCGTCTGCAAACCCGTCACTCACGTCTGCTCGAGATCATTTGTGAGGGAGCCAGTGTCAAAGGTAAATACCAGAAAGCCAATATAAAGTTGCCATGAGACAGAAACGACCTGTAGCGAATCGCCGATTAGGATAGTTTAAATGTCCAGCAACACAAAACGATAAGAGATAAGGTGGTCACATGACCGTAGCACTCCAGTGGCATACAAGCTGGGGTCATGTCAAAGTGCTCTGCACAAACAGCTTCCTGTTGGTGTCGCGAGTGTGCGTACGCGCGGCAGGAGCGGAGGGGTACCTGGTACGCCTGCACGATGATGAAGATGTTGTCCACGCCCACAGCCAGGACCAGGAAGGGGATGACTTCGATGACGATGAGGGTGAGGGGCACGCCGGCGTAGCTGAAGATGCCCAAGGAGCAGGCGACAGAGCCGAGCACGATGAGAATGCCGGCGATGCCCAGCGAGATCTTCGAGTCCACCTGTGTGGACGACAGACGGGTCTGAGGCCATCCAGAAAGTCAAAGGACACAAAACACGCAAATAAAAGCTAACGCAGGCATCTGGTGTACGTCAAGGCGTTCCATTTAAGCCGAGCGGACCTCAGACAACACAATTTTAACGCTGCGTAGAGTGAGAAATGGAGGTTCGGAGAGCAGAAAAAAAATCTGAAGAGGACGTTTGTAACACAGAGCAGACAAATAGGCTGGGGGAGGGATCAGGAAGTATTTGGGGTGGGGGGGTTGGGGGGTGTGGACCAACCAGCAGGCGTCGGAAGCTCTGGATGTGGCCCAGCGCCAGGGAGATGTAGACGAACATGATGGCGTAGCTGATGGCGATGGTGAAGATGTCACTGCTGCTCTCACGGTCGATCTCGTCCTCGATGCTGCGCTCCGCACTGAAGGCGATCGTCAGGTTCGGGTTGCTGTAGTTCTTCACGAACCAGATGAATCTAAGCATGGGGGGGGGGGGGGGGGGGTGT
>JAODKL010000081.1:2420078-2430521 GCA_026780765.1 Petrocephalus schoutedeni
GGATTTGCACCGTCATCGGCAGGAAGGCGGGCGACACGGACTTCACACCAACGCACACGAGATAGGGATCGCGCTAAGGCTTTCACAGGCCTACCCTACCCAGGTCGGTTAAGCCAGGGGCCTGAGCCGGGTTGTCAAGGGCTTCAGTATCAGCTGAGAGGTCAGGAGGGTTGATGATGGAGCAGCAACCTTACTAGGCCCTGAGGACTGGCCCAAGAACCACTGTACCGTACCCTATTTACTGAACCTACTGCACATACACACCTCACACAGACATCACATCCATCTCTCTGTAAATTCAAATTTGTTGCACATCCGCAGTTATAGTTACATGTCACATTTATAGATGTGAATACAGTCACCGTTAGTGCGTTATTAAAACCTACTCAAAAAAAGCAACTTTTTGGAAAAAATTCCATTCTACCAATACGTGTATATGTCTAATATGTACATTAAACATGGCAATAAACTCATGCAAGCGCACACAATCATAAACCAAAGGGAGCGTTTACCAAGCTAAGTATCATTTACACTCACAGACGAACAGAGAACAGCAAGGACAACCACTTAAGTAGAGATTGCTTAGTTACCGGATGTTTATCTAACACCTACTACTACTGACGCGTGGCGGGAACGGGCACAAGCCCCACATCCCACAAACACCCTCCACGGGACACACCCCACATTCCATGCACACCCTCAAGGAAACACGCCCCACATCCCATGCACTCGCCCCAAAACGCAACAGCGGACTCACTCGGCCTCCCACGCCAGCGCCTTGTTCAGCCTCTCCGTGTCGTTGTGGTAGTTGTTCACCGGGAATGTGATCACCAGAGCTGTGGCATTGTTGTAATTGGCAGCTGGAAACAGGAAATGAGATTAAGTGAGTAACCACACCGTTACCTAACAAATCACGCAAGTTCACAGCCATCCCTGCACACACATCTGTGAATTCCATGTCAAATGCAGACAAATTGATAAAGCCGAGTAGTGCATTTAGAGACTATACACTAATTTTTTTGGGATATATATAATATTTTGGAATAGTATTTTGGGTAGCGCATGAGGTGAGACGTGAACATGGAGTGGCGTGCAACTCAGAGAATTTGGCTTCTGTGGCAGAAACTCACCATCATATCCACCGAGAACAAGCCAGGGGAAGATGGGACCCCCAAAGGTGCCGAGGCAGGGGTCATGAAGGAGCCCTGTGTCGTTCAGCGAAGCTGGGGCACTGGGGGTAGGGGAGATGATGTGCAGAGGTGTAAATACCAAGTCCCGAAAAATTTTAAATCCAGGCTTTGTTTCTACCAACAGGTCGAGGTTGGCCGAAACAAAAACCCTAGTCTGGATTTTCACTTTCTGGACCTGAAATGTATACCTCGGTCGGCGTGACAGACAGAGGGGGCACGGCCTACCTGACGCAGTACAGGAAATGGGAGTGGTAGTCCGCGTACGTGTAGAAGTAGTCTCCCTTCCAGTGGTCCAGCACCTCATGGCTGTTCTGGAAGTAGTTGAGCACACTGAGGATGGTGCAGTTGCTGTTGTAGGGGGCCAACGGGGCCAGGCAAATGTCCTTCAGACGCACGCTCTCGTTCCCGTAGCTGGCCTCCAGGTTCTCTATGTCCGTCTGGAAGTCCAGCACCTGCAGCACGGAGGTTTAACGCAAGTAATGATTTCTCTTTTATTACCAGAAAGGCCACTCTAATCGGGCGATCTCTAGTGTTCTGGAAACAAAACGCAGGCCCAGGTCTCGCCGACGCCCGCATACCTGGTGCAGGACCCCCTTGTCCAGCGGGGCCCCAAACGGCACGTCGGCCCCCCCGAAGTACGGAGAGTAGACAGAGGCGGAGTCGAGGGTGGTGGTGATGATCAGTTGCTCCGTGCGGAAGAAGGGCCCGAAGTGGCTGTCGAAGTAGGCCTTCTCCTGGCGAGCCAGGCTGCTGGGCGCCGACCACAGCTCCACGGGGTCGGTGGTGACGCGCATGTAGGCCAGGCCCCCCGAACACGCAGCCACCACGACCAGGCTGGCCAGGATGACGGCCAGCGGCTGGCGCACGCACAGCGAGCCCCAGGCGACGAAGAGGCGCCGCAGAGCGTCCTCAAAGGCCTCGCCCAGCGTCTCACAACACGTGACCTCACCTGCAGGGAGCAGCATTTCACAGCTCACCAGCTTTTACAGCCAACGGAGTTCAAAGAACTGTCCCGTGTTCAAAGACATCAAGTAACAGAAAAATGAAAAAACTGCGTAAAAAAAAAATAAAATAAACACACACCAATATACTGTTTAAGAGCACATTTGGCTAACTGTGCTTTTGTATGGTTTCCTATCATTTTGGTAAAAAGCTTGCCGCCTTAAAACAGTTTATATCAAAATTGTTTCATTATGCGCAAATATCAGTGATGGTTATTTGTGGTCCTTTTTTAAAGCAGGGACTCGCGATTATGAAGCGTGCAGTAGTGCAGTAAGCGTGAAGTAGGTGCCACAGAATATCGGGTTATTCTGGCAACAGAATAAGTCAACTGTAGCATTTGGATGAACACTAACGTTGCAGACGGCGGAGCGCCAGGGACACTCACCCAGGTCGCTGCCGTCGCGGTTGAGGGAGTGAGCACTGTTGCTGTCCAGGATGGGCCCGTACTCTGACAGGACAGCCCTCCTCCTGAACAGGACACAGACCGAGGCTCAGTCACAGTCACTGTGCACTTCTGGCGAAGTGCTGGCAAACAGAACAACTCAAGGACTGTATTACAAGGCCTCCACCTGTAGCACCAGGTGCCCAGGACCCCACCGATGAAGACCAGCAGGAAGATGAGGTAGGAGATCCACATGATGACGCCCATGGCGTCCATGCCCAGGATGGTCCAGGGTGGGGGCAGGGGCGGGGGCACCGGCATGGGCCCACACACCAGGCTGCAGTCCTGGCAGGAGCAAGGCGCCGAGCCGTCGGGAAGGGATTCGTTGCAACCACGTGTCATGTTGGTCATCGGCGTCATGGTAGCCACTGGAACATCTGTGCAACAGAGAGGGAACTGTCACACAGGCAGACCTTCAAAATGAAGCCTGCGAGCCTTACCACCTTCCAGAACGTTCCAAAAACGGAACCCTCTACTGACGGCAAAGGGTTCAGCAGCCATTTTTAGGGGATCAGTAACACGCCATACGCATTTCAATAACAGGCTGTTATCCCCGTCTAGGGCGTCTCCCAGCCTGGAGCCCTGTGCCACCCCCTCCGCACCCCAGGCCCCAACCCTGACCAGGACAGGCTTGGTAAAAACTTACAGTAACCTTGAGCGGAATGTCATAAAGGTAACGGGCCATTCACCAATCAGTCAGTATTTAATGGCTATTTATATCCCACCAAGCTGGACTTTAGTCTTCAGACCATGACTTTTCACTGAGCAAATGGCCCACAGTATGGGTGCCTGGTCTCAGAAACAACTCATGTGTGTTAAACAGCTGAAAAAACTAAAGTATTACATGTGGCGGTGGCTCCCACCGCAGCCAATAATCATGGGTCACATTCCAGCAGCTCGTAACTACCCATTAGTATGAGAACCAGGTTGTTGCGAGACGTCCGTTTCACCTGTAAATATGGGGACAATGGAGAAGGGAGTCTGGCTGTTGTTGGTGTCGAACATGTACTCTATCCAGTTGTTGGCGTTGCAGTCCTTGGCGTCCCTGCCACAGAGCAGCGACAGGGCCTTGACGTTGCTCGAGGGAGCCTGCACGTCCATGCAGGCGTTGTACATTGCTGAAACACACACAGGGGCACGGCGCCATCCCTCGTAAGACACAGCCCTGAGCGGACACCCCCAAACTCTCTCACCAGGACACGAAATAAAGCAGCATAAAGGAAAGACCATGTCAGAGGAACCTGCATTGCAACACGGGCTGATTGCTTAAGAGTCTCTCTCATAAATACCATTAGGCAGTCTTAAAAACCAAATATCAGAGGGGTTCCTCAGAGGTTAATCAGTAGCCACTGTTTGAACAGCATCTGATACTATTCAGTCAGGAATGAGACAGCGATAGTTAATGCTATTCAATGAAGTCCTCCTTTGACTCAGGAGTCTTGTGCTGGATTCACTAGAACTGCCTGATTTTGCAACAGGGTGACGAGTTTGTGCCCTGAAAGACCACGTGCTTGTACAAGTAAAGACTTCCTGACTGAATTCCTTTTGTGACAAATGACTAGACTGTAAATCTCCTCCGTCAGATTCTGAAGTGGACAGACGTGTGCCTCCATCCCTGGTTTTAGCAACTGCCACTTCTGCATTCCTCATGTGAAATGTTCTCATTGTTGTGATATAAGCCGGTCGCCCAGCAACTTCCACCCTACCCCGAGTTCTGGATTCAGCAACACTGGCTTCTGTACCCTTTGACCACAATCTCCTTCATTCACTTTCAAACAGGGCCAAAGGGATCCAGCCCTTCCACCCTGTCCTGACAGGCCCTCAAGACCAGAAATCATTCCCGTTCTTCTGATTCTATGACTATTGTCATGTCAAGAGAGACAAGACCAAAGCCACGCAAGGTATTCTAGGTGAGGTCATGCTGCATTTACATTCAGCAGGTGCTTTTGGCCAAAGTCAGGATCAGAGGGCAAGGTCAGCCTGTCCTTGGGGCAGCTGCGGTGAAGGGCTTCAAGGACCCAATGGTGACTTCACCATGCTGACCACAAGATTTGAGACCTACTTGCATTTATGGCGACAAAGGCAACCATTTAGATTGAAGCCAAACAAACAAAGAGCAGACCCCCAGCGGAGAGCCCCTCACCGTTGGCAAACGTCTGCCCGATGTAATACTGCACCTCCACCACATTGGTCTTGTTGTGCTCGGCATCGGGGGAGAACTTGGTGGCTTTGAGGAAGAGGCTCTGGCGCGGGCTGCACGTCAGCTCGCAGAACAGGTTCAGCAAGTTGTAGAAGCAGGCGGGACACCTGCGGAGAAAGTGAGACGGAGCGCGCTGTCACGGGCACGGCCATGACGCCATCACATCTGCATTTACGATCTCGAGGAAGCAGGCGTTGCAGCGACGCGGCATGACCGATGACTGGTGGAGTGACATTACAAGTGAGGCAATGCTTCGATCTGATTGGCGGTCATGTATGAGGTGCTTTTCCACGGACCAATAGAAAGCCAGCAATTTTACATGCAAATTTTTTTCCCGGTAGGATCCTCAAACATTCAAAAGGGCAACCATTCTAGGGCTAAAGTAAAGTGGAGATTTACTCTTAACATAATTGGGAATATCAGTCGTGGCATTAAAACTGAAATAAACATACTGTCTGAGATGAATATTATGAGCTGAGAGTGCGCCTGGTCGCATTGCGTTTTGAGCGACGTATCGAGCAGGTGAGGGGCGGTTGGCTGGCATTTAAGGCCCCGACTGACCTGGAGAGGAACTGCAGAGGAAGCTGAAGACTTCCCTTCAGGGTCTGCAGCTGCTGGACATCACAGCAGAGGCTGTCTGTGCCATAGTCCAGTCCTGGGCACAACTCCTGAACAGACACGCACACACACATTTGTGTTTAGATTTATTAACAACAAACATTCACACAAACATTTCCCTTCGAAAAGGTTCTTTTTGTGGGGATGTCCCAACCACTATTGTCGAGTTCAGTCTTTGCATGCACAAATGTTTCTGCAGGCAAAAACAAAGGAAGGTTTCTGCAAAGCCGACAGCCAGCCGGACGACTCACCGCCAGCAGGTCGTGCCCCTCCTGGGCCAGAGGGATTGGGGGGCCCGTGTAGTTACAGTTGTAGTGCTTCCCAGGGAGCTCAGTCATGCCGCACTCACCATACCACACGCATTGCTGGGCAGTCACCTGCGCAGAGGAGGGGGGGGGTTGGGGGGCTAGGCTCAGTTTGCCCTTTGAGAAAATTCGAGGCCCAGGTGCATCAAAATGAGAAATAGCTCAAGCGCAGCGTTATATTTACACTCCGACAACCTTCCACGCTGTCGCCTCCACCGGCAAGGATATATTTACGACCAGATGAGGAACCGAAAGGCCTGCTCTAGGTGTCAGGCGTCGGCAAACGGCTCACGGCCAAGAACAAAACTGCAGTCATGTGTCAGCCAGGCCTCGCGGCAGAGGAGCGGCAATAAATCAATCCACAGAGAAGCCGATTGGACCAGGCGGTGAGAAGGCGGGACCAAAAACTCAGACACCAAGGCTACAGCGGTCCATCAGCGGGGGGGGACCGGTGCATCTATAAAGCGAGACCACCGCGCGCAAAAGCCGGGTACCAGTCGGCCAGACCAAATGTGGAGCTGCAGCCTCCTGGAGTTACGAGAATGCCTGGAAAGACTGGCAGCTGTCAGCTGTTAAAGCGCATGCAGAACACTGACCGAGCCAAGAGGTTCACATCCCCTTACAGCACACAGCAACCTGCACAGCCACCGCAACAGCGAGCCTGCCTCCTTACTGCATCAGCCACTTTCACCTGCTTCCCCTTTCATCTTTAGTCACTGACTGAGTTCATGTCATGTTACTCGGACCACACAGTCTCCAGCGCCAATGGACAGTTTCTCAGGTTCACCATCGTGTGGACTTTGTATCCCCTGGGGGTGAGCAACACTGCACCTTATTCTGTGCTCCAAAAGCAGATAGAAACAAAACAAGCTTAAAGTTTGGACACTAAGCTGGTAGATTCCAAAAAGCAGCCAAAAATGAAAGTCTCTTAATTTGTTTTTGGTACTTTCCTGTCTCAAAAAAAAAAAATGGCACCCCACTCTCCGGTCTTATTCCAGCCGATGTGTATAGGTAACAATAACAATACTCCAGTTTATCTGCTCTGGATGTACTAGTCCTATGAATCCGTGTTTTCACTTGATCCATGCTGAGATCCAAGCGCCACAGAATGAGCGGTAACTAGACAGTGGTGATGCACAGTCATGCGTGGTTAAAACAGGGACTCTTGCTGCCTATAACGGCATGTATCACACAGATAAAATTCCAACCAACTCAACAAGCAAGAACCTCAGTGTTTGTGTGGTACAATGTGCAAGTGGAAAACCGACCTAACCACATCCTCTTTCAGTTTCTTCTGAGAAAGTCTATAAAATGCGCCTCAGATGGCCTTCCAGATATATCTCCTGGAATAAAGATGCATGAGCCAAAAGCAAAGCGCTCCAGAGTTCACTGACTCGCTGACCGTGAGGGTAAACAAACAGCGGCCGCATCAGCTGACATCTGGCGATAGCGCTGAGCTCAGCAGAGGCTGACGGGCCAGCAGACACCTGCGAGGACTGTGCCGTGATGCACAGGAGCCCTACTCTATGCTTGGTGCGTACCCAGCTAGACGGCAAAAAACAGGCGGTGACCAAGGCAGACGAAAGATCGGCTCCCGGCGATTGCGAAAATGTGTACTGGGACACACTGGCACTATTAGAGGGGTCAGCTGACATACAGCCCAACCAGAGCTCTGTTTCACCAACCAGCACCGGTCCAACATGCTGAATCAATCATAACACCAAGGGGGATTGACAGGGTCTAGATGTGCTACACACTGGCCTGAAAGGCAGTCACTGAATCACACCGACAGGCTGACAGCTTCAGACGGATGAAAACCGGCTCGGTGCGTCCCAAAATTACAGCAGGATACACGTTAAGTCGAGTCCCGTCCCCTCCTGCTGATTGTGAAAATGTGTGCTGGAACATTCTGGCACATTTAGGGGTGACCGTTGAAAGCAGCCCAATCAGAGAGCTTCGGCGTCGACCTGGCATGCCCAAATCGCTCAAAACGGTGGCAACGGAGACCGTGTCCAAACGTGCTACGCATACCAGTGCCACAGGCAGCCACCAACTCATCAACAGCCCGATGCTTTTCAACAGCCGGAAAACGGCTCGGTGTGCTCCAGGCTTGAGCGATACCATTGTAGTGAGACAGGACACAACACAGAGCGCCGGACAAGAGGATGTCCCCTGAGGGAAGGCAATATGCCTGCTGTTGGATCCACACCTCCAGTGGAACCAGAAGGGACCGCCAAGGAACCAGAGCCCTTTGGTCTAGGTGTGAGAGAGATCTGGAAACCCGACACCCCCATTGGGAGAAGTGCAGGTTCCCGTTTATGTCAGACAAAGTAAAAAAAAAGACAACAGAAGGCTGAGCTTAGGGTACGTTCCAAGTTCAGAGCAGATCATGTGATCACGTGTCACACGGTCATTACCAAGCACGCTTGCACACATACATGCCCAACAGCACAAAAACAGCGTAAGCAGAGCCAAAACTGAAAGTTTATTCTCCGGAGACAGCGCTAAAACCCCAATATTACCAAATAAAACATCTTTCGCGAATCATAGAGTGCGTTTTCGTTCCCCACAAGTGTCCATGGCAACCGCCCCGGCAAACTAGACTGCAGATGAGGGCGGACAGGCACAAAGATTATGGCTGTTGTTCACTCGGCGCCTTTCTGACAAAGCTTCGATTGTAAGCCCCCTGAATTCAGCCCCCCTCCGCCGACCTCAAACAGGGGAGGTAAATAAGACTAAGTGCACGCAGAGCTGAAACACTCCAAGGCTTTTAAACTGAAAAGCATTAAGCAGAATCAAACCAGCAAAGTAAAATGCAAACATTTGCCAAGTGCCGGCGGCGTATTATGTCCTGGCTCCGCGTGATTCGGGCCGCACGTTATATTCCAGGGGATGCAGACGTGAGTGTGAAAGTCCGAGCCGGGGGGCATCAGAGGCGGGTCGGAGGCTACGGCGCCTCACAGGAAAGCAGCGACGCCCCAAGCGAACGCGCGAAGATGCTCCGCCGGGACTTTAAGCCCGAATCCCGGCCGCCAGCGCCGTCCACACGCCGCTCGCACGACCCAGGCCGCCCCGCCGGCCGCGTACGCCCCTCTCCCAGGCCCCTTTAACCGGCTACACCCTCCGCCAGAACCCCGGACCCCCGCGACGCTTCCCCGACAAACAAACCGGCTCGACCGGCCCTTGAAAAGGAGTCTAAACTCACCCATGTGTGCGGCGGGCCAAGCGACAGCGCGAAGAGGCTCAGGCAGAACGAAAGCACCGTTCCCGGCGCGGTGCCCATCGCAGCGACGCAGCTCCAGGCTCCAAGGCGGCCCGACACCGACTAGCTGAAGTAGCAGCGGCGGGCGGATCCGCTTCCGGCCGGCCGCCGCGGTGCTCCGCCCCTTCCCGGCCGGCGCGGCTTACGGCGCCCCCTGCTGGCAGTGCTGCGGTATGCCGTCGCGGCTTCCGGCGCCCCCTGCTGGCCGTGCTGCGGTATGCCGGCGCCCCCTGCTGGCCGTGCTGCGGTATGCCGGCTCAGAGAGAGGGGGAGAGAGAGAGAGAAGGAGAGAGAGGGAGCGAGAGAGAGAGGGAGAGAGAGAGAGAGTTTAAACCTGATGGGACATTACCAGGGAACCGATGTTCATACAGAGAAACACGGCAAATGAACCATGGAAAGTCTTTCATTTTTTAATTTAATAAGCAAAAAAATAAACAAAACTGCGTTGTTCCTTTCCAGAACTAATTATTCTGTTTTCAGGGGCGGATCTAGAACAATATTCATAGGGTGGCAAGAGGAGGGCAGGAGATTTGAGGGGTGGCACCTTATGGCAGAAGCATATCTGCTGAATGCCAAGCGGGGTGGCAAGGCTTTTTTATGGCGGCAGTTGCCACCCCATGGCGCCCCGGTAGATCCGCCCATGTCTATTTTATATGTTTAGTCATTAGAAACTATTTCTTTAGTATCATAATTTTCTGTTGACACGATTAAAGTAAACATAGTTTTAATACTGATTCAGTTGGGTAACTGTATGGAAACATTCCCAGTACGGAACATCAGGAAAAGCAGTAAGCGTAAGCTTAATCATTTCTAGCCAATGTCTCATCAATATAATGCCTTTGGGAAATTAATTAAATGAAGAAATTATATATTTGGATTGGAATGTGGATTAAAATGTTATGGCACAGCATAGCTTGACTGTTTGTGCTTGGTCAGATCTGTTTTCTAATTAATGAATACAAACGCACCTATTAAAATCTTTCGCTCTGTGGTTCTTGAGTTTTTCAAGAGAACCAGCAGATGGCGCTAGAGACCGCCTACTGGAAGACCTGGGCTGGTATGCATAAAACGTCTTAAGAATGGTCTTAAGATTGGTCGTACACTTTGACTTAAGAGTTAAAAAATTCTTAGCAAAAAGTAGGACCTGAAAGCGTTGTATAAAGATGCTAACAGTTACTTTCAGCAAAGTCTATGCCCAATTCCTAAGTGCTGACTAGTGGTGGGCGGATCGATCCGGGGTATTTATATAATCGATATTAAAGTTGGTATTGTATCGGATCGATACCAGCGAGATGGAATCGATAGTTTAACCCCTAGTGTTCCTATTTGATGTTTAGTAGGATCTACTTTTTTCCATCACTTCAGTGCTCAACCAACTCCACTGAGTTCATTACACGCGCACTCTGCCTCAGCTCTCCGCTGTT
>JAODKL010000081.1:2438235-2450641 GCA_026780765.1 Petrocephalus schoutedeni
TGGGAATATTGGGGGGGGGGGGGGGCACTTCCAAATCTTAGTCAGCAGCATCTTTCCAGGAAGTTGTGACCCTAGCCCCCCCAAGAGCAAGATGGGGGATCTTGCTCTTGGGGCTCTTGTGACCTGTCCAGCGATAAGGACTGGCACTGGGCAAACAGGGCAGAGCAGAGGGGAAGACCACGGCCTCTCAACAATAGCCTAGAACTGAGAACAGACGGCACATGTGCAGGAAACCAGAGGCATTTTGGGTAATCCAGGAATGTCACTGCTGAGTATTCATTCCAAACTTTTTTAAATACCATACATACTTTTCATTCAGTCATTTACATATATTTTTCAACCTTCTGAACTCATTTTACAAGAGTAGGATGAATATGCAGGACATCTGTCCAGCTACTTATGGAAAGGCATCGATAAAGACCGAGGGCTTCCGGTTCCTTCACTGGCCTCCATTGCTGAGAGGTCAGCTGACATGACCTAACCAATAGCTGAAGAGTAAATTGCCACTGATGAAGGTATAGGCAGGATCAGATTTGCAGGGTCTCTCTCTGCAGAGGTTATCCCTGTCCCCACCTCAAGCTAACAAGCCGAGATGACCTTGGCACAATGACATCCTGATCTGTGTCAGCGATCACCTCCTTGTTTTACGACATACAATAATGGAGTAGGCAAGACTACTTAGCTAGAGGCAAGGGGATCGATTGGCAGTTGCGGGCAGCTACCATACCAAAACGCTGCCCTGGAAAGCCCGTGGGAAGGAGCCGTCCTGTGCGACACAGCGTATTTTCACCGTGACACACGGTGATGTGTGACTGAGGTCTGGGATTGGCCCAGGGGAATTGAATGGGTCAACAGGCAAGGCTGAGCACCATTGGCCAGCCCCGGCCTCAGCAGCAAAGTCACATGTCCATTGGGCACTTGAGCAAAGCCCTTAACCCCCAGCTCTAGGGGCCCTGCATGCTGCATGCCGCCTCCCCCCATTCCAAATGTCACAGGGGTGCCGGGTATATGGCCTGTCCCTGCACTCGGACCTCAGACTTCACTCTCAAATGTTTATGTGTGTGCGTATGTAAGGGGAAGATGGGATATTATGAAAAGAAGCATTCATTTACATCTACAGCATTTGGCAGATGCCCTTAGCCTTCCAATGTGCCTGTACTTGTATTTAGGCAAATGGCAAATAAAGGCTCATGTCATTTCATTCAATGGCCAGGGTGAGGCGCTGGTGTCAATCCAGATCTTGTTTTCCTTAAGTCTGCACCTAGCTGCGGGGGGGGGGGCCGACCCATTCCGTCATGCTGTCCTATCAAGTTCCATCAGAACTACAACCGCAACGCCAATCTGGGCCCCCCCAGACCGAAAGCGCCTTTTAATTGCAGCTGGCGAGTCTCATTCCCTCTGCAGGAACTGCATTCCTGGAAACGTGAAACAGGTAAACATTTGAGAAAGTGAAAACACCTTACCAGGACAGGATACAGGGCAAATAAACTTCGCCACGGGAATCCTTTCATCCCATCAGGGTTTATATGAAACATCTGAATCACAGCACAGACTATAACCTTTAAAGGGCCCTAGAGGCTTTGAAGCTGGGAGGTATCGATATAACTGAATATAACCAATTTGATCAGTCTTCAGTAACTGCCTGTATTATTCATGATCACTGGCACAGCGCATGGTAGTGTCCATCATATAACGCTAGTCTTATACTCTGGGCATGTGTCATCTATTTAGTGTATGTGTGGAACAGGGAGAGAATTTTAAAAAAGATAGCAAATACAGAAAGGCGCCATCGCTCTCTTGTGGGCCGCCCTTCTCCAGGATCCAAAGCCGGTTAAAAACCCTAGGGTGATATTGATATTGTGATTGTAAAACCAATAAAACTTTATGAAGAAAGAAAAAAAAATTGGAAAGGACAACGAAAGTACGAGAGCGTTTCAAAAAGCAGCAAATTGAATATTTTGGGATATAAAATTAGAGACATTATTCATGTCTTTCCCTACATAACCACCCCTGTTTTCAATACACTCCTCACACTCTTGCACAAAGTTTTTTATCCCGTCAAAAACACGAGTTGTGCCTCCAGCCAGGAATGCAGCACTTACTTGGCCTCATCACTGCTGAGCCTTCGTCCTCTCAAAGTGTCCTCCATGGGTGCAGACGCAGGGAGATGGGAGGCAGCGAGATCGGGGCCGTACGGGGATAATGTAACATCTGACACTTCAATCTCCGAATAGTATGAAGGGCGCGTGTTATCATGAAGGAGAAGAATGCCCTTTGAGAAAAGTCCTCTGCGATGGCTCCTCCTCCACCACTGAGATGTATTACGCGCTATTCTCGGTTTCACTATTTTCCACGAAAGTGCTCCAAAACTGGTCCATTCATAACCCAAAAGAGAGTGTACAAGAACTTCTTGGCTGGAGTGGACGTGTGCCGCCGTTCTGAAGACTGCTCAGTGATGCTTTTGGCCGGGACTTCCCTGAGCGGGAGATCGCTTCATGAAATGCTGTCAGTTTGCTGTTACTTTTGGAAACACAGTCGTGCTAAAATTATAGAATGGAATGCGAGACACACCCCCAAAAATTAATCATCATTCGTTTTTATTGGACAAGCATAGTGCATTTACACACTCGTATGTATTTTTATTTACCGGTATTGTGGGGAAAGTCAAAATCCATTTTTGTTTCCTCACAAACCCACATGTCAGAAGGTGCACGCCGCAACGGGCAGATCACGCTGTTCCCACGAGAGCCGCCACTCGGCGATTTGGTCTGATTCAAGCAGATTTCGGTTACAGATTCACACAGTGATAAAAAACCGAGCCACGTGCAGCTGGACTGCTGCTTATCTCGGCGTCAACAAGCCGCCCGACGCCAATCATCGCTGCAGGTCAGCTCTCCGTCTAATTAAACTCTGGTTGGGCTGAAATTCCAGTTTCAATCACGCTCAAGCTCACGATGAAAGGAGTCGGACACACGCCGGCCGGACACATGCTTCACACATGCTTTCTTGGAGGAGAACCGCCCCCGTTTCTTCTTGTTTTTCGTCTTTGGCGTTCATACACTGGAAAATACTATTCAAACTTTATACAAAAATATTAATCTCGGAGAACAGCATTTAACCAGTTCAGATGTGTAATCGGCAGATGCTTGAGAATCCTATGAAACTAATTCCGGAAATTAGTGATTTAAAAAAAAGAAAACGACATCAGGAAACCCAGTGATCAAGTTTCAATGAGCTTTCATTTCAAATCGATCTTGTGGTCACTGTATTTACATCAGTTTCCCCGCCACTGGGGGAAATCACAGAGTAAATAGACTGGGGACCGCAATAAAAGCTAAAAGGTAATACTGTGTTAATATCCAATAACTGATACAAAAATCAGGAAAAAGGAGGGTTAAAACAAACCGCTCAGAAAGTAGGCAGTTTTGCTCGATCCTCATGCTCACCACAGTGCATTCACTCATTACCAAACGCGACTATGGTTCATTACATCAAGACAGCCCACTACCCAACCAGAGTGTCACACGACCACACGTGCTATGTCCTCACCAGAGCCCACACACCCTGAATGTCGATCTCCAGCACCAGAAACGTGCCAATAAAACACTCTAACATAGAGTACAGGGGTGAGGGGAGGGTCACTGACAGGGCCCAAATCCTCGCTTCTTCAGATGAGACAGGTACTGAGCAGAAAAAAAAAATCCACAAGGAAAACAAAGTCCAGGGCTTGATGACATGTCGTGATCAGCTCCTCATCTTCCTGTGCAAAGCTCAGCTGACCTGCAGTACGAAAACTGGAATGATGACAGCGCGTTAAAGTGATTTATGCGCCCGTCGCCCCTATAGAATCCAGGCAAGATCAGCTGCTTGGGGCCAATGAAGATCGGCGCGTTCAGGAATATCATTCCTGAACAACTCAGGCGTACAGAGCTTTCTAGTGCTGGGAGATGCAGAATAAATCTCCCATTTATCATAGCAACATTGGCATTCCTTTCCAAAGTCGTGCAAAAAATAGGAGCACTTAGCATGGTGAAATTCAGGAAGAAATACAAACAGGACAAAATCAGAGAGGGCATCTTGTCTCTGTACGCCACCGAACAATGGTTCAGGAATTGTATCATTCTTATAAAAAATGTGAAGGCACCCCAATATGCCAGAGGTTAAAATATTGGAGCTCTAATGTAAGAAATCAGTTCTGCACAAACTTCCAATTACCAGCTCAAATGAAGTGTCAGGGACCAAAAAATAAGCCTCTGGAAGGAGATCCACTAGTCTGACACCGAGAGGAATATTCTTCCCCTCATACCTCTAAGAAATCAGACACGTCGTTAGCAACACTGCAGTTAGAAGTATTGGAATATAAAAAGTCAAAGATCTGAGATGATTAGAGACAGGTCAGCTCGGGAGAGGGGGAAAAATCTCCCCTCCTGAATCTTCTGCTTGTCAGCCTGGGTTTGTGTCGAAAGTGTGTTTCTGAAGAACCGAGAGAAGTTCTGCTAGGCTGAATACAACAAGAGTGCAGGAGCTCCTAGACCCTGTTTTCTGGGGAATGGGGGGCTTCTGGATCCAGCCAATGGGAGGGCAGGAGCTCCTAGACCCTGCTTTCTGGGGAAGGTGGGGGTTTCTGGATCCAGCCAATTGGAGTGGATGGAGCTTCTATAGGTGCTGACTCCAGCCCAGGCCACCCAAGAATACAGTTCCTCCATCGTCCAATCAGGAGAGCGAAGGCGGCGGTGACTCCCCTGACAGGAAGCCAGCGCTAGGTGCTTTGCAGGAGGCGTCTGTAGTGCGGCATGATCTCGTGTTCCGGCAAGTGTAGGTTAAACTCCAGGGCCACCAGAACGGGGAACTCAAAGGCGATCAGCTCTCGTCGATTCAGACGAAACTTCTCCTCCAGTTTCTGGAAGGGAGAGGAAACTTGGTAACCACACATCATCACCGATACATAATTCCTGAAAGTAAATGTCATTAATTACACATCATATATTATATTATGTGCAGCTTAATAAGAAAGGGACACACCCCTACCTATCTCCATACAGCGTGATAAACTGTCACAAAATTGCTCCATACTGTTACTCTGCTTAGAAGTCCGTGGATGTTGATATAAATGAATGTTAATGTACTGTTTACGAAGATATGACACAAAGCTTATGAAGGCAACGTGCTTCAGTCTTAACACTAAAGAAACAAGAGACCGGGGTCTATCGGGACCAGAACCACGTGCCCCGAAACACAGATTCTTCCCTTCAGCAGTCGATCTCATCACCAAGAGCCCTGCCTCCTGCTGCCCCCCTGGCTACTTTTCCAGTTTTCTTAATTTATGTTCTTTGGTCTTACATGTTGTCTGTGAATGTAAGCACCCACACTGCCAAAACATCTGGCCAATAAACTGAATTCTGATTCCAATTCTGAAATATAAGAGTAGAGTAGAGTAGAGTAGAAGTAGTAGTAGAAAACTTTCTTAATACTTCAGTTTACTACTCAGACCGGACGTCAACTGGACGTGTATGAAGAGCAGAATATTACAGCGTGACCCTGCAAACGCATGACTGAAGGTATAAGGCTTCAGGGGCGGCCATCTTGGCGCCGCACGGCGGAGGGCGACTCACGTCGATCAGCTGCTTGACCTCGTGCTTCCTGAGGTCGCTGCCGATCTTGGCGGCCAGCAAAACGCAGGCGCCGGCGCACAGCTTGCGGTTCTGCTTGTTCAGCTTGCCGCGCAGCGCCAGCTTCTCGAAGTAGACGAAGGCCATGGCCACGGTGGACTCCTCATAGCCACACTCCTCCTGCATCAGCTTCCGGATCTCCCGTTTCAGGCTGCTCGGGCACAAGAAGGCACACGTCAGCCAGGCCTGCTGGCCAGGGACGGACCGGGCCGGCCACCACCGAAAGGCCCTCACCTCCTGATCTTGCTGAGCGTCAGGCGGATGTGAGGGAACTTCTCCTTGAAGGTCTCGTTCATGTCCTTTTTGAGATCTGACGGCTTAACATACTCGATGACCGTGGTCTGAAACAGAAGCTGAACCAGTCACCACTGGGGCTGAACTCCCATTGGCTTGCCCGTGACTGCCCAATAACCAAGCACTGATCAATTTAGCCACACAAAACCAGTACACTAAAGGGTTAACATAGTGTGAGCAGATACCCCATGTCAGGGAGGACACTGAGCTAGGACAGGATTTGTAAACTACCATTTCAATTAAATGGACCCAGATTTCACTTAAGCACTGATTTATTGTTGCGTGCTGATTGGTCAGTGTCCTATAATCATGTATGTACCACTAACGTTAATGAGAAACAGCTGGATGAGTCTTTAAATCAAGGAAACACACCAGTCAAAGCACAAGAAGAACTGAATTATTTAGCCAAGCAAAGGAGCCTTTCGGGTTAGTTTGGAAAACTTGAAATAGCAGAAATTGTCCGAGATGACACAGATTATCTAGTCACCCTAGTTAACCCAGGTCAACTGTGCTCAGCCAGTGGTGCAAGGCAGGATGGGTAAAAAAGCACGACACACACTGGTCAGTTTCACGACATACTATATAAAAAACCAGCACATGTCATGCTAAATTTAATGCCGATGCGGAGAGTTTAAGCCAAATTAAGTCGATCTGTCAATCCAATAACACAACAGTTGACAACATTTTACACCAGCAGGGAAGAGGTAAAAAGACACAATAATTCTCTTGGCTGCGGCTCTGTCTCCATGGAAACGCAGCCTCAAAGGGAGTGGGAGGCTAATGTCCACCTCTTTGATCCAGTCATGTTGTTTTGCGTCCATCACAGGAGTCCATCACAGACTAATTTACTGTTATATAAATATACCTGCGTATTTTAATCAACACTTTGCCTTTAAGAGGCCGCTGGATTGCTGAGGAAGCAACTTTAAATCATAAATACCATCAGTAATGGATGGCTTTTCATCGTGGGCTCCGTTCTCGGTTTGTTATTACAGTCATGGCAGCGTCTGCTCGGGGTGGTGTGTAGAGTTAGGGGCCCTCGCCCACGTCCGGAAGGTTGCGGGTTCGGACACACTGACAAGCACGTACGCTGCCGGTGGGGTCAACAAAGTTTTCACAGCTGCCTTATCGGATTCCAGGAGCGGGAACCAGAAAGCAGAGCAAGTCAGGTGAGCTCCACTTGCCGTTGCCATGGAAACTGGCCTCCCGGAGACAACCACTGCCAGGTTTCCCAGACAGTAACGCCAGAGGCGACCTGACGAGGATGCAGCGAGCCTGGGGGTACTGTCACACATGCAGGAAATGCACGACCCCCCCAGACTACCACCGGGAGGAGTCACGGGTCCAACCGGTTATCTACGCCCACATTACCCATTCTATCCTGATCTCCAGCAGATCACTGCGGCTCGCTAATGCAATGTTTACATGTTGTTGCCAGAGCTTAACCATGTGGCCCAAAGCCAGATGGCACGCGTCGCGAAAACCCACACCCCGGCGTGAAGCGCTGGAGGGGGGGGGGCGAGACACCACCCAGCCGGATCGGCGCACAGGTGCATCAAACGCCATTACCAGCGTGTCACCCAACAAACAGTCCCATTCAGAGGTCCTGAAGGACAATCGTTCATTTATCAGGAATTATAAATTATTTACAGGGAAGCCAGTTTAAAATAGGAGTAAAACGTAAAAAGTAAGACACCAGGAGGGCAGATACCTCCCAGAGATTTAATATTCACCCCTCCCTGGGGGGTGTGCTCACCCTGTTTTCCTATGCATGTGTGTCCAAATGCTGAGGTAGACTGAACAGGGCTCTAGCAGACCATCATTATTGTTAAAGAACTAAGAGAAACAGTAACTCGATGTACTATGGTACCACAGATGGATCCAAACCCGGAATGTTCTCTTATAGTTTTGACTCCTCTCTCCCGACTGGCAGCCCATTTTCCCCAACAAACTTGTGCGTCGTGCTCAGTCCCGGGTCCTCTACATGGTAACGGCGACATCGCGATCGCCTGCCTCTTCTCCTTTCAGCTCTTCTGTTTATTTACTAGATTAATCTTCTGATGTGTCAACAAAATGACTGAATCCACACTTGGATCGCTCCCATCCTCGGAGCCAAAGAGCCAGACGTTCAAATAAAATAAAAAAATAAATAAAAAAAGATGACAAGTGTGAGCTTCACGACACGCTGCTGGGTGAGTACTTCAGACCTGCTGATAACCATCAGTGTCAGAAACTGGCTTTTGGACATCTCAGGCTACAGTCTTGCTATAAAAACTAAATTTGGATTACTGACCCTGCCCAAAGAAAAGTTAACGGCACTCGAGAGCCAATTACACAATACTCAGATGGAAGAACCCATTAAATCATCCTCAGGAGTCTTTGAGAACATGACAGAATTCCCATAGGTTTCATATTTTAAAACAATAAAAGACGTCATTTAGAATAGTGCGGATGATACCCATATAAAAGTACATCAACAGTCAGCCTGTTGGAAGCCCAACTGTTTGCATTTCAGAGACAATGCATCATTCATCACCAGATATAGTGATCCTACCACCAAAAGCCATTTGGGATCCCTGTAGGACCGGCTTGCCGCAGGCTTTAGCAAACTATCTGAACTGGCACATGTCATTTCCTTCAAACTTCAGCTTTCCGAGCATTACTTTTTACACTGATTTGTAACGATGGGCTTTAAACCCAGGTAAGTGCAGAATTAATGTCTGCTGTTGGTAATTAACCTCATTAATCCACTTCCTGCTTACATTTTAGTTTCCAAAGCTACTTACAGTAGGAAGTAGGGTTGTAATGGGTGCCCTCCGTGACCTTGATGCTGTTCACATAATGCTCTACCTGTTGAGCTGCACTCACACACATCATTTAAGTTTCTCCTCCAAAGATGTCATCTTATATGAACAAGGAGCTCACAGAACAGGGCCACCTGACAGAGTAACCGAGGAGGGAAACTGGTGGTTGGTCAGTAACAATGTGCTTCAGAAGAGCAACCGCTTGTTCCTAGTAAGGTGACAGGGAACCGAGCCACAGTAAGAACAAGAGCAGTCCATTTATTCTGGAAAACTCTACCGCAGAACCCCTTAAACGAGAGAGAGTCCATCAACAGATCGCTTCAGTAAGCAGGTTAAACACAAAAGTGTGACCTCAAGTGACGTTTCCTTGGGAAAAACAAATCCAGTGACTAAGCGATGAGATGCCAGTAAGCCATGGTGTGTCTGGCACCAGAGCAAGGGAAGATGGGAAAACCCCAGCATGAACCGACTGAACAGGGCGGCTGTCACTCACCATGTAGGAGGGGAAGATTAAAACCCTTTTGTGCTTCCCGCACGGCCACTGGGGGTCATCCAGCAGGTTGGGGTCGTATTCGAAGAAGTCGCCCACATCATTTCCTGAGAGTTAGGGCAAAGGAAGCTGGGTAAATGGCAGATAACGGACGCAGGAGGCGATGCGTTACTGTAAGCCTGTCAACAGACGGCAGCATCACTGGTATCACAGAACATCAGCCTTTAAATAACAGTTAAGGCACAGTAGTTTTGGAGGGAATATCTATAAAATTAGGGTTTGGCTCCTCAATCATAGATCAGTGTTTCTCAGCCCAGTCCTCAGGACCCCCAGCAGTCCACATTTTTCTCCCTCCCAGTTCCCAGCATACATGGTCCATGGTGTTTTTGATTGATTGGTTCACTCTTGATTGTTTGGAACTGGGAGGAAGCAAAAACATAGACTGCCTGGGAGTCCCTGAGGACTGGGTTGAGAAACACTGACCTAGATAAACCACTGTTGCTATGGCCTTTAAAGATCTCTGGTTAATCCCCAAAGAGGACTGGGTTACCGACGATGTGTAATGGCAAACACTGCGAGATAAACTGTAGCGAGGGTGGCCCCTCTGCAAACAGATTAAAAATGCATGCAGGATGAGGGCACGGTTAACACTGGCCACTGTCCCACTGTGGTGATCCCAATGACCTCAGGCTTGAAACACGGGACAGGGTCAGTGTGCCCATGAACACATCACCTCTTGTGTTTCCACCTTCATTCAAAAGGGTGTTATTGCCCATCCATGTGACACCCCCAAAGTGGGAAATGCATTAACAAAGAAACACTTCACCTGCTTTGCTTGACTGACCCTGACAACATCGCTGGTGCCACCCAGAGGAAGGAAAGATCGCGACAAGTGGGACTTAACAGGGGACACTGTTTGCATCCAGGGAAGCTGAAAAGGCCAGTATTTACATGCTAAAAAAAACAACAGAATATCAAGGAGATCACCATTTCACTGATGTGATTTCAAAATCAAAATCGTTCAAAGTCTTAATCCATCTGATATAATCTAAGAGTACCTTGCAATCTTGCAACCAGCTGAATCTTCCTGACTGAAAAAAGATCTTTCCCACAGTCTAAATAGTTCACATTCAAATACTTAATATTTAAATATTTCCCACTTACATAGAATTAGAAAAAGGTTTGTTAAAGAAACACCTGACTGAATTGTTCTTAAAAACTGTCTATCATTACAGACATAAAAACACTCAAATCCACTGAGAACATGCAAACTGGAAATTATTCATAGGTTTAAACGATTATGTTTCATTTACTAAATTATGAATTAATCATTCCTATTCTTTGGTTGCAACAACATCAGTTATAAAAATAAAAATATTTTGTCCAGAGACCTAGTTTCACTGTACACGTGGAGGAAAAATCAAGGTATCACATTTCAGAACAGGAGTGTGTTTATCGACATGTGACAGAGTAACCACACATAGTACAAAGGCTGGTCTAGCGGCTCACATTTGAGTGAAACATCAACAGACACCAACTTTTGAGAATGTTCCAACGGACACAATGAGTGCATCTTGATATGATTAAACATTAAACAAGGTTTTAAGAGACAACCGTCTGGATCATCTCTAAGTCCCAGATCACTCTGTAATTTGCTCCTCTCCAGGATCCTAAGATAGTGCACTATGCATTTGTGTACGGCATCGCAGTAGGACAGTATCAGAGGTGGACATTCCAGATCCAAAAAGTAAAAATCCAGAACAAGATTTTGTTTCAACTAAACAAACTGAGCACTCTGTGACTGTGACTCTTTACGCTCAACTGGTTGGTTGAAGCAAACTCTTGGTCTGGATTTTTACTTTCTGGACTAGAAATGTCCACCTCTGGGTAGTATACAGTGATCAATTTAAGGAGAATCTGAGGGGTCCCGAGACTCCTCATAAGGTAGATAATCTGATCCCCCCTACCAGGTCAATAAGTTTTACAAATATGGTCAGAGATCCCTGCCCTACATTTATGCAAACTTGCTGAACTTTTGCCTCATGGTCTTGGCCCCCCAAGACCTCTGGCAATCCAAACACCGGTTGTGGGGGATGGGGGCGGCGCTGACCTGTGTCGATGCTGCCCTGGGTGCTGTTGGCCCGCGCCAGGCTCAGGTTCCGGTGGCTGGAGTGGCGAGACTGCGAGAAGGAGGACGTGGAGTCGATGGTGTTCCTGCGGCAGCTCAGGGCGTTGGTGGGATACAGGAACTGGGTATAGGACACCGTCTAAGGAGACAACACAATGGAGGCCACACAATGGATGGGAGCGGGGTGCTGAGAAGAACTCTCACTCCCTTTGAAAGGTGGTCCTCAGCATCACATGGCGTTCAGGACAGGACTCGAAGCAGAGCTGGACCCAGTAAGACTGCTATAAACAGGACCTCTTCATCAATAAAATGACTAAGGTCAGATGTTCGATGGTTCTTGGTCCCTCAAGCATCCATGTACCATTTCCTCGAAAAGCAATTTTGAATCAAAGACCTCATAGGGTTCCCAGATGGTTACATTCATCAGTGCCGTCAAATGAAGCTCTAGAGGAAGAGTGAAGATCAGCGTACAGGATACCCATGGTGACAGAATTCGCATGTATGTTCCTGCAGGGGTTGACTCTGATTCCAATGTCAAGCCGTAAGTTGCAAAAAGCAAAAAATGGTCACCATGCAGAGTCACCTCCCCTCATAGGCCTCAGGCCAACCCGGCCACCTGCCTCACCTTCCCATCAGCCCCGAGCTCCACGCCCTCCAGCCCGATCACCATCTCCTTGGCGCTGACGCCTCCTGAGGGGTGCCGTTGACGCCCTACGTCCACTTTGGTCTCCCTGTCAGTGTAGAACACCACTTTAGTTGCCCCCCCAAGCACATAGGCCACCTCATGCCCCCCAATCCCACACAGTACCCCCACTGGTCAGCAATGGCGACTGATCCCGGTGCTCGATTCGGGGGTAGTTCAGACTCTGTACTCTAGAATTACCTCTGAAGGAAAGCACCATACCCACAGGTCTGTCTGGCCATTTGATCCCTTTGAGGCTATAGTTTCAAAAAGAAGGCATCATCCAAAAAGCTTGCAGTCTGTAGCATGTAACATTTCTTTGGAAAAAGTCCAAAAAGG
>JAODKL010000081.1:2458365-2471977 GCA_026780765.1 Petrocephalus schoutedeni
ACCATGCGAGGGAGACACGGCTACTATGTCAGGGAGACATGGCTACCATGCGAGGGAGACACGGCTACTATGTCAGGGAGACATGGCTACCATGCGAGGGAGACACGGCTACTATGTCAGGACTCTGACACAAGGAAGAGGAGCAGCAATGAGGCAAACTTTGCATCGTGCAATGCAGTGGTTCAGTAGACAGCACAGTCACTTTACACCTCCAAGGCTGGGGGTTTGAATCACATTTGCATGTTCTGCCCATATCACATGGGTTTCCTCCCAAAATCCTTAGACAGCAGTTAAGCTAACAGGCATTTCTGAATTGCCTGTTGTGTGGAGCTCTGCGATGGACTGGCGTCCTGTCCAGGCTGTTCCCCTGCCTTGTGCCCTGCGATGGACTGGCGTCCTGTCCAGGCTGTTCCCCTGCTATGTGCTCTGTGCTACCTGGGATAGACTCCAAGACCCCCTGCAAGCTGGAAGATGGATGGACTTATTTTTAAGAGGCACGAAGGACTTGATGGTTTGAACTGCTTATTAGCCTGAATTTCTGTAATACATTTGGGCCCAGGACAAGTCATTCTTGTGCGCTTAGTCATCTAGGAACTCTCCAGTCAGGACAGAAACTGTAGACACTCTCCAAATAAATCCAGGACTTGTGGCTCTTACTGTCACCTTCAGAGCGATGACTTCATGGAAGCTGGAACAGCCCTTGCACCTCAACTGGCTGCCTCACCTGTACGTCAACCCAGAAAAAGAAGCTTCTGCTAAATAAATTAACGTAAAACGTAAGCACCGCTCAGCGACTTGGACTACAACGTGATTGTCATCCTCTGTCAGGGGCGTATGAGTAACGTTAACGTGAGAAGAGGGCGCGGGCTGAGTGGCACTGAAACCACACGCCCGACCCAAACGCGACGCGGCCTGTACATCGGATCCTGGCAGACTGCGGTCACCGCTGATCAGCCAATCGCAGGAAGACGCAAATCACTGCCTTCTGAAGACAGCTCTAGAGAGTAGCTTTGCGGTCTCCTAGACCTTAAAAGCATTACTAAAAATATTATGTTTTTTTCCCAGGGAAATTCATATATCTTTGTTACTATACAATTGAGTCAACACTGACTTTACTGACTTTACTGACTTTTCAGCATGCTGGCAGATCCCTGCCAATCGCACCAGAGCGGGAGGTGGAAAGGACTGTACGTTTAGTGTAGAGCAAGATTTACCTTCCTCAGTAAAATATTAACTTTTGTATGATGATAAAAAATAAAACAAAAACAAAAACAGCTCTGCTAGTTGCTTTGGATAAGTCCGCTTAGCTGATGACCATACATCGAATGCATCAAAAACATGAGCCTCTAAAATCTCCCTAATTGACAACAACTCATCTCAATTGAGACTTAATGTCGCAAACTTACTTGCAGAAGTGTTCACGTGTTTGCCTGATCAATCTTGCAAAGATCACTCGCAAAATCTATATGCGGGCGAGTCCTTCTGAACCTCCTACGTATCTGAAAGTCACAAGACCGGTGAGCGTCCGCACGAATCTCCCTGTCCTTTGAGTTGTTTGCGCCACGTAGGTCGGAAAACAGCGCGATCGGTCAGCCAATATCTCAGAGCATGGAAGATGTCAAAACCGTTATCCCACACAAAGGTCACCTCTGTGTTTTGACTTGATATCAGAGAAGGACACTGGCAGCAGAGGGTGGATGAGGCATGGTGTCTGTCACACCTCATTTTCATGACCACAACATTGCGCGATATTGTATGGTAATAGGGTACGCCGGAGTTCTTCGATCCACGCCTACTGCTACAATATGTTTTAGCCAAGTGTGAGATGCCGGCAACAGCAGACACGGTGTTCACTCCTTAACAGAGGAGCTTTCACCGCACAGATCCCCACAAACTGAAACGCAGCCCGAATTAGTGAAATCCAATCATTTCCGCTTCATTTAACAGCCAAAACACAAAAAAACGGGAGCAGGAGCCAGAACTATTTCCTTATCAGCTTTATGGTTTCATGGTAAAGAAAACAGGGCAAAAGTAAAGCGTAACCAGATATCAAGCTGGTTTAATCCATCCGTCCTTATCTGGTACAGGGTGATCTGATCAAACAACGATCGAATATAAAATGGATACGCAAGCAAATAAAAAAAATAAAATAAAGCACAACAAAACAAAAAAAGAGCTAAGCAAAAGTCCTACTCAACAGCCAGTAGTCTCAATGGAAAAGTCACAAAGAATATATTAATTAAAGTATGAAAGTGAATGGTGAGCCAGGCCCAGTGCAGCAGTTCCTGTCACCAAACAGGAAGTCTGTGATCAATAGATGGTCTACATCAGAAGCGAGAGCATGAGGCTGTGAAAACGGAGTAGCACGCTTCAGCGTGCTAAGCCTGACAACTGGGGGGGGGGGGATACCTGAGGAATGGAAAGCGATGCACCCTCATGTCAGCGGATCAGTGAGCACACACACACAAGGGAAGGGTGAGAAGCTTTTACTGAAGGAGCATTCAAGCTAATTAAACGGCAGTGCCTCAATAGAAAAGGAGGACTTTCTCTTAAATTAAGTAAATAAATAAATAAATACACACACATCCCCAAACATACGTGCCAGGTTAGTGGGGCACCTCCCTCTGACCTTTGACCCCACAGCCCTTGCCCAATAAAGGGGGGAGGGGGGGAGGACCTGGAGAGCCATGCCTGGGGGCAGGCTGGGGAGGTTAACAGCAGGCTGGGCACGAAGTGTGTGTGGGGGGGGAGCATCTTCATTTAAGTAACATTATCATACGCATCTCCTAGAATGGGCAACCGTCGTTAGCCTGAGGCCAAACGAGGCCCATCCTTCCAGCCTAATCTTTCTCTCTCTCCCTCTCTCTTACTTACACACACACACACACACGCACACACACACACACACACACACACACACACACACACACTGGGCACTTGCCCAGCCCAGCACCCTTACACTCTTGGGCTGCCGGCCACTAAATCAGTATCACCACGATGCCGAAACGAAAGAAGCTCCAGGACCGGATCACTCCGGACCTGTACGTATTTCTTTGAATTGGTACCGCAAGAAGAACCACAGGAATATGCTACTGTAGATACGCGGTGTGCAAGAGCTCCGCTCTTCCCAGATGTGACGCGCTTAACGGCCAGGTTACGGGACACCGCTACAGAAGCTCACGAGAGACTGGCTGGCCCGCCCCGCCCCGCCCCGCCTCACCCCGCCGGCCCTGCTCTGCTTTCCGTTTCTCAGATACAGACACAGTGCCAGCCCCAACAAATCGATGTAACACGGTATCACATCTGTGGTTTTCCGAGGTCCCGCCAAGCCGCTACCCTCCTGCAGCATCGTCGTCATCAAAAAAAAAAAAAAAAACCAGCAGGGGGCAGTGAGGAGGTGCAATCACTCTTTTCAAATGTTATTGGGTGGAACAGCCATGCTTACAGGGCATATTCTGCTGGATTTTTCTGCTCAGTCAGCCTAGGGAACCAAACAGAGACTTTATTTATCCTCATGGGGAAGTTTCCTCTCTGCCATGAGACATACAGACAGACGAGAGCAAGCTTAGGGGTCACAGTACAGGATCAGCCAGCACACCTAGAGCTGGGGGTTAGGGGCCTTGCTATACCTATCCCAATCCCTAACCCTAATCCTAACCCTATCCCTAATCCCTTCTGGTCACAGACACAGAGGCTTAGCCCACCGTGCTATGCGCTGCCTTCAGAGCCAAAATGAACAGAGATCTCACAGCGATGTCTCGTTTATTGCGATCGATTCTCTACAGCGGGTGAGCTGGTGGGTCAGCGAGTAATGCTGATTGGTCACACCCTCTGCGGCTTGTATATGTGTCGAGTCTGAGCTGGTGGGTGAGTGGGTAATGCTGACTGGTCACACCCTCTGCAGTCTGTATGCGTGTCTAGTCTGCATGTTCTCCCAGTGTCACAAGAGAACCCCCCCCAAGTTGCCTGGGACAGGCTCCTGGCCTCCAGCTCCCTAAACCCTCAGCAGGGATGTATTCTGTATTATTTTGTTATGCACGGACATGGCTGCATAATTCACCGGCACAATTCAGGCATAGTTCATCAGCCGGGGCACCACAGTGGAGCCCTCCAGTATACGAGGCCCTACCCGCCTGTTATTCACACCGGACGAGCAGCAAGTTGTCGCACCGGCCACGTCTGACACCCTCCATTGTTTGGGTTCACCCCCTGGATGGCCCTCCTCGCCCTGCGGCCGTCCGCCACCAGCCGAACATGTGGTCATGTCGTCATGGAGACCGGGCCTCCCACCTTGGCGAGGCCGTCGGATGACGTCACGCCGACCAAGACTGCACGATGTCATGAGCCCAATGGGTGCACAATGTTGGCGTCTAGTTGGTGTAAAGGCCTACCTACAATTTAAAATGAGACACAGCGTACCAGCAAGGTACAAAGTGAGCGCCGTCTCATTTTTAAATAATAGAGGAGGCTCTGAAAGCTTGACTTTCATTGTAACAGTTAACGTCACCCTACCCCCCCACCTCACGAAACGGCCAAACAACTCACTGATGTTCTTCACGCCTTTCATTATGAGTATCAGCATTATAAGTGTCAGCCCTCTCAGCCTAAATGAGGGCCAGTCAGTCTGCATAGGAGGACCACAAAAGACCCCCTTACGCTGTTTCCACCCCCATGCGGAAAGTCAAAACTAAAAATCCAGCTAAATGTGGCACGGGATGGCCTACACCCATACGATCAACAATATTTCTGAAAGGGCCTGGCATTTCGATAGTTCGATACAGGACCTAATCATAAAGGTGTCAGATGTCCACACAGGCCAGGAGCGTGGGAGGGTCTCAAAGCACCCCCCCGCATCACGCTGGGGAGGAATCGTGATACGCGGACCATCTCCGTGGATACAAAGACCATCTGGGAAACAGCGAAGACTCATTGGAGTGTGGGTAAGAGACACCCACCGCTGGAACACTGCCACATGGGCCACAAGGACGCACGTGCGCACACACACTCACACGCTACACGCAAACCAGCCCCAGCTGAGTCAACATTGAGGTTGTGAAGAAAGGCCGGCTTGTCACGAACACTCAGCATCACGCGGACCGCTCAGCTTGACCAGGATCACCCCCTGTAGTTCCAGAACCATCTTCCCAGCAGTGCCGGGAGCCTTTCTCTGAACAGTCCACCTGCAGGACCTGGCATGTGACTCGATAGGTCCTCTGAGGTCCCGCACGCCCACTCCAACCGGAAGAGCATCGAGCCAAAAGCGCTCCTCAAACCAGTGACCCTACACACTCTGCGGGGTCTGGGTGAAAAAGCACCAGAAGGCAGTTTCACTGTGGCTGTGACAGGCACTAATGTCCAGCAGCAAACTGCACACCACGTGGCGACCAGCAGGGGGCATGGCGGTTAAGGACCGCGTTACAGTTTCCTCGAGCCGTAATCGGGTAAAGTTGCAATGCTCAGGGCCAACTAAAAGGATTGGCTAAGCAACTAAATAAATAATATGCTGACGGCCATAATCTGAACACCTGGTGACTCACCTGGGGGAGGGGGGACTGCTGTGGGGGCAGGATGGCTTTCCTGCTTAAATTTAAATAGTAAATAAAAACTCATTCATAGATGACACAGTTTCCTGCCAATAGGGGTGATAAAAAATTGAAAACTTATTTTTGACCAGGCAGAACAGTCAGCCCGGCAGGTCGTCAGCTGACATTTCAGCATGCTGGCAGATCCCTGCCAATCGCACCAGAGCGGGAGGTGGAAAGACTTTAGTTTCAGTGTTATTCAAAGCCGGGGGCAGGCAGGGGGGCGTACGCGGACTGCTCAGAGCGCAGCAAAGAGGCCCAATCCTTTTCAAGATTAACACAATGAACAGGAAACAGCCGATGCCCATCACTGCGTGCCTGAAAAGAGAGCGACGAAAAGGGAAAATTATGAGCTTTTCAAGGACGGGCGTCTGGAACGGCTCCCGAGAACAGAAGATACAGATTCATATACGTGGGGGGGTGGACAGAAAGACCAGGACAGGCTCACCTTTTCATGAACTTTAAGGGTTAAGGTGAGGAGTGACAGTCAAATGATAAGGAATAAACGAAGGGGCACTTGAAACATGAAGGGGACGGGGGTTCGAGGACAGGCTAGACTAATGAATTGCTTATCACACAAAAACTGATGAGAAACAGGGCCAAATCAGGGTCCCAGAAATAAGCTCCTCCCACAAAGGACTGAAGAAGCTGGGAGAGATTTATTTCCACTGAGTGGGGCTATTTGGGAACGGGAGGGAGCGCTCATTGGGTAGAGGCACCCCCCCGCCCAGCCTTGTGGGTTCGAAAGGAGTGTGCTGGGGGTGGGGGCCAGTTGCTGTTTCGCACAGGATGCCAGGCATGTAGCAAGCGCAGACTCCAAGCTGCCTGCTTGGGGCAGCCAGCCATTGCGAAACATCCTCTTATTTCTCCTATTCCCCCCCAGTCACTGAAGGCAGAAGTGAGACAGGGCGCCGCATGTCCGCACCCCACCTCAAGGGGGCCCAATCGAACCGAGAGTCCCCAGTCGAAGGGGCCAGTCCCACTCGTGCTCGTAACACTGTTCAACCACCAGCAGAGACCAAAGCCAATTCCCAGCACCTCCTGATACGAAGCCAGCCACCAAGGTCCTTGCTGATAGCAGAGCCCATGCTTACCTCTGGGTCCCCTGGAACCCTCACTGAGGAGACAGACTGTGGTAAGATGTCAGATGACCGCACGTTGTCATGGACACCTTTCAGGCCACAAGGAGCTGCCTGATTGGACAGCTCTGTCAGCAGCCTGAGATGTTCAGAAGCTGTAAACAGCCCAAGAAACAGAAGGCATATGGATGTCCCAGGGCAGTCAGAATAAGCCCATATTGGCTTTTATCTGACCCCCCCATGCTTATATTAAAGCAGCAGCCTCTTGATACCACTTCCACCCCACCCACCTGGTTTTTTTAACCTTATTTACACTGCCACCCCCAAATAAAGTCCCAGTACATCACTCTCCCCAGTTTTAATAATGTCCAAGTAACTCATGACCACAACCTTCGATATAACCTTATAATATAATGTCCTTCTAGCATTTACAGCCTTTACTCCTTAAAAATAAGGACTAAATATGAAGCCGTTAGGAAGCGGAAGTCAGCTTAAGGGTTTCAGGACATTACGAGTAGGTGTCCCAAGACGCCAGGGACAGGTGACTCCCCGTGGGAAGGTCTTCCAGAGCAGGACGTTAATCTGACCCATGTGGGAAACTCCACATGTACTGCAGGTGTGGGGCAGAACACCAGCGGAGGCAAGGGGACACACAGCAGGGATGCAATCAGGTACCTTTCCGGGAAAGTCACTCGCAGAGCACGGGACTTGGATTCGCTGGAAGTCGGACCGTTAAAAACACGCTGGAATAATAAACACCAGCAGCTACACACAGCGCCAGGCGAACCCAGGGACAGAGAGGAAAGGCCTGGGACAGCTGTGCGCTACTCAGGTTCACACCGCAGGACACAGAGGCGTATTTCAAGCAAAAGGCTCAGGAGACCGACCAGACTTCACACCGGGCCATTCACCTCGGAGTGGCTCTTTGACGCCAAGTACCACTTAGGGGAAAAAATAAGCAAACCACAAAGTACACGATGTTTACTGATGTCAACATTAAAGGAGAAGGCCTGGATTTAAAGTCATGTTCCATTTAATTACTCTGATCACCCATGAGCTAACTGCAGCCAAATAGCGAAACTTTTCATAAAATCCTTATCTGTGTCTCCCAGACACTAAGAACCAGGAAAAAAAAAAAGAAAGTTACACAACAGTGTGTTTCTTGTAACTTGTTTGTGAAGAGTAGTCAATCATCTTAACACAATATGACACCTGGGGGTGGAAAGGAGTGGAAGACGACATCGCGGTGTTAGTTTGCTGGTGCTCCCTGCTTGCCCAGAACAGCACCAAGGGCTTGTGGGTAAAGAGAAAAAAAAAACAATTGCAGATGTCTTAGTAAATGACTCAGACCTGCGCTGAGCTGAGACTTGCATATTTAACTGGCCTAATATTCTCCACAGATGCTCAACATGTTTTTATCCAGCCTGATACCAAACGCATTACATAGGCAGAAGTTTGACTGGGTCGAGTCGAATGCATTTTGTCCTAATCATTCGCTGAGCTATGGCCGCCGGTCCATGCAGGTTTCTGACCGGACTGCAGGACGCAAAATACAATTTTCACATAAGGATCAAAGTCTTTCCAAGCAGAATCTCAGAAGAGACGCCACACATTTTTGCTTATCATTATGATTACTTTCCATGGGGAAAGCTCAATCCTGACCCATTTCCTTAAAATCTGCCATTTCCCCACCCTGGGTGCAGGCACGTGACGTGCCGAGAACTGGCAGGGCGGGACAGAGGTGCACAGGGCAGGATCACCCTTTAGTCGCCGGAGACCGGGCCGTGGCCCGCGGGTGTTTGTGAGCTGCCGAAAAAAGCCATCAGGCACCAGTGGCACGCGCCCCTGCGTCTCCAAGCCACACCTGACATGTCCGAATTCCCGCAGGTGATCAAACCCCTCGGCCTGGCGCTCCAGAAAATGGGACCCTCCAGTCACCTCACCAGGCCTTTTGGAATGAACACGAACCAGAATTCTGCAGCTTACCGAAAAGACATTAGGGAAGGAACTTCAATATCTATACTAGCTTTGCATTGTTATAAATATCTGGATACACTCTGGACCTCTCTAGTATGCACTGTAAGATGTACACAGAAGGCGCACCACTGAATCTGCCAAACGCCCCCCCCCATAGAGGCCACTTTACTCACACAGGCGCCTGCGGGCGCGACACCCTGGAAGGTGGCAGTTTGCCCCAGGCAGCAGTGAAGCCGTCAGCTACTCCTGAGGGGCTTGGGTTCATTACGCAGCCTTTACTGCGTCTTAAAATGTGGTTCTGCCCCCCAGTGTTTCTGCAGTCTTGCTGTGTACATAGTTGGGGGGGGGGGGGTTATTATAGTTAACAGCCAAAACAGTGTTTCTGCTTCCAGTATCAGAAACACACAGTTTCCCTTCCTTTTAAAGGTCTTTAGAAGCCCTTTCACACACTGCAGACTTCAGCGGTCAGCTACCACGGTGTCTCGTCACTCGCGGTCATGTGAATACCTCCAGAAGCCACGCAGGTTACACTGCGTAGATTCGGAAAGGGTGCGTTATTTCACTCGAAGGGCGATAAACCAAAACTGAGGATTTCTGTCCCACTCCAAGATACATACTCAGGGTTGCCAGCTGTCACGCATTTGGTGTGACACTCACACTCTCTCATGCAAGAATCATATGGCGAATCTATATTATTCCATTATAAACCTTAAATGAGCTGCATCAAAAGCAGTAGGTGGTGTTCAAGCCCTGCAGACTATTTACAAGGTAATAAAACTGTTACATACATCTAAATGAGTGAGCAGACTTGTCTCGAATTGAAAATCTCTCCCCAGGAAGCTGAGCAAAGTAGACAACTCTGCATACTTTGGCAGCTTAAAAATGCACGCATTGAGTGAGCATTGCAGCAACATGTAACAGGTTATCTAAAGATTTATGCGTTTCAATTGCTCAAGAAAAAACGGGGAAAAAAACTGAAAGCGTTTGAATACAAAATTGTAATTATCAGCAATTACGACCTGGGTTGACAAATTCCCCTCGTGTTTGGAGAAACATGCAGAAACACACACACACACAGGTCTACGATGATGCACCTCTCAATGCCTGCTCCTGAGACCCTAATAACGGGTACGCGGTTCTGAATGCATGCTACTAACTCATCGTTTCATTGAAATATGAAGTATTTAGTTGCAAAGTATTGTGTCGGATTTCGGGGCGAAAACAATGAACCGGGGTATTAAATGTATTCGACACAATACAGGGCAGGTAAGGCAAAGTTACTCCCCACCATTATTATAATAAAGCAATGGCAGTTTAATACCCAGCTAAAAGGGACCCGACTTTATGATCTAAGCCAGTTTAATACAATAACATGTCCTAGGTCCGGTTACCCGAGTGCATTGGACAGAGTCGGCAGTGACGGGACCCTGAAGGCTGCTTACGAGGGGGACCCTGGTGACAGCGTGTGAAATGCACGGGGACTGTGCACCATGTGAGGCTGACAGCGCGCACAGCCAGGGCACCGACCGCCCGGCAGTTCCAAGACTTGTGTGATATAGGGGTTGATCTGATCTATTGCCCTGCGTGGCGCAAGGCGTCCAAAGGTTTCTTCTGCAAATTCTCGCCCTCTTTACACTTTATCGGTGGCAGCGCTGCGATCCGCAAGCGCGACCGTGCATCCGGCGGTGCGATCCACCGGGATCCCTATGCATTCAGCCCCACGACGTTTACCTGGATCTCTGCAGGTCCAGAGCGGAGCCTGCGATCTGGCCGCCGTCCATGCAGCAGTAGCTCTGGGCGGCTTGCCTGGAGAAGGCGGCAGGCGCAAATCCCTGAGTGAAAGTCTGGAGCCTCCCTCGAGTCGCTGCCGACACGGCCGGGTACGGAGCACCGAAGACGGGGCGAACGAAGGCGATGCCGTCCGGGGCGGCGCACGGCGGCGGAGCGCACCCGGGATTCATCCCGAAGCCGGCGCGGGCGCCCAGCATGAGCCCCTGGGCCGGATGCATGGCTAAGCCCGGTCTAGTCCTGGGCTCCGCCGAACTGCCCTCGTCGCCCAGGTTCTCGCCGTCGTCCTGCACCGGCCGGCCGTCCAGCGAGATGTTGCTGAGGAAGGAGAGAGCCGCCTGCCGCCGGCGCGGATCGATGCGCTTGCGTGCGTGCTCGCCGCCGGAGTGCTTCAGCTGCAGGGCGGCCGCGGCCGAGCCGCTGCTGGTGGCAGCCGCCATGGTCCGCGCTATGGCAAGCAGTGGGGGGCGGGGGGGGGGCGACCTGCGATTGCTCTGCGTGCAGCTGCGGGCGCCCCAGCGGAACCCGACGCGGTGCCGAGCGCTGCTCCGGGGGCAGGCGTGCGCCCCTAGGAAAAGGCAACGGCGCGGTCACGTGGGCGCGGCGACTGCGCGTCGCGGCGAGTGGACGCGTGCTGCCGGCCAATGGGAGGCGCGGACACGCGTGACGGACGGCTGGCTCCCTCCTCGGGACCCGCCCCCCTCCGCCACATGGCATCGCAAGATTACATAATAGAGCTAATACAGCACGGACTGCGGGAGGAGGCTACTGAGGCAGAGTAGCGCCTGCGATGACGGTGTAACTCAGCAGATAGAAAGAAGGCTGCCGAGGGGCGACGCTTGTGCTCCCATAGCCCTTCGCGTTGTGTACGCGCTGATTCATTCACTAATAAGGCAATTCATACATGCCACCCTTGTTCCTTGATTATTCGTATGCCCGCTCGCTGTTTGCTGAGGGTGGAGTCGGTCTTTCAATCCCCCCCACACACACACCAAAACAAGTTAATCGGGTTACTGGGTTTGTGCTTTATAGACGCGAAGGGCATTTTACTTGCAGACTGCCAAATCAAAAGGGCTTGATAAAGGTGAGAGGCAATGCAGGAAGAGAGGCAGCGTTGAATAGAGGCTGACATGATGCAGCTCGTTTAAGACATAAAATATAATTCTGAAAAATAAGTTCACTCCTGTCTGACAGGCAGGCACATCAGTCTTAAGTGGGATCTTATTGTAAATGCCTTAATGCCGTTTAGAATCACTTAATGTCTGACTGACAATGTGCAATCTGTGAGAATACTTTATGTAAATATTGAGGTGTGTTTAATGCTCTACTCTATGATTCACCAGCAGAAATATAAGCCGCCAAATTGGCAGCCCAGCCTCGCTCATTCCTCGCCTTTGTCATCAGGCACGCAATCTACCGGAGAAACGAACCGGCCTCTGCTGTAAGCCTAAGCCACCTTGTCCATTTTCGACATCTAGGGCTCCCCCAGTTAACGCACCGACGGCATCCCGAAGTCTAATGAGGACAGACGCAAGGTGGACGTCCAGCAGGACACGCACCGCTCCATTTCTTAATAAAAGTGATGCAAATTAGGCTGCATTGCCAATTAGACAGTTTTCCATATAACTTAAAACTTAAAAAATAATCAGCACAGCCTAGATCTGAGCTGCTCAATTTCACGTGATCGATTCCATCAGCTACACAAAGCCAAGGTCCACTGCCTCCGATACAATACGCTAGATTCTGCCGAACTGGGGATGGATCGTCGGGGGGCGTTCGGGACGGATCGATCACGTGGTGCGGATTACATCGTGTCCGCCAAAATTGCTCCCCTGCCCCAGATACTGTCTTAAGAAAGCTTTCTCCGCAGATACACGTGAAATAGGGTGGTGCAGAGCGGGTGGGTTATTTATAGCAATTCTCCGGCTTTAGTCTTTTCTTATGTGGTGCTTGAAATGGGGTTCAGCTACTTTAAATTAATCTGTGAGTTTCGCATTTAAAATCTTTACACTTGTGATGTCCAGTTTATACAGCGCCCCCCTAACAGATAAAGTAAATAGTTAAATCAACACTGAAATACACACACATATGTATATAGAGATATACATAGGGAGAGAGCCTACATAATGTGGCTCCACCCACGAAATTGTTCAGAGGGACCAAAAACACGTTTATCTTTGCAAGGTAATATCCGATATAGTTATTTACGCCAAACGAATAGGCATGGTCAGTATTTTAATGACCATCATTATCATAGTTATATACATCAAGTATGTCCTGCATGTAATGGTCAGCTAAAGAGAATTTCCGCCGATGGATGTAATACTAATACTAATAATACTAATAAAATATTACACACGAAAGACTAAACCGCTCTGCGTCGAGCCGTTTTTAATGCAGGGATATTGCACCATCTTCTGGCAGAAATTAGATTTTTAAAATGCATCCTTGCTGACATGAAATGGGAAGGTGTTCAAAGTTTCCTGGCAACTGCAATATTAGCTGTGGTATTAGTATTAAATACAAGCTTTGGTAAGTTTATATAGATATTATTTAAAACCATTTTTCAGCTGTACATCACTAGGACCATAACGATTAAAATTAATTATTCGGCCTATTATGACTTGTAACAATCTGAGTTTTCAAACTTGCAATACAAAATAAGAAAAGGTATATAAAAGATCAACAAAGACTGAGAGACGTTCGTTAACAGTTTTTAAATTAAATGGCAAAACCTTAAGCAATACTAAGCTTAGGCTAAAATGGGTCAAGTTTGGGTGCTAATGTGCAATTATAATGTGCCAATAGATCAGTAGGGGTTGGTGCCGACGGCGACGTAAGCATCGGAATGGAATAAATGTCGCATTGTTGTGTATTAAAAGATGGAGGAGCTGAAGGGTGTCGGAGGCTAGTGATCTGAGTCGTCTACCCGAGGTGATCAGATCCTGGATCAGGACGCGAGGGATCCTCCGCGATCCTTTCGGCACGTTTAGTAGCGCCACTCAAGAAAATAAAACATAGCGATAAGAAACCTGCCCCCTGGTACTCTGACCATACACGTTAACTTAAACAGGCTTCACGCAAGCCAGAACGAAAATGGCGGTCAACTAAACTAGAAGTTTTTAGATTTGCCTGGAAAGAGAGCCTGTCTAAGTATAGACAAGCACTAGTGACTGCTAGGTCTAT
>JAODKL010000081.1:2479351-2492771 GCA_026780765.1 Petrocephalus schoutedeni
GTACTCAACTACTTGGTTGAAACAAAATCCTGGTCTGGATTTTTACTTTTTACTCTTACTTTGCCCACCTCTGCTTTTAACGGTGTTTTTCTACTTGGCAGTAGAACACTCTTTGTAATGATGTAATACGAATAATGTACTGCATGCGAGTTTGTACAATGGCCAACTTTAACACTAGTCCTAATCATGTTAAATACAATACAAAAATGAATAATTTGTTCGATTACCTTTGAAAGATATTTTTCAATATTCTTTTGCAGACCAAGGTACAGCTTGACACCAGCGACTTGGATGTCAGTGGATTTATCTGCAGGTCCAATTGTGCGTGACAAAAATCCACGTATTATAAAAGCCATGATAGCGGCGAAGGAAGCCCACGCTGCGGACCGGGCTATACCGGGCGATGCCGCCACCGCGGGGTGCTGGTACAGGGCTCGGGCAGCTAGGAGCCGGCTCCGCGCCCTCCATTGCGTGTTTATGCGCCGCAGGAAGAAAGGAGCTTAGGCACTCAAACGGGAAATGGGGCAAAAAGAAAGGAGGCTATCAGAGAGGGCACTATCCGTCTTAATAGATCACACGTGATTTGTGTGCGTGTGCCCTTCGTGGTTTGCTTGCACAGGGCAGAGAGAGTTGTGTTACTACTCATGGGAGAAGACTTCAGTGGTGACTCAGTCTCTAAGGAAAACAAGCCTAGCTGTGGCTCTGTCGTACCTTAAATAGGTGCTATCAGCTTATTTGTTTGTGGCTCCGTCATTTCGTTTCATTGCATTTAATTTCAAATAAATCTGTTACTTTTCCACTTATAAAAATGCAGAAACGCTGTACTTGAGGGGGGGCACTTACTTAATGTATTAATCAACCAGAAACCAAGTGTTAGTTATGTACTGATGTCGTTCATGCACTTACTATATTTGTTCATAATTTGTACATATGAGTAGTAATTCAGTTATTAAGTTACTTGTGCACCTCAAGTAAAGTGTTGCTAAAATTCTGTGTAGTTGTTCTGTTCTGTTCTGTTCTGCATGTACATAATTGCGAACCATTATCTCCTGGTAAGACTAGCAATGCAAGAGCAGGACTTATAAGGCAGCTGTGAAATTTGTCATCGCGGCCGGGCTTTGGTGCACATTCAGGGCCTTATAACCGCAAGTCACCATGCAGTTTGTCCTTTCTGGGCTTCTGTCGGCGGGTTTTTCTGACCACAGTCTTTGCCGCCTCGGAGCAGAGGCACGACGGCGAGCTCCAGACGGCGACGGGACGCGGGATCAGACAAATCGGAGGGAGCCATCACTCTGAGTTATATCTGTGGGGGGGGGGGGGGTGAAGTCAGCTGCATTTTTCTCGCTGTGACAGAGTGAGCGAGAGTGTGCCGGGCTCTCCGCCTGCCAATCGCCACAACCTGTCAGCGCTCGAAAAGTCACACTCCAGCTCTACGGAACGCAATATGCAAAAAGACAAATATCTCCTCAAATATTTGAAGGAAAGTAACGTTTTTTTCCCCTCGTTTAGGGAAATGAGAAAGGATGGGGATTTTTTCTTGTGTACCAATGAGACCAGCAAAAGGAACACATCTTAAATAGCTGACAAAACCCTGAGCTCAGTGCTTCTTAATGGAGTTTGAATGATTAAATATTTAAAATCTGCTGAAAAATATATCCTTTTAATGCTATGTATTTATCTGTCGGCTCAGTCGATCAGAAAGGAGATCAGCATGTGAGGAGCTGCTTTTCGGGGTGTCTGAAAGTGTGACGCGAGTGACTGGCCGGGGACCGGGCCCGGCCTTAGCGTTAGCATTTGTGCTACGCCGCAGTGCCGCAAAGCACAGCGTGCTTCCGGGTGCTGGGGTCTCTGGCCAGCAGGGCCAGATTGGGGGGGGGGGTCCCAGGTCGAGCCAGAGGATTGATTGCCCGGGGAAGCCCGCGGTGGCCCACCCGCGCGGGCTGGCCCTCCTACATCAAACGCGGGCTGCCGGAATGATCTATGAGGACGGCCCTGGCAGCACTTTCAACTGTCGCCCTGGCCAGAGGCAGGACCCCACCATCAAAGGACCAATCCCCTCGCCATATTAAACACAGGGGGGGCGTCTGCCAAACGAGGGTGGGCCCGGCTACAACGGCGGGGCCGAGGGTGAGTGGTTTACACCAAGCCGCCCATCTCGACCAGGGTACTCCTCACAGTGCAGAGGCCATCTGTCTTCATGACATTCTTCACGTAAACAACAGGATTATATGGTCCAGAGTCCAAGTATTAGACATCAGGAGCAACTCTTTAGTCTCCTGTGATGGATGGGACGAGACACACGAGCAACTTACCATGTTGTTTAAAAGTATTTGCCCCCTTCCCGATTTCCTCCATTATTGCATAGTTTGAGAGTGACTGTTTTTAGATCTTGAGAAAAATTGTAAAGGAGCATGAGGTTGCGATAACATCATTTTGCATATTCCACTTAATAAGCAAAGTGATCCGACGCTTCACATGGTGTGTCATACAGGCACAGGGAAATTGTCCCTTTGAATTTGATAACTGGATGCACCATCTTTATCTGCAACCAAACAGTTCCTGTAAATGGTTCCCTGACTCTCACATCACTCTTCTATGCAGAAAGCCTTTAATTCACCAAGATTTGTTGATATTTGAGTATGAACTGCTCGATTTATGTCTTGCCAAAGCTTCTCAAATGGGTTTAGCCCTGGACTATGATTAGGTCATTCCAAAACTGTAAGCTTTCTCTTTTGCAAAGACCTGCATTTCAGCTTCAGCTTATGGATGGATGGACTTTACATTTCTTATTAGGATACAAGGTTCCTTCAATGGAGGCACTGCACACCATCGCACTACCACCATCAGTGGCACAATGTTTGACTGCTGCTATGAGGTTCTTGCTCAGGAATGCCGTTTTCTTTTTGTCAGATATAATGGAGCCTATGTCATTCAAAAGGTTCTAGTTTTGACTCGTCTGCCCATGAACATTCTTCCAAAAGGCTTGGGCAAGGCTTGGGCAAGGTGCTTCTTGGCAAACTTGAGACAAGGATTCATGATCATCATTGTGAGCTGTGGTTTCAACCAAGGAACTCTAGCAAGATGCCCGGCTCGTCCCGCTCTCATTCTAACTGGGGAGTCATGGATACTCACCTTAGCTGAAGCAAGAGAAGCCTGCAGTTCTGCGGATGTTATTTTATGATCTGTTTTGTGATTTCCTGGATTCTATTGTTCGGTACCAGTATCAGTACCTTTTGAGTAGTATCGATATCCTTGGAGTAATATTGGTAGACTGGTCACTACTGTATTCTGTCTGGAGATTAAGGTTCTTGCTGAGTTTGGGTGAGATTCTTGAAGCCTTAGAAATCAGCAGCTATATTTCAGACTTCTTCTGGAATCTTCCTGTTTTCTGAAACTTAATTGTGAGTAAAGTGCAAACTGTGTGAGATGTACGTATCTCTAGCTATAATCAAATCTGGCTCTGTTCAATAAACTTACTCTACTTATTCCTTTAATTCGGTTAATTTAATTTTTATACAGAAAAATTGGTGGTAGATAACTTCATTCATTAAAGTAATTAAATGTTTGATAAGAAATGTACCATGTCTTCATTCAGGTACTCCTCATCAGATATTAGATTTTGTCTGAATATCTGCAAACATCCATCTATGATAAACCACTCATCCTTCCAGGTCGCGGGGGGTCCGGAGCCTATCCTGGAAGCTATGGGCGCAAAGTGGGGAACAACCCAGAACGGAGGGCCAGCCCATCTCAGGGCGCACTCACACACCAGACACTCACACATGCACACCTGCAGGCAAGTAACTCCAATCAGCCTCAGCATGTTTTTGGACTGTGGGGGGAAACCGGAGTACATGGAGGAGACCTCACGACGGCACAGAGAGAACTATCTGCAAACATTCAGTGTTGAAAACTTGTAGTGGAAGAAATCAGGATGCGAGAGGGGTGCTTTTTCATGTCACTATAAATCAGAGAAATATATGGTCTATATGGTGTAGTCCAATGACTACAGTTACATAATAATGACACCTGTTTTTGCGATGACATGTTAAAACACTGCCCAATCACCTTTTCTTAAAGACACATTTGTTCATGGCTAATCTGAAATGCATGCTCAAATTTCACATAAATGCGCTAAATAGTCATTTGCGTTAGCTACGAGCATGTCCCCCAGGTGAGGATGGCAAAAGCAAAGGTGGGTAATCTAGGTCCAGAGAGTAAAAGTCCAGACCAGGATTTTGTTTCAACCAACCAGCTGAGTATAAAGGGTTACAGTCACAGAGTGCTCAACTGTCTGGTTGTAGCAAAATCTTGGTCTGGATTTATACTTTCTGGACCTGAACTACCCACCTCTGAAGTTCAGTAAACTTATCATGCATGGGCTCCTTAAATAAACGTCTGTTTTTGTTATATACAATCATTCACAATTCTGTATGTCAAATAATCCAGGATTGACACAAATAATGGAGAACCCTTCACAACTGTTTATCCTGTCAGACTTTGGCTCTTTTCTGTGCAATGTCTTTCACCCTTCGCAGTCTTATCTGCATATTTCATAGAGAATTTGTTACAGATCAATGCTATTTCTCAAAAGATCATAGAAATTCAGCCAGAATTTGTCCCATTTTCACTTTCTGAAATTTTCACTTTCTATTTAAATTCCTGCAACTTCTTTTATTATTATTATTTTTTTTCAAGTAGAGTTCACTTTTTAACACAGAGGTGAAACCCTAAAGTTATCCTACCTTACATACCATTACAGATGTTAGCTTTTCTCACACGCACATCGTAATCACGTCCGTGACCCCGACCAAGACAAGTAGTCATAAGATAGTCATTGTGAATCCCCTGTTCGTTGCTGAAAACCTATTCCGTCTTTATATTGCACCCCTATTGAGTACAGACCACCTTTCCACAACTTTCAAGAATTACTCTGACCAGCCTCATAAATTACTGTCCTGTCTAAACGTGTATTTTATCTTTCAGATTCAGTAATTGTAACTTATTAGCTACCAGACTGATTTTACAGCTCTTATAAAACATAAATTTACCTGAGTGCACCTCTAAGCATTATAGAGTATAAATCTGGGTTTAAGAATGATTTATTAATCGGGCAAAACATGTCATCCTTCTTCACTGAAGAGATCATCTGCCTTCTTTCCTCTGAAAGGGTTTGTAAAATGGATGGAATACTCCTTCTAAGGAAATTCAACATGTTTCCCACAGTAAAGTATAGAGACAAAGTGTGTTTGTGTTTTTTTCCCCCCCTTGTTTTGGTGAGGGAGAGAATTGGGACTTTCGGAGGCAATCAGAGCACAACTCCCTCGTAAAAATGTCAGCTCCAGGCTGAGCTGAATCCATCAAGCCGCCGTCCGCGGGTCCAGCCATCTGAAACATTAGCAGCAATTTTATCACACTGCACATTGCATCCTCAAGAATTCCATGCATTTATTTTTCTTTAAGACAATATTGCTCCTTAGGAAGAAAAAAAAAATTGGACTTGGGGTAACATTCTTTGAGGTCTAGCTAAGAAAGAAAACACTAATTTGTATTCATTTAGGTGGGAGCAGACTTAGATAGGAGTGGGAGGGGGGGCTGGGAGAGACATGCAGTCTTGCTGTTGAGCAGCTGAGGGCCAGCGGCGAGTACAGATGCGGAGGACTTGGAGAGCACAGTTCGTAGATGAAGATGGGAGAGGGGCGGCTCAGACCACCCCCGCTGTCTCCCTGTGGTACGGTCCAGGGGTAGCGACTCCTCCTGGTGTCATTTCTGAGGAAGTTTTGGGGTTATCAGAAAGGAGCGATTGAGGCGCCGAGGGAAATGCTGGGTAGATATAAGGAAAAGGAAACGTGGAAAGGGAGTGACACATCTCTGCCGCCCCCCGCACCCCTCCCTGGTGGTACATTCCAGGGATGCTGGCGCTGTGCATCCGATTGATGTTAGCTTGAGAATTCCGGGGGACTTCCCCCATAGCCTATGGTCAAGCCCTTGGAATTTATGAAGCATCCTTCTAAGGGGGCTGGACAGCCCCTTATCCTGTCCACTGTCGCGGGGCTTTTACTGGGACTTCAGGCTCACTGGAGAGGTCTCTCAGCGCTGATGCGTTTTATGCGATCGGCGACTCATATCGCGGTTTAACGAGACCGTAAAAATGTTATGAGCGACATGTGAAGGGCCCGTCCGTGGACATCAGCACAGGCACTGCGGCTTCGTTTGTCACGGCATATCAAAGCGAGGTCCAGGAAAGTAGCTAGTGCTGAATTTGTGCAATAAATCTCCCTCTCGGTAAATGGATATGAATCGTTGATCTTAGATCTTTATCAGCTTTGTACGTGACGTGAGGCTGAAGAAACAAAGACATTAGACATTACTACACAATACCAATGATAATAAGAAACTTCTGGAACATTCCGGAATAACGGCTGATTGGGCATAGTGCTGCCTACACAGTTTATGCTTACAGAGTACAATCTGATTTTGCACGGTAATAATTGTAAACTTAAAGCGTTTATTCGAAAGCTAAACCATTAACCCGTTACACATGTAGTTGCACCAGGGTTACTGCTGATGTCAGTGTAACTGCGGTTTGCTGAGTAAGACACAGCTGTGTGATCCTGAACATCACATTTTTGGCCAATAAAATGAGTACGATTTGATGGGTTTTCCTATTTTGAGCATAAGTCGGATTCCCCAGATGATGCCCCCACCCTGCTACCTCCCAGCGCTATCCAAACACAGAAGGATAAAATATGCTCTGTTTAACAGGTCTTTGGACATGCTCGTTTGTATGTATTTTTTTTTTTTTACTTCTGCACTGTGGTGATTTAGGTGTTTGTAATTGTTTTGCATGCCTCTAAAGAAGCGTGCTATTATTTGGACAATTAGACGCGCCTCTCCTCGAACTCAAAACACAGATCCATCTTCAGGGTGAAGTGAGCCCTTCATCACGGCCTGGCTTTATTTGGGTACGCAAACACCGCATATCCTTGACGACGGGCTCTCGGACGCAGAACGGCGGCTCAGAACGTGTAGATGTCAGCGTGCGTTTACCACTAACCCAGCGGCCAGCCCACCACGGGCCCCCCACGCCACGCACACGGCCTGCTCACACCCTCCTCCATGGTCGGAACAGGAACCAGGACCGCATGTACAGAATTCCCTGAATTCCCCCTCCCCTCCCCCACCTTCTGAAGTTGCCCATCTGTCTCAGTTCCTTAAGCGCTGTTGCGATGTAGCGGATGCGTGCAAGTCTGCAAATGCGACTGGCTGTTAGCGAAAGCATGCTGCGAAGAAAGCCAGCTGTGAGCATAAATATTTATGTGCCGGGCAAAGGTCTTCTTCAGAATCTCCCATTCGGATGAGCCGGGGGGGGTGGGCAAAGCTGGACAGTCATCAGCAAGCCTGGTAGCTGGACTGTACCATCAATAATGACCCCTCCTGCTCCTCTACGACCTTCAACCTCATATGACCACTATGAAGACCAAAACGCGGTGCACGGGAGGCCCTGACCCACAATGCATTGCCTCGACGTGCCGTCTCCACTGTGAGGCACTAGGGCCTAAATCGCTGCCAAGTGGGAGTCTCTCTTCGGCCGAATACCGCTGACATCATCCACTCTTATTCACCGGTGACTGTTCCTAATGAACGCCAAGTGTAGCTAATTTAATATTCTGTGAAGATTCGTAACAAGCAGAGGCTGTCACCACTTGGGCTGAGAACGTCAGACTGGAAAGTTCAGCTTTTCAAAACAGAACGTTCGTAGTGGGGGGAGAAAGGAAAACGGAGGTTAAGTTGTCCTGCCAAGGACGTTTTCGTTCACGGAGAACCTTCAACAAGACAGCATTTGAGGGTACTTGGAAGACGTGCTGATCTTGGGATCTGAGTTCCACACACACACACACACACACACAGATTAGGCATCTGTACCTTTATGGAAACTTTCCATTCATTTCAATGAGAGAAACCCTAAAGCCAATTATGACACCCTTAACCCCTACCAAGCCCTAACCTTAACCATAAATAACCAAACAAAATACAAGACTTTTGGCATTTTTAATAGTTTGATTGCAGCAACACATTTTTATAAAATTGAGGTTATCATGCAAAAATGCACACATACACTCAGACCCTCGCACAAATACACACACGGATATATATATTTGCAGAAACACATATATTCACAGACATGCATACACACACACCAACACACACACACACACACACACCGACGCGTTCTCACGTCTTCTGTTCTCGAGTTTCTGATACATTCCAAAATAAAACCTTGGCTACACTTAGCTCCTAATCAGAGCTCCCCCGGGGGCTGTTCTGTGGGCCTGGCCGTGATGAACACCCTAAGATCCACCCATCCCTCACACACACAAACACACCTCCCCCGGGATGCTGCTATGCGGTGGGGTGGGGGCTGCTGGTGATGGCTGAGCGTTTGGACTCGGCTGCTGTGCCAGGCACCTGCAGGCACAGTGAGGTGGGTGGAGTCAGAGCCGGTCGGCCTCAGGGGGCACCTCGGACCGTAAATAACGGCAGTTCCTCCTCTTTCCCTCTTCTTCCACTCCTCTCCTCCTCTCCCCCCCAGGAATCCCGACTCCTGCTCCAAAGCAAACACAGCAGTCGAGGTCAGTGGAGTGCTGTGAGAATGCTTCAGGCTCGCTTTCCCCGCTGGGGTCCTCCTGTGGAGGGAGGTGCTCCCAGTGCCCCCCCAGAGAAAGGGAGCAGAGGTGCAGGGGAGCCAGCGTTACCTGCACGCCTGCCCGTGGTCGCAGGTACCCTCCACTAGAGGCAGCAGACGTGCAGGCTGTGCATTAGCCAGGGCCAGTTGAACACTACACCCCCCTACTCCCAGCAATTTTAACCACCCTGTTTCACTCTGTCTTGAACAGTGTGGACAATATGTTCCAGGCGGGCCTCGGTGGTGAAGCTTGCCAGGGCAGGGGGGCAGACTGGTGCCAGCATCAAGGCCAGACCAGGCATAGGCAAACTACGCAGCTGCCCGTGGCCCAACCTGGGAGGAAACTATATATATTATAATATATATAATATATTATATATATTATACACATGGCTGGCTCTCGCTATAGGCAGAATGGGCAGATAGCTAGGAGCCCCTGAATTACCTGAGCTGCAGAGGAAGTGAAATGATTATTATTCTTTCTGGTAGGGGAGCAGCCCTAGTAAATCCCCCTAAGAAAGTCATGCCGGCCCCGTTGAGCAGTTTGCTAAATTGCTGCCCATTCAGTAGAGGGCGCCCTAGGTGGCCATTTATAAGGCCCCTATCGCCTTTCAGTACGGAGAGCCAAGACTGCAGCCTTTAAAGAAGGTCTACTTCTCCACTTTAACTGAATCGGACACTGGTAAGAAAAAAAAACTGGCAATACTGAGATGTTATCATGATCCTGGGTCTACCAGAATTTGACTAATATTTGGTGCTATACAATAGCAATTCTGCACAGTTTAGAGCCATACGTTTGGCAGTGTTTCACCATCTATAGCTGAGGTGTTTGAGATAACAGCAGGTGAGCTCACTCTTGCTGCCACCTTAAACTCCTCATTCAGCTCTACCTGACGACGAAGGTGAAGAGGAGGTCACCTTAGGGCAAGGTTCCCCAACCGGGTCCTCGGGGACCGCCGGATAGTCCGCGTTTTTGCTCCCTCCTAGCTCCCTGCCAGGAGTTAGGATAAAGCGAAAATGTAGACTGTCTGGCAAGGAGCTGGGAGGGAGCAAAAACGTGGACTGTCCGGCAGTCCCCAAGGACCCGGTCCCTGAGGATCGGGTCGGGGAACCCAGCCTTACTGAACCTTGAGCAACTTCAAACACAGGGCTTTAAAACACAAATTCTGAATATTGTAAAAAGAAAGTCAGAAGCGAGCTAGCTGGTTAGCAGGACTTGCTGTGTCAGGCTCTCCTATGAAAGGAACTGACCTGTATATTTATTTTGGAGGCCCGACGGAAATGCGCGGTTTGACTGCCCACGGAGCCTCTGCACAACAAAAGCACGGCCCGTCTTTGGTAGAGGTTTCGAAGGTGCCTGCTTCTGGAGATGTTTCCTTCATGCTTTTCTGTGGGAAAGAAAAGGTTTGATATACGTAAATACATGACCTACAGCATAAACCAATACAAATAAATACAACAGTAAATATAATAATTAATATGCATTAGTCACAAACTTGTATTGGATAAACGAATGGATGGGTGGATGGATGGATATATATTTTATGATTTTCTATGGGTATATCCTTCATACCATTTAGGTGACTAATGGTTACGACTTCAATGTTTACAATTGTTTGGTAACTGGAACGCGCAGCATCTCAGATTCCCAGTGTTATGCTAACACACATTTCAGATGGGTGATATTTCATTAGAACTCCATCCCAGTAATTCTAAACTACCCGTTTAGAAAAATAGATAAATAAAATACTTTCTCCAGTCAGGTTGAAACCATTTTTCATGCAAAAAAAAATAGTCATCGCTCAAGTAGCACTAAATTGAGAATAATTCATATCAGGCCCAAGGCAGACACACTAATCCCCAGCTCCCTGCTATCTGCCAAAATCTTATTTGAGAGGACGGCGACATTTGGCACACCATCACACTTAAGTGTGGCCCGGTTTGCATGAAAATAAACGTGAACAACAGCGGAAATATACATGGAAGTTTGAGGGAAACTGCATCCCTCTGCATTTTGCTGGCAGTAAATAGACTTATTTGCATTTTGTTGCCGACAAGGTGTTTCGGGGATCGACCTGAGTTCAGATGAACCCGGAGTCCCCTGCCTTCTGAACCTGGGGCAGGATCATCACCGGAATGTCTTTGGAAAGCTTTGCACCGGCCAGATGGGCTGGTGGGACTGGACGGCCTTCCCAGGCTCCACTTGGGACGACCTCCTGCAGTGGCCCTCACCGTGGCACTATCGTCAGGACTTCATAATGCTCCCCCAAAGGCCAGTGGGAAGGCAAAACGCCGCCTCGCGCTGTTTAACTCCTCGATACGGGCTGAGAATGGAAGCCCAGCATCCAGCGTCACCCTAAGTGGCACATTCCTTTGTAGAGCGATCCCTCCAAAACACACAAGAAGCACAACAGTATCTCCCTCTCAGAGGTGTAACGAGGGATTTGGAAGATGGAGGGTGAAGGACGAGACAAGGCCAATGAGAGCACAGCATCCAGTCTGGGAGGAAAAGGGTGGCGTGTGCGGTTCAGTGGGTTAGAGTGTTGTGCCTGTGACCAGAAGGTTGTCAGTTCAAATCCCAATGTGATTGTACTATCAGGCTCCTCTGTCAGTTACTCTACAGTTTGGGGTGCAGATAAAACAAACAAAAGACCACTTTCCCCAAATGTCACTATTTTATTTAATGTTACAAAAAGATGGAGGGGTGTACAGGGACGTGTCCAGTTCCCCAGGTGTACGTACATCGAGCCAACCTACAGGCTGCACAAAATGTACAGATAGCCCCGCCTCCCTACGTGAGGCAGCGTCTTAAAGGAACACCTGTTACAAGGTGCTGAGTACTATTTTAACTGTATGTTGCTTCGACTACAAGCATCTACTTAATGTAATATTTCAAATGCTATAACCTGAAAGGTAAAACAAAACACATCACTGATGTCATAAAGATAAAAATGACATCGTCAGCTTGCTCCTGTTTAACTGAAATGGTATAATACATCAGGAGAATGCATTAAACAGATTCAAATATGTAAAAGAATCAATGAACCATGAGGTATCAGCATGATGATTTGGTCTTAACTGTATGACAAGGTAAAACGAAAGGGTTATGCGGAAAGGAAGAGAAACGTAACTTTAAGCACGGCTCCTGGTCGAGTTCCTCCTCCCTGGAACCCAAAGGTGTATGCTGGGGCGGGGCCACAGAAGCACTGGGTCCAGCTGAAAGCTGATTGGCCCACAGAGTGCTTCCCGCCCTGTCACTCAACGATTCAAGATATTTCATTGGCTAACAATAAGGCCCCATTGTATGAATTATGGCCAATCTTATGCCCCATACCTTAAAGAAATCCTAGAATCTGCCCTACTAGAACCGAACCCAGAAACCTAGCAGATGACAAAGTGGGTTAACAGCAGGCAAAGGGCCGGGACTGATGCCCAGACTCCACCCCCTTTCAGGCACCTGCCCTTCCCAAAGCCAGGAACGGCTCCCGCTGAACCTCAAAACGGGCGCCGGGACAAAGCTTGCGCTCAGCAGACAGTAAAAAAAAGACATCTGATGCATCTGAGCCGCAGAAACTCAGAATGACCTCATTTTTCTCTTAAATCCAGTGACAGAGTTCAAATTTCAGCTAAAATTGAAAAAAAATGAATGAAATATTAACTATAAATCCTGGTCAAGCTATTTTGTCAAACAGTATAAACTGGGTTATCAGTCCTTCACTGTAACTTGTGGTATTAAGACTAATATATTCACTGGTTAGGGTCATTCCACTAAGCCAAATTCTGATGTGCATTTGAGACCTTTCCCACAAAGCACCACCACTTCGATCATGAGACTAAATTTCATAAAAATCAATGTAGGCAGCTGAGGATTCAGTGAAGACTAAAGTAATAACACAGACAGTGGGTCATGACTACAATCGAAAAATGAAAACAGTTATATTTGTTATTTCTTGTCAAAATAGGCTGATTTGCTCTTTTGGGGAATACATTCCTTATAATGCACGTTTTTAGCTAAAATGTATTTAGTGTTGCAAAACACTCCGACCACTTTTGTGCTGTCTCTAAAAAGGTAAAAGTCTGCAGTCCTCGTCTGGCGTGATGAGGAGAAACATCTGAGCGACTGATGCCACAGCTGAGGCTCTCCTCGTCTCCATGAATAACATTCCTCCCACCAGCGGCTTCGAAACACGTTAAACAGCTTTCCTCGATAAATCACGGGCCTTTGACATCTCTGACCATCCTATGTAGCTTTAGAAGGTCGTTACAAGTACCTTATCCTTATAAATCACACCTTAATGACTACCCATGCTTCTCAGGAGTCAGGGAACCCCTGCGATCTAGCGGCGAGACCAAAAGTCCAGTGAGACTTTCCCTGACGTGTTCCTCTGATTTCAGAATCGCGTCCATGCGATTCCAATGGATTTCTGTGCTCTGCTCTAGGGACAAGTAGTCATAGATCTGAGTGGAGGAACGAGACGGAGAACATGCAAGAAGAAAGATTTTGAATATTCTGCTGTGAATTAGGTCATCGGAATCCAGTGACCTCCACCCAGAGAGGAGATGTATGATGACTAAATAAAACGGCCGCAGCCCGTCCTGCATGTTTGTTACACGGGAGCGAGCTTTGCTAACAGGCCGGGGACATGTCTCTGCGTAAAGACAGGATCGGGACATGGGCTTGGGAATGGGGGGGGTGATGGTGGCGGGGCTGGGGGGGGGGGGGGGGGGGTAAGA
>JAODKL010000081.1:2494350-2510973 GCA_026780765.1 Petrocephalus schoutedeni
CTCAGCATCTTGCCCCCCCCCCCCCTAATGCCTGATGCCTGTCAGCCATCAGAGGGCATAAACACCAAGTGTTTAAATTAGTACCCATGAATCAGTGGGGTTAGTCACTGATAATTTATCAAATTTGCGTAGCTCATTTTATAAGACAAAAACAAAAACAAAAACTTCTGGCTCACCTGCAGTAACTTGGAACTGGTTACCGAGAATGAACCAAATCTAAGGTAAGTTAAAACTAACCCACTAATCATACAGGGAAAGTCAAGCCACTTGTCTATATGGTGAACCGAAACAGGAGTTTATTCACTAAAGCACCAACGAATCAATGGATCCCAACAGTACATGGTGACCCATTTGGTGTGCATGCTAGGCCTCACAGCGGTCCATACAATGCCTGTCAAACATTAGAGGTCATTTCATTGGCTGGGGAGCTGAGTGCCTGGCACACGGTTGGCCGTAGTCCTGGGTGTGGGTAGGGACTTCCTGTCCATGTTTCCTGATGCCAGGAAGGAGCTAGAAATATCAGTGCTTTGAAGTTAGGCTAATTGGGGGTTTTAGGGGGTATATTTAGAATATTTGGGCCTGTCTGACTGGGAGGTGGGCAGTAAGAGTTTCAGTGAAGCTGCACGAGAGCCCTGGGTGGGGACGCCGGTTTTGGGAGGGGCCAGGCAGATGTTTAATGAGATATAGAGGGGGCGGTAAGTAGTTGTGTGACGAGGCTTGGAGGATGAAGCGAGTAAGCTTTCAGCTGCAGAATGGTCCGGCCGGCAGGCGAGGCTGTCTGCGGGAGACGGCGGGGGGAGCCTGGTGAGAAACAGGAACACAGGAAGCACAGATTAGTGCCGCAGAACAATGCAGTCGCAGAAGTTAATATAGAGAGCACAGCTGTCCCTGGGGAACCGAACAGTGACATTAATTCTCACTTTCTGTGGCTGGTCCACAAAGCCACCAGGGACCATATTTCAGTCTCAGCCAGTTAGATATTTATATTTAGTTCAATATTCTGCTCAGCCAATCTAAATGCAATTTCAATCAAAATGCAATTGAAGAGCAAATTTCCAAAGCTCACTCGATCCGCAGGAAACGTTTTCGAGAGTATTTATGTGGTCTTTCAGAGAATTTTAGAAATATAACAAAAATATGTGAATGCAAGTGAAAATGGCCAAAACCTTGTGTTTGGGTTGGTTACTTATGGTTAAGGTTAGGGGTGGGTAGGAGTTAAGGGTGTCATGATTGGGGTTAGGGTTTTTCCCATAGAAATGAATGGATGACCATCACTAAGATAGGAATATAAATGTGTGTAAATAGTACAAGGCATGATTTCTCACTGAGTGGATAAAGAAGACGCTGTAGGATTTAGATTTTTAGGAATCAGGTTTCTTTGCAGGACCTTGAATTTCTGAAAAGGGCTCAAAAAAGTCGCACCAAAGTGATTCATGCAGCAGCTACACTTGTATTTGTGTTAAATTTGTGTTTTCCTGTGGCCATACAGATATGCATACTTAGACTTTCATTGTATGCTGATTGCTCACAGTGTATATGACATGGTAAATACACTCTCTAATCTGGAATTCATTTCATGTCACTGTATTTCTCTTTGATGATTATGATAATTATTCCACAGTCAGCAAGAACTGAGCCAAACTCGATCAGAACTGGAAATGGTTTTCCATTGTAAATTATCCGTGCTGACATACCAGCCGGGGCATATGCATGACCAAACCAAGCTGGTCACGTCACCGCCATCGATCTGATTGGTCGAAATGCATGGGGATACCTGTGATCTGCATTGATATGCATGGATTATCTGAAGGGGAAAAGGGCATATTCTCTATATTATTCATCAGTAGTAGTATCACTCCTGAACACATATGTATTGATGTATTCGTGTACATCAATTTGAGGGTGGAACTAGGAAATTTCCACCGTCCTTCTTAAAAAAAGCTCTATAGAACTGCTGAACGAAATGGATTTATGATGCAAATGTACACAAGCGAATGCTAATCCCATTAGCGTTTGATGCTAACATAACAGCGATTTTCATAAATGTGCTAGAGGAGATTAGCACACAGTAAATCATGGTGTATACTTTTTGAACAGTAAATAAGCCACCGTCGCTCTCCAATCTCAGTAACGTCTTTACCAAGCAGATCCTTCAGCAGTGGAAAATATAAGCAAGTTGTAACCATGCTGCAACTAGTCTCTCTTTGCGGTACGGCCCAGGTACAGGTCAGTTCTGGAATGCCGGTGGGAAAGCGTCATTAGACATAGGGTGTTTGCGAAGAGCAGTCTGAACTTCAAAGACCTGCGAGATTGTCCCTCAAAGGCTACGGTGAGGCCCGGGTCGGCTCGACCCTGTGAGCGTTTGCTCAGAGTCTGTAAAAAACGCAAAAAGAACGAAAGTCACCAAAAAAAGTCACAGTGAAATGACAAATATTTATTCAGCTGAAAGGAGGTTAGGAGAGTGCCTACTGCAGCTTGCAGGTGCGTTAAGGTATAAGAAGTGAGATAGAACACGGACTTATCGGGGCCAGCCGTGGGCCGCATGCTTCGTAAGATTAAACACGAGGAGGTATGATTAAAACCCACTAACGGTGGCCACATTTTCACGTTTCCTGCTCCGTCACTGTGCAGCATTGACGCACGAGACGGCACCGCCCTCCTCAAGCGAAACTCCGCTTTCATTTCCCAAAAGGAGTGAACTAAAAGTCGGGGCGTTGAGAAAGTGCAGAGCCGGGCCTCAGCGGGGTCACGTCTTCCCGCTTTTCACGCGAGTAGTGCTCTTGTTGTGATTCACTGCCGGACGGGCCCACGGCCCCTGACAGCCAAATTTCCCGCAGTTATTCAGAGCTCTCAGCCTCCTCATCGACTCTTTCACAACAAGCCTCCTACGCGCTAAAAGCCAGCGGCGACGTTTCCCCCGATCGCAGATGCCCCGAGGTTAAGACCGGTTTGTCATCAGATTCCTACAGCGGTAAGGAATCAAAACAACACACGAATAAGAGCGGCATGTGAGCCAAAGCAGAGGTTCACTCCCAGTCCGCTTCAGCTTTCTGGGGCTGCCAAATGAGTTTCGCTCCACTTTGAAGTAAAAAGACATTTTTGCTCCAGCGTCAAAGGAGGTTTCTTCAAGTGAAAGTTAGATTATCTGTTCACGAGTGTGCATTAATGGCCAGCTACTGAAAGAAAATTCCTTTGCTGAGAATCATTAAAATTGGCCCCTCCCATTGGTACAGCCATTTTGATTTATCTAAAATATAATTACCATTACACTGCGGCCCTGTACTGGATAGGCAGTCATCGAAAAAACACATGGAAGGATACATGGAAACACATGGAAGTATTTATTTGTTTGATTTTTTTGTCTATATGGGCGTAAAATTGTATTTATTGCCCATATAAACAAAAAAATCAAACAAATAAATACATTGATAGATAAATATTCATGTCTGGGTGATAAATCAGCTGTTTGTGTACAAATGACCAAGAAGTTAAGCATCACATGTACATTGAGTTTACATTTAATTTTTTTCACACCCCTCTCTCTCTCTATCTCTCTCTCTCTCCAATAAAGAGAGATTATCCAGTCCACATTCATCTGATAATTACATTAAACAACTGGACATTATCCTTTCTATAAATGGGCTCTGCCTTCAGAATAATGCAGTAAAGTATTCAGATGTACAAATGGAGGATAGTAAACAGTGGTTTTTAATAAATGGGATGAATACCCATCCATAGTTTAAAGCATCATTTGTCTATAAACTACTGAATTCTGTTATAATCTATGGGAAACATGGCATCTAAAAGCACCTGGTCTGTCGAGCTGCTACATGTGGCTCTGAATTGTCACCCAGCCACTCATGCACGGAGCCTCTCCACTTACTGCTGCACAGCCCAGGAATAGAGATAAACGAGGATCCTCCCGCCGTGGAACAATTAATCCCCGGTCCTGATCCATCGCCAGGGGGCAGCAGAGAGGTGACGTCGGGCCCAGGAACTCCTCTTGAATGATTTACAATCTCCCATGAAGGATGGGACGGAGATTAATCGACAGGGAGAATGATCTGGAAACTGCAACTTTGAACCTGGCTTCCATAAATGATGTTGGCTGTGATGGACACGTCCACCAAACGTGGCTCTTAATCAGGTCCCTGCTCCTAACCCGGCACAAGCCCATTTACCCTTTGATAAATGCCTGAGCCCTTCCCAAATCCAGCCCCTCTGCCTCTCCAGCCCAAAAAAAGAGGGGGGGGGATTTTCCTGATCATTGCAGACATATGGGGGCCAGTTCTCGAGGTGGCTTCAGTAAGGAGTATAAATCAAGATAGGGTGAGGGGACGAGGGTGGACAGTCTAACAAGGGCAGCAGAGACAGACAGTACAGGGCACCCGGGGCTCAGCGCAGGGGTTCGATTCAACAGTTAAAAGCTGTTAGCTGATTGGTCACTATTACACTAAAACGACACACCACTATAATAATAATAATAATAATAATAATACACTGCCTATAGCTACACATATATCATATGTAGCATAACAGCAGCATAATGGGGTCACAGGATTTAAGACGCCAGACCTCATTTAAGCTACACTGACAGCTACATCCCATCTGCACGACAGCCGTAAGCCTCACTCTGCCCTCCCCCCCGCCCTTCTTAAAGTGCCATGGGTTTCTTATCTCGTTCCCAAACTTTCCCACTACCTTTTGTGATTTATTTTATTGTCTCATTTTACACATTATTTGACCCCTCCTTTATTTGTCCATTTCATATTATTCGCTGGTTCTTATCTGGTGTCTGTATATATATATAATTGAACTGGGATCATGCAATAAACGGATCAGTATCCTAATCTTAATCATCATTGTGTTTCATGTGACCTGTTAATTTTTATGCAGCTTCCATTGGACAGTTTTTCTGACATTTTCCACCCCCTGATTTTCCCCAGCTGACCTCTGTGCTGGCTCTGTCCCAAACTGGTCCCAGATGGAACCAGGGAGTGCCCATCTGATTTGCGTCGCTGCATGACAAGCTCGCAACCTCACCACCTCGCTTCCACCGTCGTGACCTTACGGCTGCAACGGTCCTGCCATGGCTCTCCATCACCCCTCACCTGACGCTGGGTAGCGGCCAGCTTGGAGACTATCCCAGTAAGAGCAAGGCATCATGGGATGAGAGCATCCTAAATGCCGGGACACCACAGAGCATGCTGGGAATAAGCTGCAGAGGAATCCCATAGGAGCATAGAAGCCATGCAGGTGTGGGGGCCACAATGTTGGGCCCTTACAGCCAGTATCATTCCAGGGACTGTCTCACTCCACTTTCTCAAAAAAGAAAAAGCTTCGGATAAAAGCAATTTTGATAAAAACAAAGTGTACTGCATCACATTTGTAGTGTGGGATATGTTACGCTGTACCGGAACGTGCCGCGTAAGACACCGCTTCTGGTACCTCCCACCCCTTCCGGTACCGCCCACCATTTCCGGTACCGCCCAACGCTTCTGGTACTGCCCACCGTTTACGGTACCGCCCACCGCTTCCGGGATCGCCCACCACTTCCGGGATCGCCCACCGCTTCCGGGATCGCCCACCACTTCCGGGATCGCCCACCGCTTCCGGGATCGCCCACCCCTTCTGGTATCGCCCACCGTTTCTGGTACCGCGCCTTTGGGTGGAGCTTTTTCCCTCTAAACCCTGATTCTGTGAGCCATCAAGGTAAAACAACAAGGAGCTGAGTCACAGAACCCCCCCCCCCCCCAGCCCCCCACTGAAAGAGAGAGAATAGTAAGGCGTCATTCCATAAAAACCTGTGTCACATAGGTGAAGCTCTGTGTTACAGTGACCTAAGCCAGCGGTGAACAGGAGGAAAAGCAGCGTAAACCAAGGCGTGTGATTCCAGGGGGTCAACCAATAAGAGCAGGTCGGGTATACGTGGCGAGGAAATGCGTCTCATAGGCATCTTGCTCACCACTCGATGGGGCTTTAGATGGGCGGGGCTGAGTGGGGTGGGGTTGAGGCCATGGGGGGGGAGGTTCTGCACCACGGGCCTGGTGAGAGGTGCCAGGCGGTGGCACACATTCTTCCAACTGGGGGTCACCAGGGTTTGAGAGGGCCATGTGAGCATCCGCTGGCAGTGCCTGGGAGAAGCCCCAGGAATGTGTGGAATGTGGCACTGCAACACCGCAGCTCAGGAGGAGTGGTCCAGGATTCATCAGCAATGAGACCCCAGGAAGGAAGGGGGCCGAAATCCTCCTGAATCCACAACTTTTGCACAAATTTCCCCATTAATGACATCACGGGACATCTATAATTAGGACAACACATTTAGCCTGGGCCAGCATGCATAAAACAAATAAACTAGTAAAATTTTACTCGTAAATGTGTCACAATTCTAAGAGTGACGTGATTTTGCTCATACTCTCTGACTTAAGAGTAAGTGGCATGTATAAAAGTTCATACGTGTTAAGAGCAGGTCTCAGCTCCTAAATTATTTAAGAGAGCTGGAGAGGACTTCTAAACCAGTTAGAAGTTGCATGATGGCAGCAGCACTACGCGCAACCAGACGGAGACTGCACACTTTCCGTCAAAGAAAGGACGTCCTGCAGATGTATGACAATAACGCCTGTAATGCTGTGATATGAAGAATAAATAAATACATCATTCAAATGGAGTAAAAGTGTCAAATCAGTTTAATTTACACATCGAATAAAGGTAGCCATTGTTCATTTATATCGCGAGTCATGCCATCACATTCACAGTATACCTTCTTTGAAACTCTTTCAGCTTTAGCAGTGCAGGATTTTGTGCACATGCAATGCCGCAAATTGACTCATTTGACACCCCCAATATCTCCTCTCCCATCTCTGCCATTTACAGGTTTATATGGAGGACCCCGCCTGTGTGTTAACAAGAGAAATGGGAAATAACAATAATAATAATAATAATAATAATAATAATAATAATAAGACACACGAAGTTAACATGTCATAATGTCCTGTAATCTGTGCCCATCTGCTGCTCGGTTCTAAATAGTGGTTGAAGACATCAGATTTCCCTAAAGATTTGGCCCACCCCATTTTCATCTTGTGCCAGTGTTATAAAAGAATGCCTAGATGCATCTAGAACACTCTGTTTAAACGGAAATCTTTGGAATTTAGCTGAGCAAAGCCGTTGTATTTGTGAAAGCTACTGTGGTGGCCAAAATTACTAGAACACCTCACAGATCTGAACATGTTGACTTTTTTGGCTCCAAAACATGATTTCATTTCATAATGTTCAAGAAATATGCAGATGGTTGCGCACAACAAATATCAGATGAAGTGAGACCAATTGTTTTTATCCACTTTTAACTTTAATATTTGGTATGTCCACCTTTTGCAGCAATTACAGCAGCACATCTCTCTGGCATAGTGTCAATATATTTCCTGAGAACTTCAATACTAATGGCATCCCATGCCTTCTGCAGCTCAAGCCAAAGGCTTTCCTTTAAATGTACAATAGATCTGTCCAGTTTATTTTCCAACTCGTCGCAGATGTGCTTGATGGGGCTGGGGTCCGGACTTAGCACAGTGATTCTCCCTATGAAGGCTCTATTCTATTGTTTATGGAGCATAATGATCACTTTGTAGATATTTCATTTGTTTTATGGGTATTTTAATGGCCAATTCAACACAAACAACTGAAACCTTTTTAAATATGCCAAGTGCTCTACTAAATTTGGCCACCACTGTATATCATAAAATCCTGCGATGATTACCTAAAATAACATTATTAGGCACACATTGTATCCAAAGTGAATCGTTAATATCATTTAACTTTTTTCTTGAATTCATCAGTCATCAGAAAATGAATGAATGTCACTGGGTCCTGGAGGAATGTCACTGGGTCCTGGAGGAATGTCATCGATATGGCTGCCAGGAACCAACATTGACTTAATAATATAAAATACCAGCTAATAACGTTTCATATAAATATTATTATTTTATATTTTTGTTAATTTTAGACATCACTGTATTGTTCCACCTCCATTTATACCCGCCTTGGCACATACATTGATATAATAAGAACTATATACTGTGATAATGTGAGATTTATAAGTGTTAAAAGTGATTTTAAAATAAGTAGCTTGACACTGTTAAATATTAAGAGAATCAGATTGGTAAACTGAGTTATTTTCAGGTATCAAATATTGTGCTCTCAAAAAAAAAAAACTATTGGGAAGAAGACGGTGGATTCCTCAGATAAGCCGCCCAGGATTGTCCCTGGTGGCTCATAAGCTCCTCCAGACGCGGCACTTGCGCCATCAGGCTGCACTCGCTTATTTACCGCAAGTGAAAACGCAACGCAGCAGCAGTTTGCAGAAATGCCATCAGCCGCAGTGCTGAACTCCTGACTCCGTCCTAATGCAGCCTCCCTTCGGCTGAGCGCATTCCCTGCGTATTAGTCAGAGAGGAGAGCATTTTCTAAAATAAAGCCTCTCAAAATAAAATTTATTTCTACAGAAATCCTACTGGCAAAACGGCCGCATGCCATTACTATGACTGCCTGTGATTTTTTTTAATTTCCAGGAAATAAGAAGTTGCAGCAGCATAACATATGGATAGATGATAGAAACATGTCTAGCTGTCAGTGAAATGTGCTTATGCTTCAGGAAGGGTGTTAGAAAGGAATAACACAAGCACAACAGCGGCTAGCATGCGTGTTTCGCAAGGATCAAATGAGCTCAGACAGAATTATAAAAGGCAAAACACTTAGCAGAGGGAAGTCTGAAACATACAGAACAATTAGTGCAGTTACGCAGAGCACGACTGGCTGATGGTGATGCATTATGGGAAAACCGTCGGAATATCTACCCGTCAGTGTTATTTCAGGCGACGCTGTAGGGGCTCTTTGACATGAGGCCCTGACTAAAAACAGAGCAGTCATTAGCTGCTGGCAAACGAGCCGACCTGCTCCTTCTACTGTATACCTTTAATCCTCTAGACCGTTCCAGAAAAGCCAGACCTATGGAGATTATCTGCTGTTATTTAAGTGATAAAATGTGGCTATAACTTGCCTTGCTGTTCAGCTCCTACTGTGAAAGTTCCCATTAAGGCTGATGCTGTGTCTTTCATAGCACTTTTAGGGCATGCTCTTATGCTTCGTGTTTGTTTCGTTTTCACGTGAGTTCAGTCACGCTTCCTCCAAAGTTCTTTTCCTATAGCGGTCTTCCCGAGACAGTGAGGAGGCTCTCCCCGTCCTAAGCGGTCGGATGATTTCACGGCGGCTCTTAGTGTTCTCATGACGAGGAGGTGCGCAGACTAGGGGTGGGTGGGGAATGCTCCCAACGCGCTGACATCACGGGGTCAGCACCGAGCTTGGTTGCAGTGACAGCAGTGGGATGGGGGGGGTGTGTGTGGCCCACTTGTCCGAAGCATGGTGGCTGGAGGGGACAGCTAGGTGAGATCCTTACCAGGTGGGGGAGCAAAGCCACTGAGCTGAAGTCCTCGGGACTCAGTTTTTGTCCACGCTAGATTTTCCTCTAAGGAGATATGCTTTCTATATGCCTTCTGTTCCTCACATGGCGTGTAAAGGGCCAGTCCACCCCGTCTGGCGCGGGGTCCTCCATCAGCCCTCGACCCCAATATCGATTTCGTCCTTCTTGTGGGAAAGCTGCATTTTAATCCACACAAAAACAATGAGACACCCGTGTGAAGCACTGTGTGTCATGGTGGGGCCTACGCCAAGGAAGCACGTCACCACCCGTCTCCAAAAATCCCTGATTATTAAACTTTCCACAACAAAACATCATTTAGGACACATTTTTATAATTCCCATAGGAAAACTCTCATATTAAAAAAATGTATGCTTCTAAAGGGTCGTAACAAAATCTGTTTATATTCTAAAATTAAATTAATAGAAAAAGAGCTGCCTTTAAGCATGTCTGGTGGGAAAGTGCTAACGTAACTGGCGATCTGGAATCGTCTGACTTCCATAAGTGCTGATCCAGTACAGGGGCACCGCAAGTGCCATGCTAAGGGCAGGAACCGGGGGCCGCAACCCCGACAGGAAGCCGCTGCTTCTCAGGGCACAGGCCAGCGTAGGGAAGGCCATCCACCAGGAGCGCGTCTTTGGATTGTGGAAGGAAACCTGAGTATCCGGGGGGACAGCCACACAGACCCGCAGAGAACGTGTGAGCTCCACGCACACGGAATCCGAACTGAAGACCTGAAAGGTCTGCGACCACATTCCGAAACACCACAGAGCCGACACTGCATCCCTTTGGGAGCGTTCAGCAGGGAGCAGATTAAAATCACAGAAAACCGATTTAAATTACCGTTCGGAAGACTGTTATCATGAGAGTCAGAACGATTGCTTGAGAACAGTGTACGTTTACTGCCACGTAAAAAAAAGAATTTTGCAGATTCTTTTGTGGTTTTGAAAAAAATGTTGACTAATTTCAATGTGATTCACCAAAGAACATGGCGGGGGGGGGGGGGGGGGGGGTGTATTCACACACACACACACAGGTTTGTGTTCATATCTTTGTGGAGACTCTCCATTCATTTTTAGGGGGAAAACTCTAATCCCAATATGACAACCTTTACGCCTACCCAGCCCTAACCTTAACTAAAAGCAACCAAACAATATAGGAGACCAACGGCAAAATATCTCCATAAGCTAAAAAGTAACAGGTTATTACTGGTCCTCACAATGTGGCAAAAACAAAGCCACACAGACACACCTGCACACACACACACACACGCACACGCAGGAGACCAAGCTGAATTATACTGACTTCTAAAAAGTAACTGCACTTCACTGGGCCTTTTCACACCAATATCGCCATCTTTCCACACTGCCGGCGAATTCAGAGTGAGGGAAATCGGTCAGCAGGGTGGTTTGTGCTGAGCACAATATTCCGTTTCTCGACAGGGCTGAGTTATTGCTTCCGTTTATTCAACGTTTATTTAGACGCGATTTAATATTTAATCCCTGGTGGAGACTGGCAAGGTGAGCAGGGTTTCAGGTAGGGGGGCAGGGAATCACCCCCACCCAGTGTGACGCAGCAGAACAAAAGCAATGCTGGGGCTGATGTGTGAGTGCGGGGGGAGCAGATTCGGGGCAGGGGGCAACTGGAGAAGGTGAGATGGCTCCGGAGGTCTGGAGCGGGCCGAACCCAGCAGGAAGAGCCGGGGAGTGAATGGAGTTTGGAATCACGTACAGAGAGAGGTGCTGGCCGCACTCGCCTCATGGCGCTTCCAGAACGTTCGGTACGGCCGGCCTTACCATAGACCTACCACAGTCTGCCTGCTATCTCCCCCACTAATTAGCCGCGGCCCGCACTTTGCACCAGGCGTCTGATCTGTATTTAGCTGCCTGTCAGACACCTTAAACGCGGCAAAATGTTTCTAATGGCTGAAGCCTCATACATCTTGGGTAATAAACCTTGCTGAGTGGCGGCCAGGGGCCGGCTTGGCTGGCTGACATGCCCCCTCCCGCTGATGTTCCTACCACCCTGCAGATGGTACCAGAAACAAACCTCTCGGACCACACAGACTGTATTTACACCTCACACTTACGTCTGTAAACAACTCGCTAATTAATTGACTGATGGCCACTGGTTGGTATTCGGGGACTGGTAGGTAGTGGGTGGGGGGCGGAGAGTGGGCACGGAGTGGAACAGATCTGCCCCCCCCAGCCCCATCCTGGTGGGAGGGGGGGTTGTGGATGTTTGCCAGTGTCTCCTTCACCCTCAGTTTCAGTGTCTCTTCCCCCACAAGGGGGACTCTCTCGGCCTGCCCTTCTTGCTGGGGGGGAGCCTGAGTATGCCAGGCAATCTCCAAGTGGCTGAGAAGAATGGGGGCTAATTTTAAACATACTCCTCAGTCTGCCAGGGATGGAGCGGCCGGTCCTCATTTCAGGAGGTCTTTAGGGGACTCGACAGAGGGCTGTGGCCCGCACCGAACACAGCCAAAACACGCTCCACGGAGTGAGAGGTATGCAGCGAACTGGGCAGTAGCTCTGCTGTTAGCAAGCGAGCTGGGTAGCTACCTGTGTTGGCCTGTAGGGGCTGGGGTTAAGGTCTGGGCCTCCGGATTAGGCCTGACTCCAAGGCTTCCTTCACTAATGACCAAAAAGACCCATTGCCCATTACCGGTAAATTGGGTGCCATACACTTCAGCTATCGAGGCCCTTACTGTAGCAGTGCACTCTGGGAATCGGGACTCTAAACTAAATCAAATGAAATATGACCAGCCTAGGGGCCAGTCAGCCTAGGGGCCAAACAGCTCGGATTTAGACAGCCTGGGGGCTGGGCGGCCCCTGGCGGTGTAGCAGCTCAGGCTGTGTCCTGCTCAGGCAGAGTGGCAGTAGCAACAACCAGACGCCGCTTTGAAGATTAAAATCAGCCGACCTGGGTCTCAAAACACATGCAGCCCACTTAGACCGGGACAGGCAATCCCACCCAGGCTTGAGTCAGATCCTCAAATGTGCAGAGGAAACCAGGAAACTGCCACGTCGCAGAACAGCGGGCCCGATCCAAGATGCCGCTATCTTTACTCTTAGCCCACACGGCTTCTTCCTCGGAAAAATAAATCCGGAAGGGACGCCAGTGGGGATGTGAAAGACGTGGGAGCCGAGACTGCGGACGGTTCTGGAAAGGGTAGGGCCAGGGCAGACAAGCAGATCCGAGACTCTCCTGCTGCCCCCACTCTCGAGACGGGACATCAGTGCAGGCACTGGGGTTCAGGGGAACCGGGCCAGACTGTCTGGGAAGTTTGTTTGTGTCAAGGGGAACTGAAGTCTGGGGAAGCTGGTGTATGTGGGGGAGCCACAGGCACGGCCCCAGCAGGGCATGGGGACCCCCGGCAGATTCAGGGCCCCAGCAGGGCATGGGGACCCCCGGCAGATTCAGGGCCCCAGCAGGGCATGGAGACCCCCGGCAGATTCAGGGCCCCAGCAGGGCATGGAGACCCCCGGCAGATTCAAGGCCCCAGCAGGGCATGGGGACCCCCGGCAGATTCAGGGCCCCAGCAGGGCATGGAGACCCCCGACAGATGCAGATTCAGGGCCCCAGCAGGGCATGGAGACCCCCGGCAGATTCAGGGCCCCAGCAGGGCATGGAGACCCCCGACAGATTCAGGGCCCCAGCAGGGCATGGGGACCCCCGGTAGATTCAGGGCCCCAGCAGGGCATGGGGACCCCAGGCAGATTCTGGGGCCCAGGATTTTATAGAATGTCCAGCTTGGCCCCTGCCCACATGCTTGTTCTGAGTGGGGCGGTGGCCGGGGGGGGGACAGCGAATCCTGACACCCTGTCTGATTGCCTGTGATGTGAAGGAAGTGCGATTGGACCTCCGGGGGCCCCAGAGGGCCCGCCTCCACAAGCCGGCCGCCTCCCTCCTCAGCGTGGGGCACACGCTTCACAGAAAAGGGTTAAATAAATGTTAGCGGTGTGATAGCCGAGCTGTTTATGGAGGGGGGTGGGGGGGCACAGACCGTCGCAGCATGGGGGGGCCGTCAACTTCTGTTATGATATCAGACACCCGACCCCTACCCTCTAAACTCCCCTCCACCCTGGCTTCCTCATTCCTACCCCCCACACTGCCCCTAATAAGAATTCATGGGCAAAGATCAGGCAGAATACAGTAACTCTCAGCATAAACAATGATCTGTGAATCCTGCAAAATTTGCTAAATGCTAAGGACAACCAAAACACCTAAATAAACAGGGAGGTGACTCATAATATAACTGCTAACTTATAAAAGAGGTTGACTTCATTGTCAACATCAATATTACTCTGCCGTTCCATAATTTCATCATAAAATAATATATATTTAATAATAGACTCGGAACATCTTCCTGTTGACTGAAGATGTGTATTTTGCTGAGCAAGGATTAGAATATCAAAGCCCTAAGTATTCAATCAAATAATAACAGAAAGAATATCTGTAACAGGCCAGCTAGAAGTGGATGAGTTGCTAACTTTTGCACTGTTTCTGTTGTATGGCCCAATTGTCCTTAAAGGGCCGGAGTCCCCGCGTAAGGAAAGGTGTAGGACTGACAGGAACTGGCCTCCCTACTGTGCCTGCGAGTGAGAGTTCCCTTTAGCTCGACACACAAAGCAAAAAAACTTCCCCAAGTGATGGGCGCGAGCTGGACGCCAGCAGACGAGAGGAGAGATTCCCTCTGAAACCGTCTCTGACGTACTTCCACGCCGTGGGGGTGGGGCTGGGTAAGGGCGAGGCCAGGGGTGAGTTTCAGTTCACAGGTGAAAAGGGCAGGGGCGAGTCGCACTGACAGGTACAAATGCGGCTCGTCTGTGGCCACGCCACCATTTGCTGTCACTCTTAAAATTTTTCCCTCCCTCCGTCTACAGAAAAAAAAACAAATGTACACAGAACACAAAGGTAGAGGTAAATGGTATAAATAAGCCCGGGGGGGGGGGGGGGGGGGGGACAGGTCAGGCTACTGAATCGCGACCATTAAGGGGCGACTGGCAAAAACAAAGACAAATCAGCAGCATGCTACACTGAGAAAATAGCACGGAGTTGTAGGTCTTATCAGGACCAAATACCACCACCGCGGCACTCAGGCACAAAGATGCCGCTTTGATGCGGCTGACTGCCGGCACGTAGCAGCTGCGCGTAACGTCTACCGTTCCTCCCTGCCGCCGGCTCCGCCCGCTCACGGTTCCCACAATGTCGCCCCGGGAAACAGGAAGTCGTGACAGACGCGACACCCCCCCCCCACCCCACCCCTACCCCGTGATCAAACACTGCTGACTGTCACATCAACAGGGCCCGATGCAATCTGCCCGCAAAATAATCGGACGTGTTGAAATCGGGAAACTATTGTAGATGTTTCCTCCCTTTTAGAGAGCGGGGATAGATTAGGTCAATTAATGGTGACGGGAAAACAGGAAACTTTATAGGCACGTCGCTAATTAATTGGACGCCACAGACGTACGGCCGCCCAAACCCACCCATGTCGCAGTGGAGGGGGGGGGGGGAATCGTTCCTTCTTTGAGGACGGGTGACGGCCGCATGGGAGCACAGATATGCGAGGCCAAGGCCTTCCTGAGAGTCGCCCGCGGCCCCCATTGTGTGTCCCATCGGGAAAAAGGGCAAACGCAGCAACATCGCCAGCGGAGATATCCTGTTGTTGGCTCGGCTCGTCTCCGCGCTGGCCCGACGGCGCTCCGAAACGCAGGGGAGCAGCAGTATCCCAGGCCGGCGGCTGATCGACGTGGCCCCTTCTTAACAATGCATCTCACCCTCCATTTTGCATATTTTCACAACCCCCGACCCCCCCCTCAAAAATAAGACAGAGGGGAAAAAGTGCTTGCTGCTCATTGGGATCGGCTGTTTTTCTTCGCGAAACAATAAAAGGAAGTGTTACCCGGCAGATTCCTATAAATCCAGCAAACATAAATCCAGCCCTCTTGTTAGGAAAGCTTAATACTCCATAGCTCATTCTGCTGCCGCGGTGTGGCCCTTGACATGTTAACCCTTATTAATCCAGATCACGTGTTACGTGACCGCGCGTCTTTACCAGTGCTCCAGCATGAAGCTAATGTGCTGAGTGGAGATCCCCCCCCCCCCCCCCCCCCCCCGAGAGTCACTCGTCATAAAAAGAGATATCGTAACAAAAGGCTCCAGATTAAAGCACTTCCTGCTGGGAGATAATGGCAGGTCGCCTTGTGGCTCCTTCAAATTCGTTTTAATCAGATTCGTTTTAATGACGACACCTCCGAGGTGAGTGGGATTTGCTTCCAGTACATTGTGGTAGGTGCACTCAAGTCAACAGTGTCCATAACATTAAACACAGATGGAAATCAACATGACATTAGACATTTAAAACAATAGCACGGTTACTACTACTAATAGTCTTTATTTATATAGCACTTTTCATACACTTTCCATACATGGAGTGCAGCTCAAAATGCTTTTGATATGGGATTAAAATAAAACCAAAGACAGAGAAGCAACTAACATTCAGGTCAATGAAGGTCAATGACGCGAGAGTAGATAAAAGCTAAACAAATAGCTAAAAATAGAAACAAATAAAATGCAATAAAATATAAAGGAATATAAGGTTAAAAATATAAAAGTATAAGCTAGCAAAAACTGGAAATAATATCGTGCTTTATGAAATTAGCAACTAAACAGTGAGATGGAATAAATTTCTTTAGGCACACTAGAACATCAGACAATATTCTCAGATAATATTCACAGGCAATATCAGATGTAATGTTTATCAGAGGCAGACTCTGGCCACCATTGGGATTCAGTGGGATGCATTAACGACTACGCCTCCTACTGCCCGTTTACACCTGCTGCCTCCTGGGTACGATCCTGCCTCGTGAAAGGCCGTCGCGGTCAGGAACTCCAAATTAAAACAAATTGCCTTTTCGGCCCCCGGAGGCCCGTCATTGTTTATGCAGACATACCATGGCACTGGGGCCGGGACTGACATCAGCTGCCCCCCCCCCCCAACCCCTCGGCAGGGAGCTGACTGGGAAGCCTGGACTTGACCTCTCTCCAGCTACCCGCCACGAGCCCCCACCAGAGCCCCCACCAGCGCCGTCTTGGAGCCTCAGAGCTGATACCGGGCACTGACACACAGCTCCCACCCCTCCCCAAGC
>JAODKL010000081.1:2521647-2537071 GCA_026780765.1 Petrocephalus schoutedeni
TATATATGTATATATATAGAGGTGTATATTATATATAGGTGTAGCGGGTTTTTCTGCTGGCACTTACCGCGGACACCGACACCTGCGCAGGTGACGAGCCGCTTTTCCCGCAGTCTTCGGAGTTGGATGAAGACGTGGAGGTTGGAGTCATGGGCACTGAGTTCGAGCTTCCTATCAGGGCAAAAGAATTTGAATAAAAAAGATTACATAATTTTGTAAAAATTGCAGCCCGTAAACTGTAATGGGTCGATGGAATTGCACGTACCGGAGGACCCCTTGGCCTTGTTCATGGTCTTTGGTTTCCGTTTTCTGGTCTGGATGCCCTCTTTCTTCATAGCGAGTGGTCTGGGCACCTATTACAGCAACAAGGGTTAATCATCGGTATATCGTCTGTTTCAGATGACAGCTCCTAAAATGTATTGTTTATATGCAAACGTGAAATATCTGCATATAAAAAGAACTTCATTAATACGTATAAATGTAGGCCTACCTAAATATATGCCTGCTCAAGTCCTCCGGTTCCTCTCTAAAAGCAGGACTTATTAATCAGTGCTTATAGCACCGTTTAAAGATCTTTATTTGTGTATTTGCTCGTGCTCTAAAATAGGCGATTTGCATTCTTAGTAATAATTAGGCCATACAAAAAACGGATACCAGAAACCTGAACAATTAAGTTAAATATTGCCGATACTGTTTCTTAATGAGCTTCACACATTTACGATCTCAAATCCAGTAAACAGGTTGAATTTAACGTATTGGCTGATTAAATAAAACTACAAGATAAGAACAAATTAAATTTTAAAAAAGGAATAAATGTGCAGCACTAAACGAAGACCGCACTGGTCTTTGCTTTGGTACTCACTCCATGTAATTTGGTATAAAGGCCGCACGCGTTGCACACCGGCTCCCCGTCCGCGTTTCTGCGCCACAGCGTCGTGGTGCTGGTCTGGCAGTTGGCGCAGGACAGTCCGATTCGTCTCGACGAAGACTAAAAACAATCGAGAAGCATGATTAATCAAACTCATCCAAAAAAAAACATCAGCGAAGCACCGAGCCGTGCAGATGCCGCCAAGCAAAACAGGTTCATATTTCAAATGCGCCCAGGTGTGGCAACGACGAGTTAAATTAAGCTGAAATAAAACATTAAGTAGATCCCACTTTTCGTGTCTTTAAACAGATCTATTCTGTATTATTTAAAAAGAAGTACTTGGAAAGCGACATTACTCGTCTTACCAGCAGCAAACACCGTAACTGCTGTAATTAAAGAACTGCCAGTTCGTGCCTGTGTGTATTCGCACCCGTGTTTATTTCAGGTGCTTAGGGGCTTAGGGTGTTAATGTCGGGGAGCCTTGATCATACAGGTACGCGCCTGACGCTGTGTAACAAACGCTGTTACTCAGCTTTTACTTTTGGCCGACTAATACTAATGATAATTTTATAGATTCTCAGAGTAATATAATTACACAGATTGTATGAAATACAGGCGGATAGAAAGTTTTCGTTCGTTCGTCATTTATGGGGTTATGGGCTTTTATAAGTTTCCCTTGTCAGTTTGTTCTGCATCGTAAAACAATGTGTAATAACAGTTAATGGTGTTCAGCTAAGATCGTTGATGGAGATGTTGGGGTGAGTAATTATTAGTGTGGCCCACTGAAGGTCACAGAGAGCAATCGGTTTATTATGCGGCCAAATTAATCATGACCCCCCCCCAAAAAAAAAGTAACAAGTAACCAGCGCACTCTCAGGTAGCGGCTTGCTTAAAGACGCGGCTCCCGGTGGGTGAAAAGGAGCTCACGTTAAACGTATTTACCATCCTCTTCTGCGGCTTAATGAGCGGCCGGCTGAGCCCGTTCATTTTGCTGTAGAGCCCGCAGGCGTTGCAGAGGAAGTGGCCGGTGCCGTCGCGCCTCCACAGCGGCGTGGAGATGGATCCGCAGTTGACGCATTCCCGGCTGTCGCCGAGGTCGTCCAGCATGTCTGCGGTCCCAAGGAGAGAGCAACCTCAGAATGGCACCCGCACCCACCGTGACAGGCAAATTAAGCCATACCACAAGGAAATACACATACTAACGGAATTGTAGCCTTAATCTTATTATTGCCATTTAATGGGGAAACTGTTGCTATTCTACATCTGATCTTTAATTAAGTTGTTTCCAAAGCTAAAAATGTTCGGATTTTTCTCCCCCTGAAACTCAACTAAACTACCGTGAAATTCTGAAAAGAGTGATTACATTAAAGCAAGGCGCCCCGTCCACAATCAGACTGTCCTTACGCGTATTCATATTTAAAAATACGTTTTAATTAGGATATATCACATGCACAATCTTTCAACTAAACGTTAAATTGGAAAAAAAAAATGTTCGCTTCAAATTTCAAAGTAAAAACCTAATTATACTAGGTCCATGAAATAGTTTTCTACAGGTGTTTATATAGTCCCTTTATAAAAAACAATTTCCATTTTAAAATAGAAATCATTGACATTGATATTTTACAATTTTTATATTGTGAGTTTATGTTTGGCCAAATATTTTCTGCAAACAATTATTTACGTTATTTACGAGATTTTTAGACATTTTATATAGCCTACAATTCAATGTCAAGTGCTTTTTAAATATTATTATTTCAGATAATCACATTCAGCACTTTGGATATGCCACTACTGAAAGACGTATCGTTTAATAAAAATAAATTAACCACAATAAACATAGCTAAATATTTCGTTAAACCTTGTTTGTATGTCTTATAGACATAGCCCGAATGTATACGTAGTATTCAGTACATAAGTTGTTAACTAATTATTTTCGCTGACGGCCAAACAATTATGTTTTATTATCCAGTTGCGCAAAGAGCATTCTTTAGACTTTAGCAGCGAAGCAGAACAGACTTCACGAGTAAAGAATCGTCTCTTCGGTAGTAGATTGTACAGTAAGTGTGGTTCTAAAAGGAGCTCTCGAGTCTGTAAATACGCCAGATAGATTAATGGGGTACCTGAGTCTGATAGAGCGGGACATTAGCTATGAACCCAGCAATCGCTCGCCTGCGGAATAAGGCCCCAGGGACAAATTTCCTAGTTATTTGACTGGAAGTAAAACACTAACAATTAGTTCGGCTACTGGTAATGGATTTGCCTTGCCAGTTTCACTCAGTTTTTTTTGGGGGGGGGGGGGGGGGGAGAGACCGCTTAAAACAAGAAGAACAAACGCATTTTAACTCAAAATTATTAAAACTCAACCCTAGCAAATTTCCCGTGGAGTTCGTGAATCTTATGGCGGCTCTTTAATTTAATAATCAATCATCTATTCTGTAATCAGTTCCTCAAACTTAAATAGAAGAAAATGATTATAAAGATTGCTATTCATATTGGACACAAGCACGCATTTATTATTGTAACAACGGGTACTGCGAATTATTTAACAAATGAGTGTTAGGTTATCTTACCGGTACCGGGTCCTCGAATCGGTAACGGCGGCCGGCTGGGCAGGCCGTGCAGCATCGTGCTGTCAAATGGAGCTCCCGGCCAAGCCGTGGATAGCTGCGGCGCCACATAGGGGGAGTAGGGGCTGGGGTACGATCCGTTAAGAGGCCGCGTTAGGCTGTACTGGTCTCTGCCGTTCACATTCAGAGGATTACTGTAGCTGCTGTCTCTGGATGTCCCATTGTTCATAGGCGGACTTGGAGAGTAGGGAAAGCGGTTGGAGGCATGCGGGCTACCGGTGCTGTAGGACGGGCTCTCTGGGGCAGGTTGAGACCAGACTGAGTGATTGGTGACCGCATGACTCGGTTGCGATGCCCCGCTTCCTTGCATGTAAGGCAGGCTGGACATCATCGGTCCCACCCGGGACGTGGGGACGTACACCGGGGACGCGGGAGTGGAGTGCATGTAGCTGGCCGCAGGAGCGTCGTATCCCGCCTGCGTCTGGGCCGCCGCAATGGCGAGCGTTTGGTACATGTCGCTGGGGTCGACAATCAGGCCGCCCTTGTGACCCGCGCTGGAGATGATGAGCTTGTTCGCCTGGTCCAAATCCGTGAAGAGCGTTATGTCCTCCGAGCCGGGCAGGCTGTTGCCGGGATGTCCGAAGTGAACGTAGGAGTGTAGAGCCCTGCCCTCGGGGCGCCGGCTTCCGTGCCCGGGGTCCAGATGTGCGGGCGGCGATGAGCGCAGGTCCTCGGCTGCGTGCCGCTCCCTCCGGTCAGCGTGCAGGTAGCTCTGCTCAGCCGGCGACGCTGGGCTGCTGGACAATTCGCGCTTAACCATTGACCAGCTGTTTTCTCCCAGGTCCATTCAGGAACCGCTTTATACGCTGGGGTTCAGGAAATCGGGAAGGAAAACCCTGCGGATGGCACAATAAAGACAGATGAATACACCGGTCACCTAATTCCAGCTGCTAAAAGTGCGCACTTTAGAAAGACACTATCCCATATATGACCAACCCCTAATAAACTGAAACCTTTTTTAAAATACAGTTAGAAGATAAACAAAATGTCTTATGTTTTGATTCGATTAAAAACAAAACAAAAAAAAAAAAACAGCAAAATGATACTGAAAGCCTGGGCATGGAATAATCGCGACAGTCATTTCATTTTACGCGGAGAGAAAATGCAAGTTCCTGTTCAGGCACCTCGGCTTATGTCCCCGGTGACAAACTCACCTTCTGGAGTACGTACCCGGGAACATCTAAGTTCCACGCGAAGCTATACTTTACTTTCATCATTCGAAGCTGATTATCCCAGCGATTTATTAAAATAAAGTTTTTTTTCGGCTATGTACGTAATACAGAACTTTTAGATAACGTTCGACTTGCTGCGCCAAACTGATGAAGAATCCCACCAGAGGCGTGACACTATAGTACACAGCGCTGAAAGCATCTCCGGCAGAATAACTTCGCCTTAAGTCCCGTCCCCTCTCTTGAGATAGGTTCATCATAATTACCAAAAAACCCACAACGCGCTATAGATAGGAAACAAAATGTCATATGTCTTTGCACCAAATAGATAACCGCATGATAAGACCTACAACAGATAAGAACGCGAGGCAGGATAGCCGTGACAAAACAATACGCGAAATGATTTAGCTTTTTCGCAGCTGGCGGCGTCAAGCGGTCAAGGAAACCAGATGTTTTACCCGTAAAGAAGAAAAAAAAAACGTAACCAAAGGCAAAGTGCAGAAGAAAACGACTTCAGACCTATTGGTTGTGTGCCATCAGTGGCCGGTTCAAGTATTCCACCCTTAGATGTAGCTGGTCTTTGTGGAGATAGAGAATGGACGCGCTGCCGCTGTCGTGACCGAGTTTAAGAGAGGAGGCGCCTCTTGTAGCCGCAGTTGGAAACTGCAGGCCGGCCCCTGATTGGATTCAAGTTGAGCAAACACATCATCCTGACGGGGGTGCTAGCCTCGGCGATCAATCACAGGGACGCGGAGCGCAGTCCGATCACCACAAAAAATGTCTAAAACGGCAGATACATTAAAAAAAACACCACTTGTTAAATTGCGGATCAACGTATTAGGGAATTAAAAGTGCCCAGTCCAAACTAGCCTTATATTGGCAGTCAGCCTGCTTGCGTTCACAGCGAAAGTTTCGTTCTTACAAATGAGCGTATTCGCTTAATTAGTAATGTTACGGAAAAGAATACGTTATACCATGCACACATAGGCCTATGTATTATATGTTACATTTTAAAACAGTTACATTAAAAGTTACTTACATTTAAAAAAACATACAAAATAATGTAGCAGCTGTGGATTTTAACATAGACGGGCCTGTACATTTTAAATAATGTTTCGTTATACAGCGAAAACAGCAGATTTGTCTGTTGTATTCTGTAAGTAGCGCCTTGGGCGTCGGCCGGGCGCTAAAACTTGTGTTAACACCATCCCCTACAAAGTGACAACATTTGCAGAAAAACCCCATATTTATGAAATATAAATAAAATTAAAATCAATCAGCAAAAACAACGACAATAACAACAATATTCGCGCTTTCTGTCATACATATGTATTACTTTCTTATTGTAGGTCTGTAAGACAACATAAATAAAATGATTTAGCTGTTTTTTTTTTTTTTAAAAAAAGGTTAAGAATTAAAAATGAACGTGAAGTAAAGGAATTTGCTAAACGGTATGACTATAAATACATAAATAATGGAAATTAGTATTTAGGCTACTCTTGCCAAAGCTTTCTTCGCTTCAAACAAATCTTTCGTTTTTAATGCAGTTAAATGTCAAACTATGATTTAATCTCTGTGGTTTTGTTATTGTTTATTTACTTTAATTCGTCTATTGACTCTGAAAAGGTTCGCTTTCTTTAGGTTCGTTATGTTAATCAAGCCTGGCCGCTAATTCGTTTACCTAAGCTGAGCACTTTAAAGGGTCTCTACCCATGGAATCAACAACTCTCAGCGTGAAGCGTGTATTTGGAAGGCATTCGCTTTGAACGCGGCGCTAATTCATTCACCTAGAATATGCGCTACACTCAGAAGTGATCAACAGCGGCGAGGCGTCAATTAAATTATTCATGGCGAGGCCGTCAGCGGTCGTCCCGTCCAGTCTCCTGGCAAAGCCGAATCCCGTACCTCTCTCCGCGGAGTGAAACCGAATTGTCCTTTGTTCTCCGTGCTCTCAGGCTATTAAACAAACTGGAGAGCGTCCCGTAATAACTGCATTTAGGGGTAAACCACAGGTCACGGAGTTTAGCTGTATTGCCTACCAGAGACTCGGATTAATGAGGCTAATATTTGCAAGATGTTTGCCTTTTCATCATTTGCGATTATGGATTAAACGGCGGACTCCTCTTTTACATTTTCCAAAAAAGAGAGACAATCTAATCCACGAGTTAGAAGTTGAATGTTGGAGAAACTTCTGCTGGGAACAATGTTCGCTTATTGTCCCGCAGCTTGCGAAAGGCCTTACAGTTAAATTAAAATTTAGACAATTTAATTACAAGCTACATTTATTTCTATATAATAATACAGTTAATGGGTATTGTATATCATTAATAATACAGTGATGAATTAACTGTCGGCGAGGTTCTGCTGTCATAGAAATTGCGCGTCTGATATATTTTCCTATCAGAAAATTCACACAGTTTTACACATAAATACGTACGGCATGTGAGCATTTCATTTAATGTCATGCCATTTCATTTTGTTTCATTAATTTTTTGTAGTAGGTCCGGAATACCGAGGTCGGGCGTCACTGTCCATCCACTGTCCCGTGAGACAAACGAGGTGTTTTCGTTCAGCGTGTCTCTTTGACACAAACTGTTAAAGAATGACTCGGAGCGGAGGAGCCGCGCTGTCTCGCAGCCCGCTATCTTCACATTAACCAGGAACGGTCTGGGCTGGCACCGACAGGGCAGATAACCAGGCAGAAGTCATGAGTCACCCAAGCAGGGGTTCATCTACGGGATAAGTGAAATCCAGATATTTTTGGACCAGAAATGTGTCTTGGCTTCGGCACCTTTATTTGTAAATATGCGGATCTGGTTTCACACGGAATTTTGTTCAGTTTAGCGACACTAGCCTTGTCACCAAAAATAACGAACTAATTAATATGAATGTTTTTTCTTTCTTTTTAAATGGTCGTATGTTGTTCATTTTAACAGTGATTCTATATTTCGTTATCCATGTTTATGGATGCAAAGGTTATAATTAAAATAAAATTATGGTACCGAATAGGCTTAATGTATAAATAGGCCTAGCTGTCGATATAAATTAACAAATACAGAAATGATAAAAGGGAAATAGTCCCCATTATTATGATAATATTATGATAATAAATTAGATTACTTTTTCTTTACAAACGCAGTTTTTTTCAGGTAGCATCGAATTACGCACATCAGCGACATGTGGTTATATTACCATCCAAATAAACTAATAACCCGCTCAGCAGCACTCACAATTTCAAAAAGTGTTTGTTTGTATAAAGGCATAAGTTTGCAAAAGTGCAGAAGAAAAAATATATATTATTTGCAGAATGAATTATGCGTAGCACCATATGCTTATAGTAATTATAATCAATCTAAATTACATGGGGGAAAATACATGAAATATGATGCTAGTAATGCTGATTACACGATTCACGTAAACATTTGAATGGGAGGTATTAGACTTAAATGAATGATTTAACATTTGTAGTGAAATTATATTTGTCAGGCGACGTAATAACTGAAACACGTAAGACAGGCCTAACGATTTCTCCTATCTCTTTCATTACATAATAGCATCTACATCCACAGCCACCGAAAGTCACTGCCGTATATGTACAAAGTTGATAATGATTATCTCTCCGAGTCGCATTTTGTGATACTGAAATGCCAGAAATGGATTTCCGATTGTACGGCACCCAGTGTTAGAAATTAGGCTATTTCGCTGTTCGGTTTAAGATAAGATAGAATATTTGCAGAGGAGCTTATTAAAAGACTGCACCACCGAATATACCACGCTATATAAATAGCTTACTGCCTGGGCTGTCACACTGATGCATCGACTATTATTACTATTTAAAGTCCATTGAATGTAATATCGAAGACGGATATTTCAATCTTCTTCGCGTCAGTTGGGAAACTGACATACACCGCGGTCTTGCAAACTGTAAGTTTAAAATCTATAAGGCATAAATCTGGAGTATTTCCAGCGCTTACTCAGATGACTTTTGATTTGTTCCTGGTGTGTTAGTTGTCTCTTCTTCCTCGTAGGTAATCTTAACGCGTGATTAACGAGGCTCTTGATGTACGAGCATCTCTCGGAGCACAACGGACGCTGTTCGACGCGATTTAAACGCGATGTGCAGACCGACGGATTATTCGGGTGTCGCCGTCAGTAGGGAGTCTCACATCCAATTTGCGTTGGGTTAACAAACAATTAGTTAGCAATACAAAAATAAACTAAATTTTAATGTATCTATCAATTAAAATATTTTATTGGGTTACGTGATGTTATCTCGTTTTGAAAAGTTGTTTTCAAAAACAATAATAATAATAATGATCAATAATTATTAATTATTATTATTATTATTATACTGTCTGGCCGTCGAGGGTGACAGGTTCGAATTGGAATGTGGATTTGTGATTGACGGGGTGAGTCAGTCAGTCATGTCTGAGTACTGACGCCACTCAACATTTTGACAATGACGCCCAGTCGGGGGGCCTGTTTGATCAGCCCGACCACTGCCCGTGAATTAAATTTATGATTTTCAATTATGATTTTCAATTTTAAATTCGCAATGAATAGCAAAACAATAGTACTCAGTGTTACAAACTGATTATTGAAAAAAACTTTAATGTGCATTTCGTCACGAAGTTCGATTTCACGGTCATCGAAAAATAATAAGTAAACTAAAAATAAAACTAAAAAGCTTTTACTTGCAGTAAAAAATAATGAACAGTATTAGGCCCGCTTTCGCCAAGCGAAGATGGCGGCAATTTAACAAACGCTTTAAATAGTTAAACGTACGTGTCATAAAAGCCCTGTACACTGGCTTTTAGATTCCAGGACGCTCTTATTTACTGCCATTATTAAAGTGGATCTTCTTTGAAAGTGATTTATGTAGATCTGCTGCTTCACCCGCTTTATGGTTGCAGTCAAACAACCTTGATTAAGTTCGAGACCCGCAAATGTTTCAGATCTTCCGAGTTCAAACCTTTAATTCCCTGAGTAGCCAGACACCGATGATTAAGACCTCGTGTACCGCTTTGAGGGGAACCAGACAACGGGAATACTCTTAAAAAGCTACACTTTCCCAAACGTGAAACCCTACCCCCGTGCGTAAACAAATTAAAGATGGTCCTTTTGCGCGATATAAAAGAAAGACCACATTAGTTTTCGTTTCGATGCATAGTCATAATAATAATAATAATAATAATAATTATTATTATTATTATTGTTATTATTATTATTATTGTTGTTGTTGTTGTTCATAATGGTGGTGCAAAACGATCTAATACTATTTTCTAACAAAATACATTTAGGCTTACATTGATTAAATATTTGTTTCAGTGAAACAAAAAACCCATTTTAATTTCGGCAAACGTTTACTACTGCAGACAAATTGACAAATTATTATTATTATTATTATTATTATTATTATTATTAGTAGTAGTAGTAGTAGTATGTAAAATGCAGGACTCTATGTTAATTCACCCATAAAAGTGTGAGTGTGAATTACCGCCTGCTTACTGCCGAGACGAGGCTTTAATTAAACCTGGAACACCAGGGTAAAGGTGCCGTTCTGATAGAACTTCGTTAAATAGAAGCAGAACCTAACACATTCGGGGTTTTATTTATAGCCGGTTTATTACAAAAGAATTAAAGTGAATTCGGAAATGTGAAAAATGAAACGCAGTTAACGATGGTCTGCTCGGGCGGCCCGGCCTTGCTGCCTTCAATAATTAACGATGCACTTCGTTTGCCCTCCATGATCTTTCGATTGCGCCGCTGGAACGGAAAATATGGGCGATACACACTTAACACTCATGGGTTCACAAATGTGCATTTTATATTTACGTTTTGACTGAAAAACAAAACAAACAAAAAAGATATGTTTAATCTAGCTAAAACCCAGAAGGCTTGACCTTGCGGGAAATCTCCCATTTCACTCTAAAGCCCAGCCAGCACCGTGGCTGACTTGTCCTCTCGGCCCTTCCCCGACACCAATGGGTTTTATACCCCCGTCCAAGTCGAGCGATATAACAAAACCCAGCAAAAAAACAACACGGCGTAACTACCCAGTATTACTCCCTAAAACCGACAGTACATTACATGCGATTTTATTACAGTTACATATAATTATTTTTCTTGATCGACATTAGAAATATGGTAATGTAGCGGTAAGATTTAACGCGATTAAAACGCAGTTACAAGTAAATACAATATTAATACGCAATTGCACTTAATTGATGACGCGAGAACCTGCAAAACCAAACAACTGATATTCAATTAAATCCAAGGAACGGCTGAAATGGAAAAAATATAATAATAATAATAATTGACGGTGTTTCGTGAAACGCCAGCGTGCGCTTCACGGCAAGATTTTAACCGCTTGCAATTCGGTGAGCCAACGGATTATTTATGGTCAGATGGAGCCTTGGGGATCACACCATCACAAATTGCGAAAGAAAAACAAAACAGCAACGTCTTCATAACGAAATCATAAGATGATGGAATAAAGATTAATGGCCTGGACCTGGAACTGGCTGATGCACCTTCGATAAGGATTTTATCAGAACTTCAATAAATAGCTATCTGTGAAAACTCTGGCTAAGGGTGTTTATCAAAAATGTTGGCATCGGTTATTGATCTATGTGTTGTGTGTATGTCTGTGATGGCATTAGGACTGTGTTTTTAAGGTAATTCACATTTCCTCTTGATTTTTTTGCTGCTAGCTAGCTGTTAGCTGCACCCACTATCACAGGCAGTTATGTCACTGGCGAGTGTACACGGAGCACACTGCATGGCTCCCCTGGTGTGCTCAGACCTCACCTGTTTGGCCGCTGGGGAACAGCCAATGGCTGAGCTTGCCTCTTCTGAAAACACAGCAGGTGCTGGGAAGGTCTCCTAGGCAACAGGTACAGAACGTCAGGCCAGTGTCTCCCAGTATGCCGGGAGAATCACCTTACTTTGTTTTGACGCGTAAATTGGGGACTTCATTTCATTTACTTAAGATATGCTAATCATAGTGCCTGTGTGTGTGAATGGCGTGTGTTTGTGCCCTGCCATGGGCTTGTACCTGTAGCGTCCAGGAAAGGCTCCGGACCCCCCGCGACCCTCAACAGGATAAGCGGTTATGGAAAATGGATGGATGGATGGATGGATGTTTATCCTAAGTGACAGATGTTAAGAAGGCAGGGTCAACAACTGGAGCAACTGGGGTTAGGGATTTTGGGCACAACAGCGAAAAAGCTTGCCCCCCCGGCGCCGCATGTACCTGCAATGGCATGGCCCCCAGGGCGGTGCTGTAATGGCGGACAATAAGCACGGCCAGGTTGGCGATGGCCTTGAGACGGCCTCAGCAGTTTCCCTCACCTGTCAAATCCTTGTCCTTAGAGCCCCCCCCCCCCCATGCCACCCCGCTGCCCCTGCATTTCCTTAAATCTCCGCATCACTCTTTGCCCCTCCCCCCCTTCCTCCCACAACTTGAAATTTACGACCTCATAAAGCAGAAATATGTGTAAGTGCGTCTGGACGAATTAAACCCCGGGGGCTGGGGATATGATTTATCTCGGGGGGGGGGGGGGAATTGTCTTTAAGTGTCACGGTAGGCAGAGGGATCGCAGCCCACTCACCACTGCCCAGATGTGGCGCTCCGATCCCACAGGCCCTGCCTTGTCATTTCGCTCAGCAGATGGATATCTGCCTGCAGAAGGGTGACCTTTCAGAGGGGTCATGGCCCAAGTGCCCAATGGAGAATGTGTTCCTCGAGGCCACCGAAACCTCCAGGTGTGTTTGGCTATTAGCTCTACTGTTCAAGACAGTTTTCCTTAAAGGAAATAATGCAAGCGATATTATCATAATTCCAATTTCAGGACAGACGTCACTCAAGAAAAGATTGTCGTCTAATAATGACAACCGTCATTCATACACGTCGCTGTCCCACTACAAATGCACAATTATGTCTTGAGCTGACGTCAATGTGTGAGATAAAATGAAAATGAAAATGAAGAGAGTCAATTAGCCACTTCTCGTCATGTGGGGTGGCAGAGATCACTTCCCGGGTTTGTTAAACCTCGCCGTCACATGAGTCTTTTACGGGAAGAGCGACTGAGCTTTCCGCACGGCGCGGCATTCTGTAAGGCGCCGCCATGACAGTGTAGCCCTTGGTGTCAGCGCGGTTCCAAGAGGTGGATGATTAAACCTGGGCCAACAGGTATAAAAGCAACCTTTGCCATCCCCATGGTCGATGGCCTCTAGCCTGCTTCCCGGCCCACACCAACTGGAAGGTGTGGCCGGTAGCGTCAGAGAGTCTCAGACAGACCGGGATTGGCACCTTCACCCACCACCCTGCCCCAAAACCTCCACGCATTTACGCTGGGCGTGTTGGGTGAGTAAACTGGCACTCATTACTCTTGGGGACCATTGGGAATGTTTCGGTTATGAGTGGTACGTGTTACGCCACATGTACCGGCAAACATCTGCCCGCGTAAACACACCCGTTGAAATTTATTTATTTAGCAAAGGCTTTTGTCTGAAGTGAGGGCAGATTGGGGTCAGGGAGTAGTTAGGATTAGGGGCCTTGCAGTAGTATGATTACTCTGCCCGGCATGAGAGCTGAACACACAACCTTCTGGACATAGGCCCAGCCCGCAAAGTGCTGGAGCCGCCCATTGCCTGACACAGGAAGACAGAGGACACCCCGGGTAGATGATTCCTGACAGAGCAGCAGAAACACGGCACAAGAAGCCACTTCCCCATCTCCCCAGGAGTCTTTTGAGTTCAGCCTCTGTATTACGTGTTTTACAGCTGTGTCAGCGGGGAAACATCTGCCTGAGGGTGTTACACGGGAGGCCCATCCACTGCAATGGATTATCATTACGCTTTGCCACTATCTTTTGTTTTTGTTTGAATTTACAGCCAGATATTCAATTTAATCAATAAAGTCACCATGACCCCGATCAGGGTATGCTGTTAGATGACGGTGTATGGATAAAGGTCATCTATCAACTTTTGCGTACATAAGAAGAACTAAATTTTACATCTGACAAAAAATAAGTTTAATAATGGCTGCCTCAGTTGTAGTGTGTAGAATCTTCTTGAAGGCACGTTTTCATTTCTAATGGCTGCCATGTCTAGTAGAAACACGATGTGAAGTCTGCCTGTTTTCACAAAGCAAACCAAGAGGATGTCTTTAAAGTGGGAACCCCAGATTTGGAAGAAAAGGCAAAACACACCCCCACAGCTGGATTAAAAATCAGCCCTGGATTTGGCCATTTGTGGGGGGGGGGGCATCTATACTGTATGAGTTTGTTGTGGCATTAAATTACATATTCAGACTTGTTTAGGACTTGTAGCTTAGGACTTGAGACACAACTTGAGGCTTTGGTTTGTTTACTCGGGACTTGACTTGGTGTTAGACTGCCTTGACTCAGTTAGACTGACTTGACTCAGGACTTGAGTAAGAACTTGAGTGGTAGGACTTGAGAGTTGTTACTTGAAAGTATGACTTGTTCCCACCTCTGCCACATAGCCATTGGCGCAGCAGAAAAGCGCTTGTATGCCAGTTGGCCAGGCCAGTCTTGCACTCCCCTGTCTGCTGGTAGGCTGATTAAGTGGTCGTCTCTATGGCCCAAAGCTGTTCCCTGTTCTTTTTAGCGACGGTACCTTCCGTTTCTACTGCCGTTCTGCTAATTCCCACCAAACCGCCACTGGATTTCCCCGTAAATATCGTTCCCACCCTCGCAAGTAAAAGAAAAACAGTGTCACATTGGCGAGCCAAGACAGCAGCTGAACAAATGAGATTCTAAAAGTAGCTCATATTTGAAATAAGCCCCGAATGGCTTGTTTGCTCTGTGTTTGCTTATGGGAGGCAAATCAAGGTGACTCACAGACAGCTTTACAAACCAGAAAACACGTGAAAAGGCTAAACACATCGAATACATATTGTTCTATTGTCGACCATTATAAAGAAATGTATAATTTCTAATTAATATAAATGTATTATTGTTCTCTTTATGCAATTTGCATTGAAATGCATAAACAGGAATTGGAATTTCATTAATATATATGTGACAATGATCAGTGTCTGGTTTTTGGAGATCCAGAGAGCAGGTCCATGAGAGCACCTGCCTCTGCCCTTTGTAGGGAACAAGCAGATTTGGCAGCTGTGAGAAAGCCACAAATGGCGGCCACAGGCACTGAGCACTGGCCTTAACATGGCTCAGCACTGTGGCAGATTTGGCAGCTGTGAGAAAGCCACAAACGGCGGCCGCAGGTACTGAGCACTGGCCTTAACATGGCTCAGCACTGTGGCAGATTTGGCAGCTGTGAGAAAGCCACAAACGGCGGCCACAGGCACTGAGCACTGGCCATAACATGGCTCAGCACTGTAAAACGCTGATGTGCCGTAATGTTCTCTTTTCCATCTCTGTGCTGTAGTGTTTAAGGAGTGCAAACACCTCTGATAACCACCTTCGACTCTCTCACATTCCCCCACCGTTCTCGAAAGGCCCGCCCTACTTCTCTTTCAGCTATGGAATGCACGCGCGGGAAAGAAAAGGTGAAGTCATGACGGCGGCTATGAAAGAATCGCTATCGAATGGTTTCCGCAGCGATCGATTCCCCATCCGTCACCCGGGGTGACGGGGCAGCCTGCTTGTTCCTCCGCCTTCTTCCTCTCGTCTCGTTTTCACGTCGCGGGTGCCATCCTTTTTTGTGTCCGCGGTTTTCTGTTTTATGATTTCGCATTTGGAGCCATTTTACATGCTTTAGTGTTAGTT
>JAODKL010000081.1:2547289-2559899 GCA_026780765.1 Petrocephalus schoutedeni
GGGGGGGGGGGCGAGGGGGGGCTGGGTGCTTGCCCTGTTTGCCTCCCTCTCACTGCTAACCTGGCTTCCTTTACCCCAGCCTCAGCCAAATGTGAGGAGACGCTGGGGACTTTGTCCCGACTGACATCAATAAAGCAATCGGGTGTGGGGTCATCATACAGTCGCGGGGGTTTCTGCAGGGCGGGGCCAGACATGGCGGCTTTGTAGCTTTATGGTCTAGGCGGGGTGGCTGCAGTGGGCCAAACTCCACACTCAGCTCTCCCAGCCCCGCTGAGGGGACCTTTGGCCTGCTTGCAGTAAAGCAGAGTAAAGTAAGCAGACACAGACATACACACACCTGCGGACGGTAACTATGCAAGGCCTCGCTGACACTTTGCGCACAAGAAGCTCCATGGTCCCTCGGAATGGAACACGCTGCAATCACAGTGACTGTTTCTGTGGGACGGATGGGCCAGATTCAGTGTAGGATTCAAGCAGATAGTCGTGCATTCTACTGGTCTTTGTAGTTGGAATCGGCAGCGCTCACGGAAATATAAATGACCTCAGAGCAACAATATCTAACTCATGCTAAACAGCCCGCAACCGTTAATGGAATAAACACCTCCCATTAGTCCTTATGTCCATCAGCTGCTTTTTCACCTTTTTGAGTTACTTCTGCTGCAGTATTATCGCACATTACAGGTCATGTGCCACGAAGAGCCAATCCCTGCGAGATATGCATTTGGAGCTACCCATTAATGGACACGTCCCTGCCTTCTTCCACGGAACGGTGTACTTCCTCTTGTAGGGGCTGGTGTTCATGCCCTTACATCCTACCCTAGCGGAACTTAACCGCTAATACGGACACTAAAAAGATTCATACCCACCGAATATCTTTTTCAAGTTATAAACAGCTGAACACAAAAATGACGACAAGCAAGATTGTGCTACGTTCTTACCCTTTATAGAGCTTTTCGTCGTATTTAAAGTTGTCAGAGTAGCAAGAAGGACACGACAGGAAAAACATTACTTTTAAGTACCACAAAGGTCCAAAACTGAAGTTTAGGAGAGCAGGTTGAGGGCCGGGTCAAAGTCAGAGTTCCTCTCTTGTGCCCAGCGATCTCACAGCAGGAGTCCTGGATCACCACTGACACCGAGAGGAGCCGTAACGACCCGCAGGACCCCGAAAACAAACAGGCAGCGCCTGCCGGCTGAGGACGGGGGAGGGAGAGATAGTGTCGTCTCCAGGATCCCGGCTGAGGGAGGCTGTCGGCCGGAGTGATGGACGGCAGAGCTGTCGGGCCGAGGCGGCGAATCGGGGAGCCGGGCAGCAGACAGATAACCTCCACCAACCGGGACCCTAAAAGTATTTTTGTAAGGATTTGCTGGGCTCCTTCCACTGTTCCAATTAAAAGTTGTGGTAGGAACCTCACAGGCATGAAAGCAGGACCGGGGATGTAGCGCGAGCCTCAGCTGGGGGGCTACGGGCTCATGAACAGGAGAGCGGTCCAGAGAAGGATACTGTGCTTCCTGAAAAACATTTATTATTTATAGAACATTTATTTTTATTATTATTCTTATGCACAGTCAAAATAGCAGTTCAGGGTACATGTTACTGCTTGTTGCCCCTATATAACTACATGTGACAAAGAATCTTGAATCTATATTTCAATGAGCTGAAAATTTTGGATGGTGAGTAAATTTAGCAGGACGCAAATTACCTGAGGACCAGAGTGGGCACTTGTTATAAGATGAGAAACTACCCCCAGCTCCCTCCCCAGCTTTCTATTAACATACATAGGTTATTGGGCTTGTTATTTGGAGTCTAATGTTTAAAACTCAAGGTCAGAAGACTGCCCGTTCGCTAAGGAGGGGCAAAGGCAGCAAAATGCCAACTATCTCTCCCTCCTTGGGGGGGGGGGGACGACACCCCACAGCCCTGACTTACCCCCCGCCTCTAACGCTCACAAGGACGAGGTGACGCCGCCACCGGGTCCACTCCGCCCCCCACCCCCACCCCACAGGCAAGACTCCAGGCAGCCACATGGTTTGTTCTCAAAGCCACAGGGTTGCAGGATTTTTTTTTATTTAAACAGCAATCTCATTTAAAAGCATTTAGCAGTACAGGGTGAACAGCGTGTACAAGACCAGCAGCGCCTCACAAAGACAGATGGGGGAAAAAAAAAATAAAACAGGGGAAAAGTAATTCTACTAAGACCTTCCAAGGCTGAAAATGTGCATTCAGTAAATAGTTAAAAAAGGCATTTGAAATAACTGAAGTACAACACAAACATTACTGTTAAAGTACATTAGTGCTTCTTAGCTTAACGTGTTAACATGACCGTACAAGACGAACAAAGAGGTTAACGCACGTGGCCAATGAAGTGTCTGCTAGCCAAGCTGTGACCGTGATCACCGTCACCACCTACAGGACAGGGGCAGAACTTTCCACTGACCATAAACTCATCCTGGTGGCGACAAGGCTGTGAAGGGAGAACTCAAATCATGTGGAGAAAATGTTGGCCCTCACTTAAATGGCACCGACAGACCAAAACAAGCTACTCTGAGAAAAAGTTAAATAAAGCCACATTTAGTGCCAAGAGAGCAGTAAGCCTATCGACAGCAGCATGACGCAAATGGAAACAGCTCAGTTTCTACAGGAAAAGCACAGTGTTAAATGTTAAATTTTTCAACACTATAGTCAATCGGACTAACAGGAGAGATTTACAAAGCACCAGTTTCCCCACAAGTAGCCGTGTGCAAACACTTGTGCAGTGAACACTACTGGAGATCGGTGGCAGGAAGATGTATATATGCAACGTTTTTTTCCCCCGACCGTGACCGCAGTGTTTGAGAACATCGATCCCTTTGAGTGACTAAACGTTAACAACACTAATACTGGGGGGGGGAAAAACAACCGAGGAAGGCGGCCAAGACGTGTGCAGATTTTGCAGGCAGGCCTTACCGTGTCGCGCCGGGCCCGCGTTTGGGTAAAGTGGGCATGGCAACAATGAGACAAACCGCTGGCTGGGCAATTAGGCCGCCCTATCAGTGCCTTAACAGTGCTCGAGGTGGACTTCAAGCGCCGTGACCCGAATGCACTTTATTAATATCAATTCGCCTGCTTGCTGTGGGGGGTGTCGGGGGGGGGGTTTGGGTGTAGAATCAGGCCCAGGGGGTCCTCCGTTGGGCTCATTCCCAGTCTCCCCTGCAGGTCCACTTCTCATGCCGGCCTCTCTTAGTGCTCTCTTAGTGGGGTCACATCTTCCCTTGTTTTACTGCTGTAGCCAGAGTGCACTTTAACGATAGCAAGCTGGGACTGGAAGGCGTACTCACTACAGCAGGTACAGGAGGGCTATCTCAGAGAACGGCTGGCTACGAGTAAAGCGTTTCCATCCGAGAGAATATATAATAACATTATAAAATGCAAAAAGATAAAACGATGACCTTGTGATAGGAGGCCGCCTACAGCGAAGCCCACACTGGCATCCGTTGCGTGGGAGCGGAGGCCCACTGCTAAATACAGGCAAAGACTAGCAGGACTATCACTTTCCTTGCTCAGCGGCTCCCCCTGCTGGACAACACTTAATATGAGCGAGACGCTCAGAGAAACATCTTAACGCTTTCGGCTCCGTAACACTCGAAGGCTTTTTTTTATTTAGTTGTTTTCCATTCATGGTAGTGAATGGGAAGGGGAGGCAATGGAACAATGAGGGCCAGGAGGAGGCGCTCTAATAGAGCAGGATGCGCCGTTCGATGGCCTTCCGGCAGATGGGACACTCGCTCATGCGGTCCCCGCACAGCTGGCAGGTGCCGTGGCCGCACATGAAGATCATATTTTTCAGCCGGTCCAGACACACCGGGCACATGGTCTGTGAGGAGACAGAATCACAACACAAGCTCATTCTCACTGAAAGCAGGCTGATGGATCGCAAACTTCAGCAGAAAAATATTTATTTTTCTATTAATATAAAAGTTCATAGAATTCAAAGCTGTTCTGGATTAGTTGGAATTACTAAATTATATGAATATTACGAAATATCTACCTTTTTATTTTTATCGAAAGCACCCATTTCTATATACTGATATTTTAAACCCAATGAGTGGTCTGATGCCACATGGAAGGGACCCGCCCGCAACACGAGGAGGGGCTGGAAGTGAAGCCCAGGCTTCCGGATGCTCCGGCCCACCCTACCTGCTCTTTGATGTCCTGCAGCTGCTGTTGGAGCTTCTGCACGTCCGCATTGACGTTGGTGTTGTCCTTGTCTCTCTGCAGGGCGGCGATGTTTCCGCTGGCTGGGGGGGCAGGGTGGGGGGGGGTTGGGGAGACGCCCGTTAGACTAGAGCTGGGACCAGAGTGTCACCCGCCTGATATTTTAAACCCTTTCCCCCTACGACAGCCAAGGAGGAGCCAGAGATCAACCATTGGATGACTCAGGGCCCTCGAAACCCCGGTGCCTGCAGAACCATGGGCCGGCTGACACCTTAGATACACGTGCAAGTCCGACAGATTCAGCGACCGTCGCCCAGAAACGCTACAGCGCCCAGCCCGTGATACCTGAATCTAGCCCTCAGGTCCAGGATCTACAAACACAACCTTGGGCAAAAACACAAAACAAATGCAAATAAAAAAAAAAAAAAAAAAAAAAAAAAAAACCAGGAAGCGTGCCTGCGAATAATGACGTTCACCTGCAAAGCAAGGAAGAGCATACGTGTGTGTGTGCGTGTGTAGAGGGCAGGGGCCTTGGAAACCCCCAGGCCAGGGAAAATTACGCCCAGTGGAGGGTGAATACTTACACCAACTCAGGGCCAGATTGTTGGGCTGGAGCAGGTCCTGCGAGCTCCCTGCCACTGAGCTAGAACTCCCTGCTGGGAATCAACCAATTACAGAGTTACGTCAGCATGCCAGCATGGGTCAGGAGCTCCGCCCCCAAACCACGGGCTCCACCCCCACGCTGCAGCTCCCTGAGGACAGGCTGGCAGCGCGGCTCGGAAAGAATTCAGCAGAGGAAGAGGGCTCGGGTTCGATTAGAGCAAAGAGGAGAGGAGGAGATGGCAGTGGATTTAAAGGGCTTTCAGCAGGCAGGTCGCTGCTGGTCACAGTACTGACATATAGGTGTGTGCGGCCCGGCGCCGAACAGCAGACCGACCCGGCCTGAACCGCACTGTGGGGCTTTCTGGCAAAACCAGCCGGATTACTGACAGAGCTCAGGACACTTGCTGTGGCCCGACGGCAACATGGTGGGAATGACGTATGGCCCGCCTTGGCGCAAGTCACAGTGTGACACCCCGGCAGTGTGCCAGTTTTACCACCAGGAGGCAGAAGAGAGCAGCGGCAGGAGTGAGGAAACAGCCCCGACAGCATGGAGGACTGCAGGGCCACAGAGGATCACGAGGCAGGCTACAGGGACAGTAATACCTATAAGCACTTAGAGTCACTGACAAACATTAAACCCGGCACCATTAAAAGGATACCAAGAAGCGAATTAAAGAATTATTCTCCTATAGCAATGTTCTGATTTACATTAAACAAGTATTGATTGATATGAAATGATGCTATCTGGCATTTCACTTGTGTGTTCCCAAATGGGAAAGACGATCAAAAAGCACAAGAAAACTATAGGCATAGCGCCCTCTAGTGGCCGGGGGTGTTTCCTGCCGTGACAAGCAAGCTCACTGAGCAAAAACATTGCTTATGGTAAATGGTGAAAAGTAGAGAAAGCAAATGAACTCCTCACTTATTTCAGCACAAACTGAGGTATTTTAAATAAACTGCATGGCTTAGGTCATCAGTTCAGAGGAGGTAATGTTTATATGGTAAAGGAACAGCACTCTGTTAAGCATCAAGTGCCTGCCGGAGGCACCATTGAAGGCCGAGATCCAACATGACATGGGTGTGTGTGCCTGTGTGTGTGCGTGCCTGTGTGAGAGATAGAGAGAGAGAAAATGTACAACAGTTTCCCTTTAGACAGATATTGCAGAAGAAAGAACAAACAAGGGAAACACCTGAAAGCACAGCTGAAGTGAAAAGCAAAGCCGTAAAACTCTGAAAAGGATAAGCTAAATGAAACCCAAAAGAAATGAAAACAAACAAATCTGCACCACAATGTTTGGGTTAGAGAATAATCTCAAACTTTGAATCTTTATGTGGATAAAAGTGGGTGAACTAAAGACTTAATAAAGATTTAGCAGCATTTTATGCATTTTGCAAAGCACAATAATTAGGGTAAGGTGTGTGTCTGAAGTACAGGTTTATATCGTTCTTATTCTGGTAAGACAGACCTAAAAATACATTTTAGCAATTACAGTAGAACTGCGGTGTTCCTTCAAACCCTACTTAACAAAAGAAGTGCTGTGCCACGAGGGAGAAGAGATACAGAAAAGGATGGCAATGTAAAGGGGGCATGTGGAAGGTTCACTCACTAATGTCTTCATCAGCGGCCTGCTCCTCCATACCTTTCCCTCCGCAGCACAGCACAAAGGGGGTGCGGCGCTCCACCACAGCCCGGCACTGCACACACTTCTTCATCAGGCTGGCGCAATCTGTGGGCCGCACACAACAGAGTGTCAGCCAGTCATGGAAGACTTGACAGACTGGGTCAGCCAATCACGGAACGTCACAGATTGGGTCAGCAATCACAGAACATGTCATAGGTTAGAGCATGTAAAGTATGATAACCAAAGACTGGACAGACACAGAACAAATACAACGGTAAAGAAAAGTAACAGTGTCCAATGATCAAAAGATGCAAGTTTTCTCCACTAGTCAAAGGCAGTAGGTTTGCAGGCAAGGCCAGCAGTTACAGATGGTACTGCTTTCCATAAGAGTGGAGAGTGGTGGAGTGCTGATGGAAGGGTTTATTTCTGTCGAGAAGCAGGTATCATAGCAGGTGTACTCTCAAGTGCAATGATTCCCTGTGAGGCAGTAAATCCACAGGGAATACAGTCCACCAGGACTTTGAGCTGTCTGCTAAACTGTATGCAAGCACTCGAGCTAGACTACTTTGGTGAACACTCATCTGCCCTGGAGCTGACTCCTTAACACAGAGTTCATCTTCTAAGATATGCACTGGCTGTTAAAGGTCGATATGCAACATTAAACAGATTTATCTTCGGCCAGCCAAATACTTGCCCTAGGTTTATTTCCTAGAAACATACTGTGGAATGAGTACACAAACAAATTAACTTATGTCGAGAGGTCAGGGCTGGCTCCAAACATGACAGCCACAGTTTTTTCTGTTGTTGGTTGGGGGATATACAAAAAAAAAATAAAATATGCAAAAGGGGGATTGCCCGCATGTGACGACACCGATTGGCTGGCTGGGCAGCAAGTCATTTAAAAGGCTTCCTATAGGCCGAAAAGGCCACCACTGCCTCTGACCAAACTAAGACAATTCAGTTAGTGGGAATCAAGGCCAAAGTAGGGGGCAGAGTTACTGAAGACATAGGGCTTAGTAATGAAATTGCACGGAGCTCACCAGGGATATAAAAAAAAAAAAAAAAGCCAACTAGGAAGCAGGCCAATCTGCTCACAGCCCGACTGTAAAACTGCCCACTCACGCTTGCATCACTAGCACTCGGAGACCCTGGCAAGAAGAGTTAATAACAGAACAGCTACAGAGGTGGGACACTCAGCTACCTCACGCCAAATGGGGAGAGCAGCGTGAGAAAGTCCCTAGTGCAGCGCTTTCCAACCCTCGGGGACCTGCAGACAGTTCATGTTTTTGCTCCCTCCCAGACAGCCCACGGGAGCTAGGAGGGAGGAAAAACATGTACCATCTGTGGGTCCCCAAAGACTGGGCTGGGAAACACTGCCCCAAGTGAAACGTACACCTGCTCGGCAGATTTTAGCCCGCTACATGTGCTGGGCAAGTCCTCTGCTCAGAAACAGCTCCACTTAACTATCTGACAAAAAAGAAAGAAAGTAAAGCTGAAACAGCAGAATATTACTCAGCGCTTGCAAAACAAATTCAGCCCCTTGCAGTAAAGGGCCTGGGTCACACAGAGGAGACAGTGTAGTTTGCCAGGTGTGCCTGTTGGCAAAGTGCAGAGCCAGATGAGGAGGAAGGGCCGCTGCCTTGCGGGGAACGGGCGCGAGGCGGCACGCTTTGAGGCGTGCCCACGGACGGGGTGGGGGCGGGACAAAGCCACGGGGGTGGGGTTATTTCATCATACTTACTCTCACAGGCACACATGTGGCCGCACGGCTGGAAGAGAACAGCTGCCTTCTTATCTGAGCAGACCACGCACTCTTCGATCTGCAGGTACAGGACACTGAGTTATGCGCTGCTTCATGCGCCAGGCAATCATGTCAGTAACACGCACACATACACACGTCAGTCTGTCAGTAGACATCATCGATATATGATACTCTTAAGTCATACCATCCATTCCATGCATTTGTCACGTTACACAGCCTGGCTCACTTAATTAAGTCAATGGCTTATCGATCAGCCATAAGACGTGTGCTAGTGGTCGCGTCAAAAATACTTCAGTTTAATTTGATGGTTGCTGCAAATAGTGGGGAGAATTTAGGAGGGGTTTTGAAATGGCCAAGCTGACACTTTGGCTGACAATATCATCAATAAACCAATGATCATTTAACCATCACTTTCTATGAATTTTACACGGTACAGCGAAACACAGGGACACCCAGTGAAGGTACGTGACCCACGACAGAACCCAGGGCTGCTGCACCTTGGTGCGAGACTGGACCTGCTCCTTGCAGATGAGGCACTTCTTGACACGCGGCGAGCACAGTGAGCAGGTGGCGATGTGACCACAGGGTCCGAACAGCGTGTCGCGCTTCATGTCTGAGCACACCATGCACTCCTCCAGCGTCTCGCAGGCGCTGCTCAGCGACGGGCTGCGCGACCCCACCTGGCCACTAGGGGGAGGCATCAGGGAAGAAGCGGAAACTGTTAGTGACGGAGAACCACCAAATTACACCCCATCAAAGTTTACTTTGCCACTTTTACTTTCCTAACTTGCATTAAGAAGTGTTTAAATGGTAAAAACACCCACTTCAACTGAATATTAATCCAGAAGATTTATTCCGACAATATTCTTGCACACACCCTTAGCTACAAGGAAACAACCTTTCTCTCCTGCGACGTATGGTTAAATGTATAAAACAGAGATCCCGTTACACGAAGAAGAATTCCTGCGCACTCTACAGACAGCATGGTGGTCCTTCTACATATTTGTTCTAATTGCACCACCCGGTTTGAGGGTCCCCCTAATCGACCTGCCACCTTAATTAGGTGAATCAGGCGACAGATTAAATAAATGGGCGGGCTGGGAATGCCTAACAAGCAGCTCGGGATCTGTCACTGCGGTGTAGGCCAGCCTCTAACGAGCGGGATCATTTGTAACGGTAATAACGGCAATAAACGGCGAGATTGGCGGCGCTCCTGTGAGGGCTCTCCGGCGGATACGACTGCAGATAATGCTGGCAGTCGCTAGGAAAAAGCCGCGGGACATAACAGGGAGGCAAGCGAGCGGAAAGGGGCCCGCCATTCCCCGACACTCCTCCCCGCTAGTCAGTTAGTGCTCGGTGTCGCGAATGAAACAAGGCCCGCGCGTGCCGATTGGTCGTTAGCGTGGCAGGGTTCCTGTGGGGGCGGCACTGGCCCCGTCATGCCAGCTTGGCAGAAAGTGCCACTATTTATTGCTGTGGATAGCGGGGTGGCTAGCCGATGACCTCTGACCTCACGTGACCGCCAAAACATGGCCGCACGGCATCAAGCATTCTCAGACCCGCATGCCCAGCATCCTACCTGCTCTTCTCCTTGTGGCATTTGGCCAGGGCCTTGCAGAGGCTGGGGTCGGGGCACAGGTCCAGTGGCGACTGGCCCTTCTTATTACGGATGGTGAGATCGGCGCCGTTGGCGGCCAGGAAGCAGGCGATTGAAGCAGCGCTCTTCTTCTCGGCCCCCTGGGTGCCCAGGCCCATAATCAGCTACAAAGGAGAAAGGGGGCAGGGTTACGTTTCCATGGGAATGAAGACCCACCACCTGGCAGATTCTTAAATGGCAGGGATGGCGGGAACAACAGGATGGGACAGAGAAGAGAAGGTGTTCAAAGGTGGACCAGGAACTGAAGGAGATGAGAAACAGGGAGGTTCCCACAGGTAGGCTCACCGTGTTCTTGGACGGCTCCCAGGGCTCCACCTTGCTAACATCCTGCATGTCCTGCAGCTGCCGCAGCTGGGACAGGGTGTGGTGGCGCAGGGCCTCGTGCAGCGGTGTGTCGCCGTCCTTGTCCTGGACGTCCAGCTTGGCCTCGGCCCGTACAAGCAACTGGGGGGCAGAAAGACAGTGCTAGGCTAGGCAAGACGGCCCATCCGATCCCACACTCTGCTCGGGAAATGGTTCCGTTCTCAGACATGTGCTTCTCCTGGGATTTTATCGGAACCACTGAAGAACCACGACACCGGCCTCCAAAAGGCGAGATGCAAGCAGGTAGCATTCTGACAGTGATGGTACTGCTTCTGGGGTTCTGCCACTCTGCTCCAGCTGGGTACTGGCACATTTCTCAGACTTACTCACAGCCACATTAAATGTCACCCCGCACACCGGGCACATGACGGCTGCCCGTCTCAGAACCCGGGTTCGACAGACTTCACAGGGATCGCGTGGGTCCTCTCCCTGTCTCATCTGCACTGTCCCCAAGACTGGAAACCATTCTTATAGCACTGCTTTTGAGTTTACTTAGAATGCAGACAGAAGTTCCTTAGAAAGCAAGACAAAAACTCAAAACATGTATTTCTCACATTTACAAAAAAGGAAGAATATGCTAGAATGCATTACCCTCCTCTTTCACCCAGCTGACATTAACACTGGGTACAGAGACATAACACGACGAGCTCTAGACAAAAACCACAAAGAGCAGTTAAACACAAATGCGTGAAGCAGCTTCAGCTGGGCACCGGGTACGTGGAAACCACAGAAGGAAGCCAGCACTCGGGCTGATCCAAAAACTCGCCCACCCCGACGTCAGCTTTTATTTACACAGAGCGTAGAAGCAGCAAGCCGGCAGTCCCAAAGCAGCAGGGGTTAAGGGCCATGGCATCTGAACCCATGCTGCGTCTGGACCATTATCACGGTGACGGGAGGATGCACGCTTGTGCCCGCGCCGCCCACTTGCCAGTGGAGCATGCTGGGATGCTGAACTTACTGCATGCGATCTGACCGACCGGGCTGCGGCATGCATGACAAACCGTGGTTTCCGCAAGAGGAGAACACTTGGCTTGACAGCGCCCCCTGGATCCTCAAGGAAATGAGTCAATACTGACTCAGGCAGGCCCGCAGAAGGACAGTGAGGCAGTGTGCAGTCAGGCGCGCACACACACACACACGCATGCGCACACCTCACCACAGCCAAGCTAAGTGACCTGAGCACCCACCTCCAGCATTTAGCCCACCGTAAATGTGTTACTCACTGCCCGTGCGCACACAGGGGACACGGCAGAGTCAATATCCCCTCACAAGCAACGCCCGTGACCTCCGGCCCGCCGACGTTAGGAGCAGCAAGGACATTCCCCACCCGCGTGGGCAGCACTTGTTCTCTCTGTGATGCCAGGACACCACTGAGAAATAGCCCCGGTCTCCCAAGGGTGGGGAGGTGCAATTCCCATCACATCCATAAGATGGCGCCAGCTGTGACTTCCTGCTGGGCTCCACTGCCTTCCCCTTTAGATAACATTTTCCCTGGCACTGCACCAGTTTGATCCAAGGGGCTAATTCCGCTGCGGGAGTGGAGAGATTCCGAATTACCCCCCCCCACCCGCGACCTTAACAGAAGCAAGCAGAGAGCAATAGATAAGGCGATAACCAGATAGCATCTATAGCTAAACGGTGGGGGAGGGGGGGGGGGGCAGGGAAGCTTACCCTGACGATCTGGGTGTGCTGCCGCTCCACCGCCAGGTGCAGGGCCGTCTGCTGGTTGACGTTCTGAATGTCCAGGCTGGCGCTGCCCTGCATGAGAACCAGAAGCAGTTAGAGTGACATTGGGCCTCAGGGCGGCGCCATTGAGGCACATATGGGCCACTGTGACACAGGCCAATGGGGAGGGGGGAAAGGAAAAAAAAAAAAAAAAGATGCAACGCAGTCTTGCAGGAGCGGGAGATCGCCTAGAACTGGACTCGTGACCTCTGGGCAGAACCGGAGCTGGGAGAAGCAGTCCAACCGGAGCCCCCTTGGAGCACGAGCCTGTGTGTGAGCGTCCTCGGGACGGTGTGGGGGAGCCCCCACGCCTGTGAGTGTGAGCGTCCTCGGGACGGTGTGGGAGAGCCCCCGCACCTGTGAGTGTGAGCGTCCTCGGGACGGTGTGGGAGAGCCCCCGCACCTGTAAGTGTGAGCGTCCTCGGGACGGTGCGGGAGAGCCCTCGCACCTCTAAGTGTGAGCGTCCTCGGGACGGTGCGGGAGAGTCCCCGCATCTGAGTGTGAGCGTCCTCGGGACGGTGTTGGAGAGTCCCCGCATCTGAGTGTGAGCGTCCTCGGGACGGTGCGGGAGAGCCCCCGCGTCTGAGTGTGAGCGTCCTCGGGACGGTGCGGGAGAGCCCCCGCGCCTGAGTGTGAGCGTCCTCGGGACGGTGCGGGAGAGCCCCCGCGCCTGAGGGTGAGCGTC
>JAODKL010000081.1:2565752-2582613 GCA_026780765.1 Petrocephalus schoutedeni
ACCTAGGGGGCCCCCCCCCCCCCCCATCCCAAATAAAGCAAAGCATCAGCCAAGAGCTGGCATTCCAGGACAGAGACAGGACCCCAAAGTGAAGTACAGCACATCCATTTGGCTACTTCCACTGCTCGGCCCTCCCCATCAAATGAGACGTACAGCTTCTGATTGGGTATAGGAGCCCCTGGTTTGTTTCTGCTTAGCCTTTGATTGGTATCCTGGACGAACCCCAACATTCTGCTGGAAAACATGCCAGACTGGAAGGAGATGTTTAAATTAAGTTCCCCTGATTGCTTTCCCACCTTGTTCAGCAAATGGGATAAACAAGAATTTAGCCAGTAAAGTAGGAGTGCACCAGTCCAGAGCTTGTCTGACACAGTACTACAGTCCAATCAAACGGACTTAGAAAGTTGTCATGTGATCAGCACCACTGCCATGAAGTTTGAATTAGCGTAACTAGACAGTTTGGGTACCTGTGCTAAATACTGTGCCAGAGATTCTTGGAACTTAAATCATATTTGTTAAGTCTGGCAGTTTATCTACACTTGAGTGACTTTGCATCGCTGCTCTAAAATGGAGAAAAGACTTAAAAGTGAGGCATAACTCCAATACAGCAGCCTGTGGGTGCGCCTTTGGAAAGGTTGAGCCTCCCCACAGAGCGCCAACACAACGGGGACAAATCTGCAGGCGTTTAGCTGGAGATCAGAGTGCCACTTGGGGCCCAGTGGAGTGGAGGTGCAGAGAAACCACAGGGCAGCATCACAGGCATGTGACTGCTTCAGCAGAATGGGGCCTACAATGGCCAAGCCACTCTTGGCTAAGACCCCAGAGCAAGCTCTCAATTACTCTTAAAATGTTCGCATCTGGTGTGATCAACCAGTTCAAGGCAGTGTCTTTACAGGTCAGCAAAGCGTTCAACAAACTTTCCTGAAATGTTTTTTAAACCAGAAAACTGGCACAATGTCTCAACGTAGACAGATGCGTGCATTTTTAAATTTTTTTCTTAAATCAAAATTACTTCAAGCAAAAATCAAGACAAGACAAGACAATTATCTTAAGTTTCCCATTAAATATCCCCCTCCCCAAAATGCAGCTGGCTATTAAACCGAGACTTGAGGACAAGAGAAGATCAGCGATGGGACCACACTGGGGCAGCTGACGTTAAAGATAGCGCTCAGCAAAAAGTCTGCTAGGATCCTGCAAGTTATTTAAACTCTTTTGAGATAAGTTATCTTTTAATGAATTACAACAAAGCACTTATCCTTCTTCCTCAGCAACCTTATTGATGCTAGCATCCGGTATCATGGAATTAAAGCCTAGTTGCTCTGTAAATAGAGATGTCACAGATCTAAGAGACGGCATTAAAACAATGCTCAGAATTAAATAATGAAAAACACCTACAGCACGCAATGAGTAAGAGAGATGACCATCATTATGAGGCGCTGAATCAGATGTGTGCTCGTGTGTGTTAGCAGGTACCGCTGCATCTCACTGCAACCCCGAGGTTCATTCGTGCATTAAAGTGATGACTGTCAACGCAAATGACTGATTGTGCACTTCTGATTGGCCAATTCAAACCAGCTCTGATATTAAGCAATTCCACCCAGCGCAATATCATTCAATTCTGCATCAAAATGTACCCACGAACCCACAACGCAACAAACCCGTTACAATGAAAGTAACACCTCATAAGTAGTCATTAGGATAACCCAAATCAGCAATTTTCATCTCCTTCACAGCGTGCCACTGCAGCAAAGCTCTGCCTGAGAACGATACCAGAAGCATTTCGTTTGAGTTCATGTCTTTAAGAACTTCCAAGTTTGGCATGGACATCGCAAAAAAGCTTCTTTTAATTTGTAATCATTTTGGTGTAAGTTTCGTTTGCATTCCACTTCCGCTTGGTGATATGCTGGCCCCTCCCATTCCTCGGTCACGTGACACCACTCAGGTTATTTTTGCTCACAGCAGCTGATCTAAAGGCAGCACTCCCAGACTCTAATCAAACATTACGAGCAGGACCCGGCATCCAGACACCTGTCCAGGATCCAATGTTTGGGATCACGCTGTATCTGTTGCTGGCTCTCAAGGTTCTCATGTTCACGAGTCTGAGGAGAACATAATCTAAACTGGACCTCAAAATGGCATCATTGGGGGAGGGGGGGGGTTGCATCAACAAATAGGCTATGATTTGTTTTTAGAAGTTTGTAACAAACTTGGAAGAACATTTCACCACAGAGTGTCCAAGTGTGTGTGTGTGTGTGTGTGTGTGTTCCAGTGGGTGACCATGATTGCTTGTGAATGACACAGAGAGGGAAGCTCTGGACTTAAGCGCTTTCCATTCTGACAGATTGATACATCATTTCGTTTTGTCTGTCGCTTGAAAGCCTTATGTATCTTTGAGCAACTTCTAAATGGCTGATGGGGGACAGGGAGAAGGAGAGGGAGGGATGAAAGAGGGCCAGGAGGAGAGGATAGAAAATAGTGGGCTAGAGAAGGCTGATGCACGTTGAGACGGCAGTGTTCTCCAAAGCAGCCCTTGGCTCCTAGCCTTCAAGTCTCAGCTGTACAACAGTCCAGCTTTAGAGCGGAATTTAAAGAACAAGGACTTCAATAGCAGTCAAACTCTCTCCCAGACCTCTGATGAATCCCTCAGATTCCTCTCATGAGATCTTGTCTCACAAGTTGAATGATTTGTGCGAGTGCATCAGCTTGCAGTGAACGTTTGCATCATTTACACAACTAATTGTGAAGATGGCGTAATGTCGCAGGTGCTTTGGGCTTTGAGTGTGCCCTTTCCTGTCAGCAAAACAAGGCATTAAGTTTCTATTCTTGAGGAAGTTCTTGTGATGGTACAACTAAGAGAAAACTTCAATGTGAAAAATAATTCCTGAAACTTTCCAAATCCCATGTAGGCTGACGCAAAGCAAAGCAGGAGTCCTAACCACCCCTATAAGCTGGCTACCCAAAGCAGGTATCCAGACTCAAAGATGCCCCCCCAACCACAGCTGCGACTGTCGTTCCCTGGAAGAACACTTTCCAGCTGTCTCAAGGGAATGTTCCAGCAGCTGTGGTTTCGGCTAGCAGCAGGAGCCCCTGCTAGGGGGTGACGTCAGGCCGCAACTAAGCTCCCCTGCCGGTCTGCACCCAGCATACTGCATGCACAGCCCAACCCCCCCCCCTCCCCAAGAAGAAATGCGACATGATTACAGGAAGCTGGTGTACTCTGGACAAGCTGGGGGGGGGGTCGGTTCCCTCTCAGAGAAAGGCCAACAGGGACTGAAGCTGTTCCCAACCAGTCACACATTGTCAGCACCCAGGGTCTAAGTACCCTCCCAATGGCACCATAAAGCTCAAGGATACTGGAGTCAAACACTCAAAGGATTCAGCTATAATGCTACCGCCACGGTGTGCGAGTACAAATCCCTCCCCAGTAACGGGGATAGAGCTCACACCCGCAGTAACCTGGGTGCACTAGAAGCCCCTGTATAACATGCATTACCCAAAGACTACAGATTACAGATTACAGAGTAATCAGCAGCATATTGATTCTGGCCAATGTCTGTCAAAAATCAAAACAGCCCGATGTGTCAATCTTGATTGACACTGCAAGCTAATATTAAAACAAGTCGATATTGAAAGCTAGCTTTGATAATTACTAAAATGACAATTGCCTAGGATGATCATCCATTTGCCAAAACAAAGGACAAGGGATTTGTTGATTCACTCAGCACTGAAAATCTCACTACAGTTGCCAGAGAAAGCACTACAATGCTGTTATGTGATGTGGTTGCTACATTCACAGGATTAAGAAGTAACGTTACTGACATTACAGATTTGTGGAGTTCAGAACTTAGCCAGTTATCGATATCAGTAACATTAGACAAGAATATCAGCATCGACCAAAATTTCCACATCGGCGCACCATTACCGAAGGTAGTCCCAACAGAGGTATACAACCAGTTGTTTTCCGGCTAAAGGAAGCTACGTTTATTACAGTGTCATCAGCATTTTTGTGAATTGGGGTTCTGTCGCATCATGTAGCCACCCTCTTCCAGTCATGTGGCGCACTGAGTTTTAAAAATGTCTTTGCTTTTCATTCCCCAATGTTGGCACTGCGGAACCAACAACGCTGAAACCCAGTAGACGACCCAAGTGTGCCTAACAGCCAAACAAATATAACAAGCAGACTTTCTCCCGATTTAGGCTCTTCGCCGTTAGTTGGCTGTATGTTGCTCTTTGAGATCCAGAGTTAGCGAGACCCTTGTTGTGGCAAACTTCACCGCTTGTAAAAAATGAGGCAGACCAGCACACACCCTCACTTTTCCGCTAAAATTAATCTACAGCCAATAAAAGCAGGCCGTTTGTCATCCTCCATTACAGACGGAGCTGATGAATAAAAGGGCTATGTGGGGCCTCTGCAAATCACCCTCCAGGGCCCATTTTCCACTCCAAGCGGTGGCCCGCAGCCGTGAATCCACGTGCACAATTAAATCAAGAAGCCCACTAGCTCCAGAGGATGTTCTACAAACAAGGTGTGTGTGTGCGTGTGTGTGGGCCCTTGGATCTCAAAGTGGAATGGGGTGGGGAGGTGGGCCGGCTAGTGCTTCCAAAAAACTCTGGCGGGGGAGCTCGAAACCTGGGCTGTAGAAGAGTGTCCAGTGGGTGCTCATTTAATTTGACCAACTTCACAGCTAAGAATAGCAGAACCTCTGCGCAGCCATTCTGACAGCCGAATGCAGGACGTGCTGCTCCTTTAAGGGCTAGCTCACCTACGCTAACCTGACAGACAATTTATTGCTCCGAAAGAAGGAATAAATAAGGTGTGGAGAACTGAATGATAGATTAGGCCGTGCCACAACAAAACATATCCATTAGCTCCCAAGCCCTTTATCGTGCTGATCGATTACCCACTACGTCGCTTAATCCGACTGACTATTCATCACAGCGGCAACGTGGGCACAGCGATGCAGGGCCGCTTTCCGGGATGGGCCCTGATTCTAAGAGCTGCGCTGGCTGCAGTCATATAGTCATTTCCTTGTGCCGCAGCAAACTGAGGCTCCGCCGACCCCGATTCGTCACGGTCCTTTGGTTGCCTCAGGAAGCAGTGAGGAACTCACATAAGTCTATGTGGATGGGGAGTGTAACCCCCAAGAGCTGAATACAGGGTTTTTCCCCCCACGTTGGGTCGAGTCTGCAGAGCAACACCCAGTGCTAAGGTGCCATTAGTACTCGGAAGAAGAGAGGGTGGAGCAAGTGAGAGAGCGCAGCAGGGGTACAGTGAAGCCTCCAACTGCTACCTGTCACCGGCACCCAACAGCTGTCATCTGGAGACACCCGGACCCCCACTCCCACCGGGCAACAGCTCCGGCTGGAGATGAAGTCCCCAGCAGTGCACACACCCACTGGGAACCCATCAGGAACCTGGCGAGAAGCCAATGCCTGTTAGAGCCACCCAGGCCCCAGACTGAGCAGCTATATGCTGCCGCATTCACCCACCCACATTTACACCTCCACCTTCAGACTCAATGCCTGCGTGCCCACTGACCACGCAGCTTTTTCCCCCCTCCTTAAATGACGTTTTGCACACCTGCTTATAAGACGTAATAAAAACGCCAACTGCCCCCTGCTGAACTCCTGGTTCTGATAGTAGAGAGACACTGGCACAGTGTGTTGATATTGCGTATGGGTGCGTTGGGGGGAGAAAGCTACATCCGAGACGTCAGAAGCAGGCCCAAAAGATGCATTTGGCTGTGCTCGGCTACGCTAGCATTTTTTTAAAATCACGAGATGCCTACTGACAAGCTGATCACAGAAATCTTGCAAGGTTCCACACATTTCACTGCTCGGCCGCTATCACTTCTGGAGTTAGCCTAGTGAGTGCAATTAAAATACTATATATAAAACAGGAGATGGGGACTGATGATTTGGGGACTGATGGTGGACGGAGCACGAGGGCCCAGAGAGGACCGACCTTGAGTTTTCCATGACTGACTCTTATCCATTCCTCCTCATTGGTTTCTGTCATGGAGCTGGACGGGAGACAGCCAATGCGGCAGAGGAAGGCGGGGCTATTTGGGAAATGGGGGGAGGGGTTCTCTGCCTGTGCGTGCTTCAGCTGACCTCGCTGCGGCAATAACACAATAAGAACTACAGGCCTGCATGCAGGCGAATAAATACACATTAAGACAACTGCTGTATGAACTGCTGAAATCCTGCATGATGCCAACGGTGGAAGGAGGCAAAGGGCAATATTAAATCAAAAGAAAATACAATGAGAACTGCTTGCCTTCCACTGTATCGGCACATGGCCCCTTCCCTTGTTATATCTACAGCGCCGACACAATGAAATGCATGCAAAAAAATAAGAGCCAAATAGCTACAAAAGCATATCACTGTATAACTGACTGGCGATCTTTAAAAAGACTTTTCCAGTCCAGTCACAGCCTGTACCTCCTCCACACCACCACCAGAAGCTCCACTTTTTTTTTTTTTTTTTTTTTTAATTATCATTTTTTAATCAGTTTGCAGGGACACTTAAGCGAGAGCAAGCTTAACGGAGGGGACCTCACAGGTCTCTCCCTGAGTTGTGTGCTGGAAAACGCCACAGCAACTGGAAAAATCAATGTCGGCTCGAACCGTGAGCCGACTCAATCTGCGCGGACGGGACCTGTACAGAGCACAACCTCGAGCTCCTCACGTGACAGTATGACGGTGTGCTTTGAGCGCTGACTGCGTTTCCTGTTCTCCTAAACCATAACAAATCACCCGTGATGAGCGGGACGACACCATGATGACCGAATCAATACCAGGTTCGCAAACCCACAAATGCAAAGGATTCCCGGCATCGGTACACATCCATCACGCACAGAAAGGGACAGTTAACAAATGATTACTTGGAAGAGCGGGCTGGGGTCACCCTGCTTCCCACCCCGGCGCCATCATCAGCCTGAAGGTTCGTTCCCGGCAGCTAATGAAGACAGCAGGCCACAGTGCCCATCCCAGTCCCCAGAGGCCAAGGCAGACATGGCGTGTCTACAGAGGTGAGACCAGCACTTGCCAGGTTGGGGCTCAAATCCCAGCCCACCCCTGACATCAGGCCTGGACTGGCCATCTGCCATACCAGGCATTTTCCCGGCGGGCCAAAGGGCTTGCAGGCCAGCAAAATTTATGGTGGGGAACCCCAAAGGCCAGGGCAGATTTTTCATTCGCCAGCCCTACCTACCACCTACCTTAATCATTTATTACTTCATTTCAACAGCAGATCAGTGAAGTGAACTGTGGGGAATTTCAGACTTACTCCAAGTAGGGGAAATGCAAACCTGGTAGAATAACTGCAATCTAAGATTATATCCCTGCCTCAAGTAGAGGTGAGAAGCTAGCATATTTGGTCATCGAACTACAGACAGGAGACACCGTAAGGCATGTGCAGTATCCAGCCAGGGCCTATGACATCATGACTGGAACACACTGACCTCTGCCAAATTCTCCTGCCCCAAGCCATCTGATAAGACCTGCTAAATACAATACAGTCTTATCAATTAAAGATACCAAACCATAGCTAGTGGGGTCTTACACACTACAAGAAAGGGCTCCCGATTTCTAGTACCTGCTGCCAAATTTTCCATCCAAAACTTCTGATTTGTTCTTGGGCAGAAACGACTCACACAGCCACCTAAGCACAAGTCAGTCACACAGAGAAGCCAGACAGAAATCAACAGGGGTTTTGTTTTTTTTTAAGAATTAATGCACAAGGAAGAACATGGACACGTATGCAGAAGCGACTGACCACTGGACAGCAGGCAGCTAGGCACCACAATAACGGCACCATTTTGGGTAGAGCAACAGGATCAGATGCAGCTTCTACATGAGCAGCCAGAAGCAGCTTTCTTTGGCATTTGTTTGCAGTGAGAAACCCTTCAGGGATCTAAACCCAAGAAAACCCCGTTCTGTAAACGAGCGCCCTCAACCAAGCACCCAGTGCTCTTCTGCCTTCTGCACAGACATCTGCACACCGGATCTCCAGGACACCGCTGACCCCAAAAACCACAGGGGTGTCAGAACAGACCCTACAGGCTATGATCTGTCCTGGCCCAAGGCGGCACTTGTGGTAGATCCAGAAACACGGTTAAGGCACTTAAACAGATTTCAACTGATTCCTCAACTAAGCTCACGTCCATTTCACGTTTAATTTCCTTCGGTGTCCTGGGTGCCTGCAGCTTTATGGAAAAGTGACGCCTTTGATAATAAATCCAATCTGTCTGAACTCCCCGAGGGCAGCCAAACATGGGGAGAACCTGGAGGTTCCTCCACAGCCAAGAGCTGGCAGGAACGGGTGCCGTGGAGGGGAGTGAGAGACTAGGGGTCACACTTAAGGCCAGCTCTGCTCCCAGCACTCTGTGCCAGCCGCCACATCATCAAGGTCTTTCCCGGACCGCGGGAGACCCCACTACATAGCGACCAGGAGGCATGAAGGCTGGAGGGGCCTGGAGAAACCCCAGAGTTGAGCCAAGAAATACATCTCAGTCAAGTAACAGTTCGCGTTCGGCCGCTAGCGCTGCTGATACCAAGTCACATGACACCGTACTGCAGTATGTCGGCTTGCAGGGCAGTGAGACGAGGAAATACAATTTAGTATTCAGGCGAGGATCCAGGGCTATTTCTATGCTAACCGCTGCTAGTTTAACAAGATACATAATCAGTTAAATAGGGCCAAGTGAGTAAACACTAAAAAGACATGGAGATGAGTCCTGGTTAATTAATTTCAATAAATAATTAGCCAAAATAGAAGCATGTTGCATTGTAATTAAAGTACGGTAAGAATTCCACTGTGTTAGCACTTATGGATTAACTGCAGCAATTTCTGGCCATTTTCTCAGTGACCAGTTTCTCGAGCATTTCGTTGACGAAACCGTTTCAGAAAAGTCGAAAGGCGGCAGACGGGTCTGTCAGCACTTTAAACAGTCATAAATGCGGGTACAGAATGAATGTAATGCAAAGCAGGGTTCTGATGACTGTACTTGACTGTACACAGCCTCTACACCGCCCCCCCCCCCCCCAGCTCCCAGCTAAAACTCGCATCTGCGGCAAACGACTGTAGCCACTGAGGTCCGGGGGCCGGGGCAGCCTTCCCTCGGCAGGAAAGGCATCGGGTGAAGCGGCGCCATTCCCAAAAACCCTTTGTCCTATTCCACTTTTCATTTTGTTAAAAAAAAAAAGGCAAATGTGTGAGATGGCAAACTCTAGCAATCAGCCTCAGAGTCATCAGCCCATAACTCACAGAAATATCCCCGATCCTACGGCAGGCGGGCGTTCATTACTTAAAGTAATAAAAACATAGCAAGGTTAAATGGGGGACAGAAGGGAAAAAGCCCAGAGCACACATCAAATTTCAGTTGTTGAACTGCACCATGACACCTTGCGGCCCAGCACACTTCTAGCGGATTAATGCAGTCCTTCGCGGGCGCATGTTACAAGGCGTGCAGGACGTAACCCCAGGGTGATGCCAAGGCACTCGACAGAGGCAAGGGTAAGCGCATGCAGAAGGCGCACACAGAAGGCGCATGCAGAAGGTACGCACAATATGCACACACACACACACACACATGGGGCGATGCAGTCGTGAGTTGACCCTAGATGAACGTATACAGACAGTATAATATTTTGCGCAACAACATTAAATAACTAATCATTTAAAAAAAAACACAAAGCCTAAATTACTTAAATTAATAAATAAAAAAATCCGGGGTGGACGCAATGATAAAAGCCATAGTTGAGGTTATACAGAGTAAACCCAGAACCGGCCACAAATCAAAACGCCATGATAAAGCTAATTAAAATTCCAATTTGTACAATGCTCTAGTGCTCTATAAAAATCCTTACTGCAGTGTGGGGGGGTGAAATCACTGCTGCTTCCCAAAGAAGCCTGCAGCCGATCGCAGTACGCCATCGAGGAGACACTCGGGGGCGGCGTGACGTCGGGACGTCAGTCTCATAACACGAAAGTTGGTGCTTTGGGTCTCCGGGGGCCCTGCTTCCTTGCCCTTTGTCAAGGTGTTCAAAACGTATAAGGGAGCAGCAAGTCAGCCGAGGACACGGCTAATGAGTAAGAGGTGAAGCGCGGACCGGATGACACGAGTGCCCCCAACTCCAAAAAGAACGCTGCATCGTGTGGGATGCGACATCACAGGCTCCCAGAGAAGGGCGTCGAAGGACACCCCTCACTGGGGGGGCTGCACCCATACCCGGAACTCCAACAATGCAAACCATGCTTCACACACGAGATAATCACTTGTGGGATCAAGGTTTAAGGATGGCGGAGGGAATTTAAAAAAAAAAAAAAAAAATCATAATGGGAGGGGCTAAGGCCATGAATCATCCACTGCACTAAAACCACAAGCTGGACTTGGACACTGGCTGCACAGTGATAGCTTACAGAGCTTGGCCAGCCTGGAGGGGGCACTCTTATATTTCACACCCAATCATCAAACCAGGTTAGTGTCTACAGCAGCACAGGGATTTCATGTGTCTGTGTGTTTTTTTTTTTTTTTTTTTTGCAGCTCGCTGGTACCCTACTGACTTTGCACCACTACTAGCAGTTTATCCCCCCCCCCGCCCGCCCCCACTCCGCAGTGTTTCTAAGTATAGTGTTGAGCAGCACCGAGCTCTACCATATGCAGCTCTCCAGCTCCATTTAAATGAGGGGGGGGTGGTGGTGGTTCGGGCAAGCAAGCAAGTAAAGGAAGCAGAGAGAGAGAGAGAAAAAGAGAGAGAGGGAGAGAGAGAGATGGGAGGAGAGAAGAATCAGGGAAATATAAGTAGAAACATGAGAGACCACTTTATTTGGTGGATCTATAAATAGCTCAGAAGGCAGTGAGGTGAGCCAGGCAGAAGATCGGGGGAAGGGGGCGTAAAAGAATTGAAATTAAAAAAAAAGGCGAGCAGAGGGGAGGACTGAAGCGTCCCAGAGCCCGTGGCCCTCCGACAGCTGGGGGACTATTTTCTGCAGGGGCTGACTAAATATGGTGAGGGAGGCGAGCGGCGGCGGCCTGCAGCAGAGTGCCTGTGTGCCCCAGCGCCTATAAGGAGCCAACAGCTTAGCGCGCGGGCGCCGGGGTGGAGAACACGCCGGCACGCTAAGGGGGGCGGAGATTCGAACAACCCACACCTCCCATGCCCTTTGACCTCCCCCCCTTGGGTGTGACCCCCTAAGGACTACTCTCGAGAAGATCCTTCTTTGCAGATGACCGTGCCGGTTGTTCGCTACCTGCCGCATCCCACCAGGACCCGCCGCTACCTCACGCATCTTTTTGCTTATTATTTAGCCCCCACCCCCCCATACAGAAAGGAACGCGAATGTCAGAGGATGGAAGCCTGCTGAACACAGAGGATGGGCAGATGCGGTGCAGGAAGAACCCGGCACCCCCACACCCAACGCCCGGGGAATCCAAATGGACCGTTGAGGCTTTTTGGCTCGACATGCCCCCCCACCCCCAGACTCCCAATTACAAGTTTGCGGGCGAGAGAAACTTCATTTCCTCAACTGCGTCACTGTCGGGTGGCGTCGGAAAATCCGGGGAGCGAGTGACCACACGCAGCACCTCCTCGCTCGGGACTGCGGCTAGGCTAGGCCGAAAGGCGGCAGGACGAGCCACGCAAAGAACTGGGCTTCAGCTCCGGCGTTACTGAAGGATCCTCGCGGAAGATGTACTTCTTTGAGCATGCACGTGAGGAGATGGGGGGAGGAAGGAGGACAGGGGGGGAAAAAAAAAAAAGGCGTTGCAGATTTTTTTCCCCAGAGCGAAGAGAGCAGAAGCTCCATGATTCGGCATAGAGAGCGGAGACGGGCAGGCTAACGAAGGCGCCCCCCCCAATACCGCGTTGCATGTAGCAGCTCCATCTACGCGATGCCTTTCCCCTTCCCGAGGTAAGGCACCAGTAAGCTTCTTCCCCCCAGAACCATCTCCTGCACTCCCCACCCCCTCCTCCGCCTCCTCGGCCCCGCCGCCTCTTGCAGAGAGAGGAGCTGATTCAGCGAGTCAGACACAGTGCCGGCAACACTGGGGCTGCAGCAGCTGGAGTGCTCTGTAGGTCATCGCGACGTGCCCGTCCACAGGGGCCAGGGGCCGGCCGCCGCACAGGCAACTGACAAAGGGGGGGCTGGGGGGAGTGTGCGCTCGGGAGGCGGAGACACCGAAGCTGGCACCGGCAGCTCCCCGGCAAACGCCCCTCGGACGCGGTTCATCGTTCCGCCGCGAAAGAGGCACAGAAGAGCGGTGAGTGGATTTTAGTCTTCTGCTTGGGATTCGTGTTTCTCTCCTCACTGCCCTCCCCACCCCCCACAGCATCAAGCCGGGATGAAAGGTGAGGGGGGGGGGGCGGTCAAGGAAGCTTGGAGATAAGCTGGTGGAGGGATGGGAAAGTTTAAAAGCGTCGCCTGGGGTTAGTCCGTGCCTACAAAACGCCCAGGGTGATGTTAGCTCACCGCTACACTGGAACCACTACCCAATGACCGGCTTGGTAACTCGCCCAAACCGGGCCACGGAATACCCAGGACCCTCTATTTGAAGGAATGCGACTTTTTGTCTCAGGAAGCTCAGTGCCACGTGCTCCCCACCATCCACCCACTGCCAATCCCTGCCGACAAGGTTTTGACAGTGATCCAAGCGCTGTGCCAGTTTGAAGCTGACCCGTTTGTGAGGGGGACTACTTCAGCTTTGACCGTCTTCTGCACACAGCAGCCGGACATGGACTCACAGGAATTACGGCGGGACGTGAGTTCAGATGGGGGATGGGAGGGGCGTTTCACTCGGACTGCCGCCGTGGTGCATGAAGCCTGGGCGGGGCCGGGGATGTGTGTCAGCAGTGAACCCTCGGCGCTGGGGTAGTAACCCAGTTTCCTCCAGCGCATCCACTGGGACCCGGCGGGTATGCGTGTGACAGGAGCGATTCTGGTACCCTGAGCACGGCACCGCTCGGTCTACGGCAGAAGGTGCCAGAGACGGTTTGTGTCCTTCCCTCTCTGTCCGACTCTCGCTCAGGATATCACGCTTATACAGTGTAGGGAGCTCCACGATGCATTCCGGAACAATCCTTTTAAGTGCCGTGATTTAAAAAAATAAAATCCCTCCATATGCAGCCCGCCACTTGATTCCTTTACTCTGAGCCGACCCGTCACAGAGACACTGGAGTCTCTCACTCATAACAACATTATCCGGGATCTTCACAAGCGCCTAGAATAGCAAGTGCGTTTCCATCCCCCTACCCCCAGGCTCTGGGCCTGGTATCAGGTTGAAAAGCAGGGGGAAGGGGGGAGTGGGGGGGGGAAGCAGTGTCGACTTGTGGAATGTGTGGTGAGGGGGTAAAGATTCATTAGAGACCAACTGAATATTTCACGCCGCCATGCAAATAGTCATTGATCAGCTGAGCCCGGGACGGACCGTCTGGCCTCAAAATAAACACCTGCAGCTACCCGACGATGGAGGAGGAGGAAGAAAAGAGGGGGATGGAGAAACTGGTTCAATTCAGGAGTGCTCAATGGATACTCCCTGTCACGTGACCGCCGGCTTCGTCACAACGGCTTCCTGTTCCTGTACAAATCACTCCACCCCCCAGCCCAAAGGGACATCAGCATTTTGACATGTTGCCGATGTAGTGGGTAAAAGTGGAGAGAGAGAGAGAGAGAGAGAGAGAGAGAAAGAGAGAGAGAGAGAGAGAGAAAAAGAGAGAGAGAGAGAGAAATACTGGTTCAGTTTGATGTCATTCGGCCTGAAGGATGCCCCTATTCCCAGGACACTACAAGCAAGACTGTAGAGGACAAGGGCTTCTCCTTGGAGAAAAAGCTGGGGCAAGTGGAAGAGACCACATGGTATGGACTACGACAAAGTGAATGCTCGTGGAGAAAATCTTAGCCTCGCTCAGCTAAAAGTCACCCCTGAATGGAGGGTTGAGAGACCAGCTTTGTGACTGTAGAGCATGTCGGAGCCGGCAGCCCTGCCTACCTGACGTACATACTTCTTTATGTACCCATATGGACATATGACAGCTATGGAATGTAAAGAAGTATGTATTTCTGGTCAGGTCCAGATCCTCTGCGCAGGACAGCGTTACTATTTAAGGTCTGAACAGAGCAAGTGTTGATGTCGTACTTCGGGGACGGCGGGGTGGGGGGGCTACAGCCGGTGTGTGGTCGGCATGGAGCCGCAGCGGGGGAGGTGAGGGTGTGTCGAGCCGGATCGTTGGGACGGAGGCTGGGGAAAGTTGTTGTAATGTTTCATGTTGCGGGATAGCTAGCTGGGATTCTGGCAGCCAGTGTGTGTGTGTGTGTGTGTGTGTGCATACACGGGTGTGTGTAAGGAGGCAGCGAGATTGCCAAAGCACTCTCACAAAATAGCAACTAAATCAAGGTCAGCTTAGAGCTACCGCATAAAGTTTTTGACTAACAGCTATAACTCTGTGGTTATCGTGGGCTTTCCGCTAACTAATCACACCCTAACTGCGCTGCATTCAGCTGACGGGTTTCCCCCCCCCCCGTTTCCTAGAGAAAGGGGAGCAAAGGCACCCTTTCCTTTGGGTAGCTGCCTTGATTAGCTGTCTGCTTGTTCGATAGAAGCTTCCAGAGGAAATGGAGCTATTAAAAACTCTGGCTGTTCCAAAATATTGTATCATATGGCTGACATTTCAATCCCCCCCGTGCCCCCTCCCCCGACTAACCCCCAACTCCAGCCACTGTGCCCCACCCCAACCTAAAACTACCTCATCATTAGTTTCTCTTGACATGCCAAAAGGCGCAGAATGACAGGTTAGGACAATGGGGAATATGGACAGCGCGGAGGTTTCTTTTTGGCAGCCGGGGGTGCGGGGCCGTTAGGGCCGTCGTCAGCCATTTGCCGTTGGACCCACGAAGGGTGACATGGAGCAAACTGAGGCTCCCTGCGCTTGCCGCTCTAGCCTTTTCACTAACTCTCAATAATGCCGCACACATCCCCTCGTGCATTCACTACTTCAGGGTGCCTTTAAGGGTACGGATATAAATCCTAAAAACAGGGACGCAGAGCGACCTTGTCGGCCAACTTTTCCAAATTACGAGTGTGCCATGGGGGGGGGGGGGGTTGATTTGATGGCAGGGTGGAGACATGTCCTTATCTCATTACTATTCGCTTAAGATTCAGACTCCAGCCCGTTACACCACCATCTTCTCACTGTGCCTAATTTAAATGCCGCCCGTTTACCGGAATCCCTGTGTTTACAATGAAACCTGCTGTTTGAACACAAACTTATCAAACCCGAGGAAGCGGGGGCAGAATTTTAAGCCAGGCGATCCAGCACTGGCAAGAATACATTAAGAAAGAAAGGAAAAAGACAAAGACCAGGACGAGGAAGCAGAGAGTAAACCAGCCAGAGAGCTTCACACATAGCTGACTTCTCCCCCAGCTGACTACAGCTCACATCTCGGTGTGGCAGTGTTTAATTTACGGTAATGAAAACGGTGCGGGCTGCGTTGTGGTGCGGCGTGTCCGGCGTGCCGCGGAGGAGAACGCCGGAGCATGCAGGGCCACACAGACACTTTTTCTCGTGTTCCTCACACGACTCGTCCTTGGAGGTGGGGGAAGGCCGGGTGTGAGGGCCCACTTACGCCCCCCGCTGCAGCCAGAGTGCCAAGTACAACAGATGCTTATATTAACAGGGAAAAAAAAAAGCTGTGTTGTCCTGTTGCCCCCGACCCACTTTTCCGCCATCATGGACAGCATGGCATGGGAGGAGGGGGGGCGGGGGGAATCCAGAAACACTGACGCCCTCCAACAGCTGACAAGCCGAACCTTCTACCATGGCTGTGCATGTGTGTGTGTGTGTGTGCGCACTGTGCATATGTAAGGGGTCAGGGGGAGGGGTGGGGGGGGTGTTAAAAATACCCCCCGCAGGCAGTTACGTCCTCAGCAGCAGAGCAGTTCTTTCAGGGACACGGCCGCCTCAGCAGGCAGGAGTTTGCAGCCGCACTGAACTGAGCAGCGGGGACGCTGGGGAACGGTCTGTGAACAGCGGAATACAGGAAGTAATGGGGGGTGGGGGGGCTTACCAGATGCCACCTCATGCCTGCTTCTGCAGTCCCCCCAGCGACTGCTCACTATCGATCACACCCAGAGCCTCTCGGACTCCGGGATGCCGCCTGTGCTCTGTGACATTCATTACCATCCCTTCACTAGAGCGGCACCGATGGCGGCCATACGACTGACGGCAGATAAAGGTGTGCGAGGTGCAGACGGGCCGCGGGGCGCCACCATGCACCTCTGGTTGTAGCGCGTGCATTCCGCAGAGGAGCAGCTTTCTACAAAGAGATGCTTCAGTAAGGGTGAGGTTCTCTTCCCCCCAAATCAACCTGCTCCTCCACTCTGCGTTCTCCTGGGGGTAGTAATAGAGGGAACCCCACACTGCGCCAACCCCCCCTCCCACCAGGCCGTGTGGCAGGGGGCCCAGAAACCAACGATGCGCAATGCTTTGCTAAAGCTGGTAAAATGGAACCAAATCACCTTTTCGATGGATTTGGTCCCCTTCAACCAGCTGTAGCTGCGCATTGATCACCACGGAAACGACCGCAGAAGGCCATCACCCTCATCTTCCTCCTTCCTCTAGCACCCCAGGCTGCAGCACCTGCTTCCTCCTGCCAGTCCTACCATCCTGCTGGCCAACCTCTGGGAAACTACTTGCCCTAGCAGGGCCGATGCGTGGTGGCTCTCCACAGCGGCCCAGTTACACTCAGGACCTCTCCATGAATAAAGGCGGACAAACTGAAAATCTCACAACCGTGTCCCCTGTCCTGTGTTAATGCCCATCACATGCTTAATATAAACTAGCTGGAATAAGCAGTTTATGA
>JAODKL010000081.1:2593650-2613124 GCA_026780765.1 Petrocephalus schoutedeni
GGTTGGCGGGCAGGCGATGTCCGTGTGGCTGTGCGGAGCCCAAGGGAACACTGATGGATGGTCTAATTCAAAAGAATGCTGCCGGGACAGCCTCCCATTGCCGACCTCGGCCCTGCCACGGCCCTCAGTATGGCGGCACAAAGGCCGACTGACGACCTCGCCCCAGCTGCGAGAGCAGAGGTCACCTGAGGACACGTGCGTGAGCCTGCGGTTTAATGCTTATTTAAATGGTTCTGCTGGGGTCTACATGCTAAACTTTGACAGAAAGGCCCAATGTCATGTAACCAAGGTCACAGGATCGCAGACTCTGTATCGGGGAAAGTGAACATCTTCAGCTGGTCCATATGCCCCTTTTTTCAAAGTACAACAAACATGAGTCGTGTAATTCCACTCCTCACCAGAAGAGGACAGCGCTGAGCACAGAAGCCACAGTGTCATTTGCATTTGCAGCATTTGGCAGAAGCCCTGAGAAGTGACTTACATAAATTACATAAGTGTCCTTCATAGATCTCAGATTTCAGAACAACGTAAACCAAGGGGGGGTCTCACCGGTTCCCACTGGGGTACTGCACCACAATGTCATGGTCCTCGTCAATGCCGCAGACGGTGCCAGTGGTGGTTAGGGTCTCAAACATGCCGTCAGTCCAGCCGCCGTGGCCGTGCTGCAGCGACTGCACAATCTCCAGGTCCAGGTCGATGTTGACCAGGTCGCTGATCTGCAGCCCACCCGGGTTCCGGTTCCCGTTCTGCTCGCCTGGTGGGGTGAGAGCAAAGGACCCTGTCAGTCAGTGTGGAGGGGCCCAGTTCCAGCAAGAAAAGGAGAATAAATAAATAAATAACTGGACTGACTACTAGGGGCACAAGGTTCCGCAAATCAGCTCATGGAACACGAGGAAAAAAGGGCCAGCTGGACTCAGAAATCATAAAGACGTAGGGAACATATGGAAGTGAAGCCTTTCACAAAATTGGGGGTAAGAGCTACCAGGCCCTCAGGTGGAGGGAGCCCTCACAGGAGAAGCAGAATGTCTCTGTTTTCAGAAAAAACATGGCAGATAGACAGGAGTACATTACTGAGGTTTCTCAGTGGTGCTAAACGATACATATCTGGAACATGCTGTGGTTCTAGGCCAGTATATACCTTCCCATAATGCCTCAGGCAAAACTGTGACCTCTTTCAAATATCTAGTGATGCATTTTGGCTCACTGATGCAGTACAAAGCACCATAGAGGTAAAAAGGGGAGAAAAAAAAATGAAAAAAAAAACTTCTCAGATCTCACAAACCCACCAGTTAGGGTACTAACTTATTCAAGGTAATTATACCTTTAAATATAAAGTTCGATGCTTGGCTAAATATATAAATAACCTCCAATGAAAATCTAAATATATAGTAAAATACAATAATTAAACAATTCAACTGTCTGGAGCTGACCCCTAGTGGCTGACCTGTGCTACTGCTCTGAGCATCCCAGTGAAGCAAAGTAAAGTTCCTCTCAAAAGCAATGCAAAGGTTTGCTGATGGCCACAGATTCTTTCCTAATATGCATGATATAGGAGATGATGTCACCGTCGCTACTCACCCAGAACAGGGCAGTGGTCTCTGTAAAAAGTACCCCCTTTGGCATCCTGGACACATTTCAAGTCAGACTGGGGAGGGAGAGACAGAGAGCATAGTGTGAACATGTGGGGCCCATCCCAATAACCCATCCCAGGGACACCCTGCCTGGATGGGACACTGCCGCTGATCCTGCAGGCTTCCTGCACATTACCTTTGGCTAACTTCAGCCTTTTTTCCTCTGCGCTCACACCCACCACATTAATCATCTTACCGATAACGGCGCCCTAGTGCCAGAAGACACCCAATCCGCCAGCAGGCTGAATAGCTGCATTTCAAAAGAAGCCAGCACCCCATCCACCAATCAGAACACAGCGTGCCCCCCCCCCACACATGACCTCCACTGTTACTTCCCCTTTGTGCAGTGGAAGCTGAGAGCAGATGTCCTTTGTTATGCACCAGCCGCCCCATCCAGCTGCTTGCACACGCTCTCCGCGAGCTGGCCACAAAGGGCCCCGCACCAGCGAGAAAGGCCTGCTTTCATAAGAGGGGAGACAAAGGCCCGTCCGGGCAGCTTGCCCCCACCCCCACGGCGCGGGGCTCCTCACCATGCCCTCGAAGCCCACTCTGTAGAGATTCTTGGCTCCGTTGTCCCAAAGGACGTAGGCTGCGCTGTGGGGGCTGGCAGCACTCCAGTCCTGGATCTCAGTTACCTGTGCGGAGAAGGCGGGGGCCTGATCAGACTCACGGGAGGGGGCGCAAACATCTACCAGCTTCTGTGGGGCATTCTTACCCCGCCATGAAATCTGTACACAGCGCTACACACTCACACTGTTTATATCACATTTCTATTCCTAATTCTCTTCACTGTCTTTTTTAATTTAATTGCATACCTCCTGCCTCCAAAACAAAGTGTATGCACTTTTTACAAGCACTTTGATTCACATTTTATATTTTAAGCCATACATAAATATAGCAGTGTGCACATCGTTTTGTTTTACCACACTTACAGAAATATTACAGCAGCATCCAATTAAAAAAAAAAAAAAGATTTGTAGCCTTCGAAAGTTTACAACCAGGGATACGAGTTCCTACTAAAGATGCTGAATCTCAAAGCACTTCATTAGAGAGGAACCGGAGGAAGTGTCAGTAGCCATCCCAGAACCTAGCCAGTGGTTTTTAGGAAAACCACAAGACCTGCAGAGGCCATGGTACATGATGTGGTTCTCCAGTGACATATGTTGATAGTGATCATTCCAGGCCATTGTGTCCATGCTGACCGAGTTTCAAGCAACACAGTTTGTGGATAAAACAGGGCTGCTTGAAAAACGCCTTTCTTGGCGTTCAGAAACCACAAGGGATGAAACGACAAAGGATCAAATCGCAGCCTTTGTTCGGCGAATGGCTGGGCTGCCTTTATGCGTGGCGCATCTCAGAGCAGCCATCGCGCACCACAGCGCACTTGCCTTGCCCCTCCTCCCGTTGCCGCCATCTTGGTCTTCCCACTGCCAATCCACACCTCTCACCACGCGGCCTCCCGTGAAGATGCCGCGCGCTGTGATCTTCTTGGACTTCCTCCTGGACTCCAGCAGGACCCTTTTGAAACAGAGGAACCCCAAAGGACTCAGGCTTAGCAACAGTGTGCCATCTTCCAATGTGGCATCCAAATAAATGATGTGTAAAATGTAAGAAAGTTTCTATAGCAGAGAGTGCGGCACCTACAAAGACAGCCCTAGTATGAGATGCAGCTGTAGGAAAAGGTTAAATATATTGGTTGGGATAAAATTATAGACTAAGCGTCAATAACATCCATAATGCCTGCCTCTGCATCCAAGTGTGAACATTCTTGCATCAGACGACTCAAAGTTTAGCTTCTTCTGTTGATTTCACTCCCTTGCTACTATCACAGAGCAATTGGAAATGAAAGTATGACATGGACGGTAACTGATGGAAGTGTGTCATTTGGGACATGGCCCCATCTTCAGTGACTAACCTTTCCATCAGTCATCCATGTCCATCTCATTGCAGCCTCTTCGGCTCTGGAGATGCTTGTCTCTCCCTCTCTCGCATTCTCACCCTTATCTATATTAGTATTGAGAGCTTAAAAGTGTAGATTAAAGGATAACTATCACTTGCTGGAACCGCTGCTAAATTAACTGCAGACGAGCCAAAGGCTATATCCCTATGAATGGGTTTGTTTAACACATGGGTGCAGACAAGGAGGGCGCTATAAAGCCACCAAACGCCGTGGAACAGAGACCGCAAGCAAAAGTACACAATGGCTCTCTGTAAACCTTTGGATTTTAGCGAATGCAAGTTAATTATTTCCTGTATTAAATGATCAGGCAGCAAATTCTCCTGCAACCACTGAGCATGCGCCACGGTGCACTGCTACACTGTCCTCTGTCAAGGCAAACTGCCCCATAACACCGAATTTCCCCCGCAGCAGTTAAGGGTGAAAGCCTGCTGCACGTGCATGTTGCAGTTACACATTTGGGGGAAAAGAAACACATTTACCTACAGAACCCGGAATATAGCCCAGATTCCACTTCCAATTTGCCCTTAATGTACACACTGGGAACTGGACAAGAGGGGAATCCTACAGGAATCATGCTCAGGAAGTCCACTGGGTATTTTAGGATTGCTCGTATCGGTAATAATAAAAAGGTGCTGGAAACTAACGCAGTAGCAGCAAAACCATCTGCTTTGCGGCAGCGGTGAACAGCCAGTTTGGGATCCTGCCCAGATCGCCGCCTGCCGGGTCCACACTGCAGCTTCCGCTGCACGTCCCACACATCTGCTAAGGAAAACCGCCTCTCACGATGTCCGAAACCAGCCAAGAGCATTCGGCAGCATCTCGGCAAACAGAACTTCTCGATCGAAAGGACGTCGGGTTCTCGAAAGTCACATTAGATCTGCAGATGTGCATGGGGAGCACCAGAAGTAAAGAGTTTCGAGACAAGGAAACCTACTGCTGCTTTCAGGGTAACGTTCCCAGAGCCTGACCGGGTTACAGGTAAAGGACACGCGCCATTCAACCCTGGACTATGCCCCCCCCCCACCGATTCATTTAGTGCGGAAATCTGCGGGGCAAACGGGGCAGCTGGGTCTGCTTCTGATAGCCCCCGCCCCCAAGCATGCATGCTGGGCGGCAGAATGCCCTCTGAGACGATTATCCAGGGGCTCGCGTGGGCTGCTCTTTGTTTGTCAGCCCGCAATAAAGAGCCGTGGCCACAGCCGGCGTGAGGCGACCAGCTGCTGGTCTGGTCCATTGTCACCAGGGAGGGTTTTTCTTAATGCCGAGGATGGGGTGCGGATTTGCAGTTCAATACTACAGCAGCCCAGGCTTCCGCAGGGCTATGGATGATTTCACACTCGCGCTGTAGCATTAATAGTGTTGTGCAAACAGAATGCTGTCAGATGGACCAGTCCATATTTACATGTAAACAGCAGCAGTCCAGGTCAGTGCACAAACACCAAATGTGAGGCCTGCATTCCGTAAGTGGCATCCTTCTCTGCTTTTATTCAAGGTCTTATTAACAGCCGGGTTTATCACTATCCCTCTTCACTCCCAAATCACTGCTGTTCCATCGATCATGTCAATAAGCAAGATTAATCAAACTTGCTATTATAATACGCTCATAGGATTCACATTTTGACACTAAATGATGATGCATTATAAAAATTTTAAAAACATTTTCGCACAACGGGAAATAGCAGTTGTTCAGTAACAATGACCGCAGTATCCAAAATGGCACTGTTTGGCACCACACAGGAAAAAAACCCACAGCAGGGTATAACAAAGCAAGTGAAAACAGGCAGCATTGGAGGAGGTCACTTGAAAGGATACCTCTGGATCTGCGTGGCTCCTAATCACACAGACAATACAGCTGTGTTGTACCAGAAACATCAGATCCAAGACTCATAATCTGGCATTAATATGAACCATGACCAGAGGTAGAAAATTCAGGTTCAGAGAGTCAAAGTCCAGACCAAGACTTTGTTACAACCAACCAGTTGAGTCACAGTCACAGAGGGCTCATCTGGCTGGTTGGAACAAAATCTTTTACTCTCTGGACCTAAACTGTCCACTTCTGAAAATGATGAAATACTGGAATTAATAGTATTATCCGTTTAAAGAAACTGCAGCAATAAATCTGTAATCTTTTTCTAAAGCGGGGGGTGTCCTAAGGCCAGACAGTACACAGCCAGCTCCGTTGCAGTTGACTGGTTCATGTCTGCAGTTACAGAAAAGTCCCAGTCCAGGCACTCTTCCCGCCAATGGACAGAAGCCCAGGACCACTGCGCCTTTTAGTGCCTACTCCCCCTACCCACAGGCAGTTCAATGCTCCCGAGCCTACTACTCCCACAGAGACATACAGATAATACAGGCTTGGGGCGGGGGGCTACACTTCAGAGAACACAGAGCACTAGCCTCATCACCGTTACACAACATGAGCAGCACTGGGACAGGAAATGGCCTCTCCTCCGAGGAATTACGCACTCCGTCAAACAGCTAGAGGCCGCCAGACACTGGCAGGATGTCGCCTGGCGACAGCGACCGGCCCCTCCGCAGCCGCAGGGAGGGACGGGATCCGTCTCGCCAGCTCAGTCACACGCCTCCCATCCTAACCCACAATCCCCTAATCCGAGCACACTGAGGTGTAGCCATTATAGCCCAAAACCGGGTATACAGACAAAACAGGATTATTAAAGAGAGAGAGCACAGAACTAAAACTGAGATAGCCAAAAAGGTTCTGGTCAAAAGAGCAGTACCTGGGATCATTAATTAGTTACTGAAGCATCTCTGTGGGCCCTGCAGGTGGGCCTAACTACTCCTGGAGTACTCAGCTCTCTTGTTTTCCAGGCTGATAGGGGATTAACACAGTGACCCAGAACGACAAAGGATTAAAGGGAGTGTCAGCATATAGCATCACCGGCGGAGTGAGAAGTAGAGGTGTGGGAGCATCGGACTGACCTCTCGCTTCCCGGCGTCGTGATGCGGTAGAACCTGTGGCGGAGGTGGTGCTTGTCTCCATGGTAACAGGTAGTGCACAGATCGTAGTTTGTGCACTCGGCACACTTCCAGCGGATGCCAATGATTGGCTGCTGGCGGCAGGTGTCACACATGGTTCCATCGTGCTTGATGCCTGCGGTTGGGGGGTGGGAGGGCGACAGAACGGTCAGAGCATTGCACTCCCATCAAAAAACATGAGGCGAGTTCCAGGGGAAGGGGGGGATACAGAAGCCAATGCGAACAAACTGAAATTTCCATGCAAGCAGCACGACTGGTATTTGCCACGGACCTCTATTTTTAGGCCCTGTCCTTATCTCCATCACTTGTTTCAAAACATTTAGTCCAACATGGGCTGCATTTTTCCTGCATGGGGCGCCTTGCTTCCTTGCTGATTTAGTTTCCGATTTCACGACCCCCCCCTCCCCCAGGGGGGCTCGAGAAAATCTGAAAATCTCATGTGTGCATCCACTTATTTTATCGTAATATGCACTTTTCTGGGCCAAAATGAGTCCCTGATATTACACTTACGGTCGTAACATCTCAGTGGTGGGTGAAAGCAGCTGCTTTAATAGCAGGGAGAGCTGAACATTAGGCAAAGTAAAACTACTACTGCACCTTCAGCAAATTACACAGTAGGAGAGCAGCATTACATTTATTCGGACTGTACTTTGGGGGTGATACTGCTTCAAACATGTGGACAGGAGAAATATATCGGAGAGAAACTGAGGAGTGAAGCAAAAATGCAGAAACTGGCCACCCTGTTACTTATTTTAGATGATAGTAAAGGACCACCGTCAGCCATCCTGACAACATCGCATTTTTGAACGAGTAAAGGCAAGCTGAAGCTGTTGAGCAGGGTGCGCCTTAAAGGGCCATGTCACAAAAATCCAGCAATAAAAAAATACCGGTACAACCCCAGCAGCTAGCTTTTGGCGCTGACACCATAACCTTGGCGTGTAAGAGGGGGCTTCCGTCTCACAGGGATCACAGGCAGTGACCGGCCGCGCCATGTCAAACACCAGGATTTTGATATAAGTATGCTGCAAAACTTTGAAACTTAGGATTAATGCTGCTTAATGGATAAATCAACTGAAAAATGAACGAGCAATAAAATGCAGGTTAAAAAAAATTACCACAGTCTTGAACAAACCAGAGACCAGAACTCTTCTTAGAACAGCTGCAGGACACCACAGGAATTAGCAGTTGATGAGGAGTGGGCAGAGCGCCCCAAGGTGGTTGATGTTGGCATGGCGCAGGAGTGCCACACAAGGCGTTTTACAGTGTAAATGCTAAATGTGGCTGAGTCGCATCTGCCTGATGGCTATTGGTGGGATTAGCCATTAGCACAGGACTAGCTACTCAGCAGTTGCATAGTGGGCCTCATACTCACTGTTACCAAGAATCATGAGGAAGGTGCATGCGTTCCTGAAGAGACACCATCATCGGTGTGTTGGGACACATTCGAAATGCCTCTTAACGGTGACCAAAATGCAACCACTACTAAACGCGCTGCTGCACTACAGAGAAATGTCACCCCCTGGCAGGAAGGGGAGGAAAAGATACAGAAAAAAAAAAAAAAAAAAAAATCACAGCCTTCACGTCCCGTCAGAGGCGGCTGATTACCCCAAAAGGGGAAACAACCAGGTTTAGAGCCGGAGAACCACAGCATGGTGGGGGGGGGGAAGTGGTTTAAACAACAGTGACTGCGGTCGGAGCCAGCCGACATCTGGCACAGAAACCGGAACTAGCAAAACAGGCACTTTGTCAGCATCTGAAACACCACCTTCGGCATCTCGTACATCAGAAGGGGGTAGAGAGTGGCTCAGCAGGTTAAGTCTCTCTGCCTGTGATCGGAAGGTCACCAGTTCAAGCCCAGCCATGGCACATCCCTTGAGCAAGGCCCTTAACCCCCAGCTCCCTGGGTGGATATGAGTTCAGAACGCCCACAGGGATCATCGGGCTAAATTAAGTTACACAAGAACACTATGGAAGGAGGCAAAAATAAAATCATGCTTCTCTTAAGGGGGGAATCTCTGATGCTGACTCCAGCAGCACTAAAACTTGGCAAAAAGGAAAAACAAAACATTGCAATATGTGTGTTTTATCACGCACACAAGGTGCATCACTGACATCACAGAGTTCTTAAAGTGAGCATTTGTGTTTTTCAACAATAGAAACTCATTTGTATTTTGTACCAACACAGTGTTTTAACCTGATTTCACATAGCATTTACATAACATTTGAGATCACGGAGTCCTACTTAGCCTGACAGTGGATGCTAGATAAATTTGGTGTTACAACAAAAACTACAAAAATGTAATGTCCATCCAATAATCAAAACTATTTATTATTATAAGAAGGTGGCCTACACTCAAAGATATTTCTAATGCAAACGGGAAAAAAAATGAACCTGAACATGAATAAATGTTTCATTTCAGTGACATTTGCCCAAGTTCCACTCATCACAGCTGGACGCGGCCCTTGTGTTCATTCCTCCCAGCTGCATTTCCCTGAACAGGCGGCGCTTTCAATGGCATTTCGCTGAATTTCAGGCCCCAGAAAGTGACTTGAAAACTTCAGGCGCCGTTTACTTTACATAACTACCCCGCATCATAAAACCCGGCAGTTTAAGCGGCCCGGACGGCGTCACCCACCGGTCGGCGCGCTGTCGTAGATCCGCACGTCGTAGGCGCCCGAGCAGCGGTAGTTGGCCGCAGTGCCGTTGTCCCACACCACCACCACCTCCTCCGGGCTCTCGAAGCTCCGCACCGTGCCGATGTGGCCCTCTCCGCCGTCCTGCTTGCCCCACTTCCAATCCGGGCCCCTGACGACTCTCGCTCCCACGCCTTCCATCATGATGCGATTATTTCTGCCGGTGGTCATTTAAGGGCTAGTGTGCGGCGGCCTGAGCCGCTTAATCGGGCTTCGGTGCCGCTTTCCGGCCCGCGGCGGAAAATGCCCGGCCCGCAGTCGTGCAGGTGGGGGGGAGATCGGTGACACCGTCGCCCTAGATAGTCCGGGGACAGCTTTAAAAAACCTTCCCTCGGGATAAAAAGTTGTGAGGGTCCAGAAGCACGGCGGCCCGAGCTGTAATCCACAGGGCTCTGCGGGAGAAGGAGCCAGACAACCCGCCGGCACACAAAAGGAATCCCCTTCGGAGCTCTGCGGTCCGGCTAGACTGAGAGGGACCTGCGTTAAGGAGAGCAAAACGTACGACTTAATTAAGCGAGCTTACAAAATACATAAAAGCAATGCAGGCGAAGACGTGGACGAGAAGGCGCAGGAAACGGCCCGGTTTTGTCGACGCGGCTGTGTGAGCGAGCGGCGCCCGCTTATCCCCACAGACAGGGACGCGATTACGGGCGCAGCCGCCTTCCCCCGCACCTCCGCCGGGACCTCGGCCGGGATCCCGTACGCTCACTTACAAACACTCAACAGATGGATCCAAGTTCGCCCGCACGGCTCGGGCTGCTGTCCCGGCGGATCGCCCCTTTAAACCGGCGGGGGTCCGCGTCCGAAGCGGCCAGCGGGCTGACGCACAGCACTAAACAAAGTGCATTTTTATCGGCCACAAACTTTCCCCGCTACAAATCGTTATTTGTTTTAAAGGCGACGTTACGGGTGAGGCTCTATATCAGCAGCATTTGCCGTTTTTAAATACCCTTTATTCGCTTATTTTCTCTGGGGGAAAAAAAAATAAAACACACCCACATTTTTTTTTTCCCTTACCAGCCCAGTACGTAACCGGATCTTTGTATCGGTGTCGCTTTTCCACAGAATCCTGCATCGGATCCGAGGCTTTACCCCCCAGCCCGAGCTGCCCGCAAAAGCCGAGTTTCCCCTCAGCGACGCGAGCTCTCCTTATTTCTGCTTCCTTCACACGCTCGTCGGCCGACGGCCGCTCGCACCCAAGTCGCCACAGACGGCCGCCCCCGCCGAAAAGTGGCCCAGCCGCCGACGACGCGAAACTCCGGACGTCGCTGTTATTGTCAGTCAGCGCGAGCGGCAGGCAGGCGGGCGCGCGGGCGGAGGAAGAGGAAGAGGAGGAGGACGAGGTTGCGCGAGAGCTGCGCCGCGCGCGGCGTCCGACGTAACGAGCCGACGCAAAAAAAGAAAAAAGCCGGGCGCGAGCTGGGCTGCGGTTAGCCGGTTAGCCTAGCGGGCCGCGTGCGCTGATTTCCGTAGCGCGAGCGTGATTACGTAAATTACGTAGCGATACCCCTACAGCGCTTCCAAATCAGTGGATATGTCAGAAAGAAATTGTCTTTCATACAAATAAAAATATTTACAAGAAAACAAAACAATGTGGTAGGTTTTAGACAAATAAAGAAAAACTAACGAAACACATGTAATTTTTTTTACAGGTAATTGTGAAGAAAAATATTCTGTGTATGTACTGTATATCGAATATAATATGAGAATTTCTGTTATATAAATATTCAACTATTAACAGCTACATATAATTTTATCTTCGTCTAGCCCAAACCTATATTTTCGTATGTTTTATGTAAATAGAAAGCTTTTACTTCCATGTCATTTAACATCATGCCATTTGACTTCCATAACACCAAGTGACATCAAAATTTTGTTTCATTAATTGAAAGGTTTTTAACCCATCACTGCCAATAATTAAGGGCGGTGTAATTTCGTCTTCGAACCTACGGGTGGCAGTATGAGATTACCTACTGTTATGAGTGGCTACATTTCTATGCCGCAAGAGTGCTTTACTGGGTATTACTGAGTAGCTGTACATTTTGCTTATCAAAAAGCATGAGGGACTTAAATATAGTATTTTACACTAAGTAATTATCCAATTAATATGTATGCATTCTGCTACACTCTAAAGCAGGGGTGGGCAATGTTATCCAGAAAGGGCCGCTGTGTGTGCGGGTTTTCACTGCAAATCCCTAATCAGGTTACTAATTAGAGGACTGATTGGCAGGCGAGTCCTCACACCTGGGTTTGAACAGCTGACCTAAAGGTTATCCCAAAAACCTGCATACATACTGGCCCTTTGCGGATAAGATTGCCCACCCCTTCTCTAAAGCGATTCGGTTTAAAACTAAACTTATTTTAAAAAGCAGAAATAATAATATTAAATACAAATAATAATGTATACACAGTCAGTGTTCATGGCTTAATTAATGATTGTATATATTTAATAGTTTTTGGTTAATATGTATAATGTGCTAGATTTTAAAACTGCACTTGATGAATATATTAAAAAGATAATATATTCATGTAATTAAAAAGAGAATACAATGATTTACCAATCACATAAACCCATATTTAACCGAAAATAGAACAAAGACAAAATATCAAATATTGAGACTGAGAAATTGTATCGTATTTTGTGACAAATACATGCTCAGATTGAGGCAGGTTTTTTTTCCAACCTGAAAATACTGTTGCAGCAAATAGAGTCACTATCAAGGACACAGATTATAAAAAAAGAACATTTCATTCATTGCTAATGAGGATGAATGTTATCTTTAGCAGAATCAAGCTTGTGCTTGTTCAGAAGAATCTGAATTTACTTCATCACTGAAAACTATAATCGTGTGTGTCTTATTGGTCAGGGTGTTCACTTTCTGACTTCTGTGCCACACAGACCACCCCGGGCGTGGGTTAAGCAAGAATACTTGGTAGACTTCTACCCTGTGTTTGACCTGTGACAAATTGAGTATTAATTGCTCTCCACCACACCACTCTTTCCTTGTAGATGTCTGACCCAGGTAAAGAGATTAGGGCAGCTATTACAGCTGCCTTACCAAATGTCCCAGCTGAATCTGTAGAGCAGATTATTATGAAACTAATTAGTCAAGGAGTGGAAAGTAAATTATATCTGCCGTTTGTAAATGAAAAGCATCTTTCAGATCATGTAAAATCCATTCAGTGCCATGAGCTTCTTGATGTTTGGAAATCACAAGGTAAGGTAAAATCATAAAATCAGCATACGATTTTGACAATAGCACAGTGCTTTTTATTTTAAAATGCAGATGCAGAAAACAACTGACCAGCAATAGAATGTACCATCATTAGCACCTGTCTCTTCTAATAGCTGCAGGTCATCCCCATCAACAGGCAGAAAATGGACTGAAACCTTCAAGGTTCCCTGGGAGAGGATGCCTGAGGACTTAGCAGTGGCTAATAAGAGAAGGCTTTCACCTGCAGATTGCCCACACCTCACCCGTCTTGTAGTCAGTGAAATGAGAAAATATGACCTCAGTCCTACCAGGTCCCTGTGCCGAATTGCTGCTCAGAAGGTTGTGAGCCAATACCCTAAAAGATTTGCAGATGTGCTGCAGGGCAGGAAAACAGATACAGGTATTCCTCACTTCTTTCTCAACTCAAGCTTCAAGTCGAGCACTAAAACAGAAGAACGACACTGACACGTCAAAGCAAAGGGAGGAGGGACAGTCCCTCTCACTGGCCGCGCCGGGTGGCAGCCCACTGGCCGTCCGCTTGGTGAACACGATAAACACTTGGAAGAAAAACGCCAAGAGATGGCGAGTCTGTGCTTACATGGGGGAGTTTGGGGCCGCAGGTGGGGTGGTCAGATTAATGGAGGCCGTCTGTGTTGTTCAGCGCAGGGAGATCATTGTCAGACCTGCTCTCTCCATACCAGAACTTAAGCAAAGTTGCCCAGAGGTGTCAATTTCAGGTCCAGAAAGTAAAAATCCAGACCGAGATTTTGTTTCAACCAACTAGTTGAGCACTCTATGACTGTGACTCTTTATGCTCAACTGGTTGGTTGAAACAAAATCCTGGTCTGGATTTTTACTTTCTGGATCTGAAATTGACACCTCTGAAGTTGGCCATATTAGTTTGTTCAAAATGACCTTTACAGCCACTGCCAATTACTCACAGATATTCCAATTTTGTCCCAGCTGGAACAGTCCTTTCATGAATAGGGGAAGAAAATTGTTCAGTATTTCAGAGCCAACCCAACAAATAACGTGAAGACTATCCTCACCCAAGGTGAAGGAGTATTGGTCCCATATGTCAAAATGCTCTTAAAGGCATATGTCAAGGAGAAGAGTGATTCACTTTTCATCATATATATATATATATATATATATATATATATAAGTAAAGGTTATGATATACCCGGGGTGGGCAATCTTATCCACAAAGGGCTGGTGTGTATGCAGGCTTCCGGGATAACCTGTTCAAACCCCAGTGTGAGGACTCTTCAGCCAATCACTCCTCTAATTAATCACCTAATTATGTAGTTGCAGCAAAAACCTGCATACACAACAGTCCACATACACACCCCCTGTGATATATGATTCAATGCAAAACTGTACTGTAGGTCTATTTGCTATTGTTTTTAAGATACCCGAAATACTTTATGTTTGGCCAGTTTCTGCTACTCCTGCTGTGGTAGACAAGACTTTCAACCTGGCAGAAAGTCCAACACTGACTGTTCTTGGTACATGGCCTACCGCCTACCGAGTACAGTGGACATTTTATGAAATGATTACTTAAGCAATAATTATTCCAATATGTTGTTTAAACTATAACATACTCAAACTATAACTCTATAACTATAACTGTATAACTCTATAACCATACTTTACATGTGAGTAAACCCTAACCCTGATGATGGATTCAGTTGATGTTTTTTTGGTACGAGTGCATACTATTAAACATTATTAACTATGTTACATAATGTAAAATGCAATAATATATGTATGATTTCTGTTTTAGGTGACACACAGAGGACTGTACAGAAGTGGCAGCTAAGCCTTGATAGCCAAGTGCTCTCTGAGGGGGACTTTCCACCCACAAGCTTTCTGCCAGGATCTGCTGCAGTCTTTGCAAGTTTCTACAACTTTAACTTTGTATTTCAAGAAGGAGTTGCATTTACCCTTACATTTCTACAAAAAAAACAATAGACTTTCATGTCAATATTTGTGTTCTTTTAATGGGTGCCAAAACTATTCAGTCTTCTAACTTCTTTGCATTCTGTTTGGTCCTGCTTACGCTAAGCTATTCTGAGAAAACTATTTTTTCTTATCAAAAGTCTTGTTCATGGCATGTTGAGTGACAAGAAATTTAATTTGTTTGGGAAATAATAATAACACCATCTTTAAGCAAAAGCATTTTATTCATCATTTGGCAATTAGAGACAACAGTTATTTGTGTTTATTTGATTTAATATTTATTGCATATAGCTGTTTTCTGGGCATCAATCCAGAAAGTGGTTCCAAAGCCTACCATAGGAAGGTAATCAGCAAAATGTCTGGAAGTGTGGTCCAAAAAAAGTCTGCATCCCTTAATCCATGTGTGGGCACCATCTTCTCTGAAAACGAGCGGATTTCGAGTGGAATACAGCATGATAACGGTTAGAAAGGTACATTGTTTCTGTATAGTAAAGAATAGCAAAAAGATCTAATTGTCTAATTGTCTAGTTCTAATTGTCAACTCTAAAATTTGAATTTAACACATTCCAAGTAAGACAGTCTAAGGGAATGACATTTTTGAAAATGACTATTGTTGTACAGGTGGAAAATGTAAGTTCACTAACCTGTGTTGTCTGTGCTGTCTTTCCTCTTCACTAGGGGGCAGTGTGTGGCAAAGTCGGCTGAGCCTCTATGCCTGTGATCAGGAGGTCACTGATTCAAGCCTGGCCTCAGCACAGTCGCGGGTCCTTGTCATCTTTTTTGAGTTCTTCCCGAAACTCTATGAAAGTGAGTGAAAACACACATTTCCAAAGCACCCTGCCCAGTGTCTCAGGGTCACAGTAGTACAGTAATCTTTGGGATCACAGGGTCCTGGGCAGGGGACACCCTGGAAAAGGTGCCAGCTCATCAGAAGATGCACACACACACACAAACACCTGGCTAGTTTGGCAGCTACAATTCACCTAAGTGTTCTGAAACAATGTTATTTTTTTTTGTGAATGTAACCAAAGCCTTGTAATACACAGATCAACTGAGTCATCTCTGATGGAGGAAGGTAATGTTCTGCAACATGATATTTTTCTTAATGTTGAGGAAAATACTGTTATGAGCTACATTGTTATGCAGTCATTTTCTATATTTGTTCCTAGTTTTATTCATGTTCTGCTGAGTATGAGTAAATCTTTTATTTTTTTTTGCAGACTTGCCAGCACTGTCTAATCATGTTTTTACTTATTATTTTCTAGAAAGGACATAGGGTTGTTTAAGTAGTATAATTAAAATTATTTGAGAAGTATGTTTGTATTCTGCACAGAATACAGTAATATATAGTGTCCTGTAATTTTTGCTTTTTTTAAATTATACAAATAAGTAACATATGTAATGGATTTTCATGGGGTAGTTATTTCAGATTAAAAACACCCTTATTTCACATATAAACAAATTATAGTACTTTGTTGTAAAATTATTGTACTATGTACTATGTACTATGTTGTCGATGCAGTATAATTGCAGTAAGTTACTGTTAAGTATATATATTGTAAATTTTACAGTATTTTACTGGCAATTCTGCTGTCAATGTTACTGTTAAATTTACAGAGAAATTCTTTACAGTGTCATGTATATATATATATATATATATATATATATATACACATTTGCTGAAAATATTTTATCAGTGTTAGAATATATGACGGGAATTGCATAGGGTATAACTATTAGAGAATATGACTAAAATCATTTTCGCTATGCATTAACATATTTTTGAAAACAACTTTGGAATAAATTGTTTATTGCTGTCCGTTAATTTGTCTAGCACCATTTAAATTCCTACTCTTAAATGTTTCATTCGATCGGAGCAGTTACTGGTGTATTTATAATAATTTCAGAACAATATTCTGCGTGTACCAGAAGCGATCGTAGTCTAAAATGTATATTTTCCGCATAACATCTTCAAATAGCAATCCCCTATTTTTAGTGCGTACCTAGAAAGTTATCAAGAACCACAGAACTACTGTGCGCAAGAATTGGATGCAGAACTACATTTCCCTGCAAGTGGCCGCGGCGTCCAGCATTAATCACAGCTTAAATACCACTTCGCGATCGTATTACTCGAACAGAAATGGCCGCGCAGTGTGCGTAATGTTCAGTATTCACGTGGAAAATTAAGATTAATAATTTACCTGGAAAACCTAATTTGTGATTTTTTTTTCCGGAAGTTATCACAGTAACACTGACGTCATACGTTGGCATGCTGTTGGCAGTGTCAGTATATCGTCAATGTATCTATATTCTGTATCCAATAAACGTGATGCCATACACACACGTATGTTTGATACCATTCTTTGCAGCTGCATTCGTCTGTTTAGAAATCAGTGATGAGGACAGTTTGATCTTTGTATTCTTTGTCGACCCGAATTCGTACCGTATTCGTACCACCGTCCTCAGCAGGGCATCTCTCTGACTACGCGATCGGCCCCGTTCCGTGCCGTTGCAGGACAGGCTTATTATTCCCAGAAGGCCATTGTGCAAGTTCAGCCTTCGGATGTTGTATCTTGGAATGTCATTCGGGGTGCGTTCTCGTGAGGTGTCCGCGACCGCCCCCTTCAGGCCGGCTTAGGATCGGCGTCTCTCCGGTCTCCGCTTTCGCTCGGCTCACTTTCGCACACGCTGATAGCGCTGCGGCATCCCTCAGCTGCCTCCATCCGCGTAGGAACAGGGACCCGGCAATGGTCGCGCTGGAGTTCAATTTCAATGTCTTGACAAGGGATCTGCCAGTTTACCTCGAAAACCAAGTTAAAATCGGGCTTTTCGGCTCTGGAGTGGGACTGTCACTCGTGCTCGGCTTCAGCGCCGCGTACGCCTGCTACTACCTAATCGCTGTCGCCAAGGTATGGTGGGTGCATAGGTAGATAAGGCAAATGCATTTAGGTGCTTTTTTGCGATTATAAGACGCATGCATTAGGTAACGTTACGTGCCGATCTCAGTCTCGAAAGCGCACCATCGTTTTAACCTGCTCGCGTTCAGCTGTTTCCTCGATTGTCCTAGTGACCATATAGTGACAATAGATTGTGCGGATCGTGTATTTCAGGGCAAATTTATATCATTAAGGGGGGAAAAACTGACAAAGTTTTATGAATGATAGCCATTCACAATCGCGTTTGCCGTTTTTAATTGCTGTGCATTGCGTCCAGTATCAAATAAATCAATTACCTCAGGATATTAATCATTGAAAGCGCTGTGATATATTGAAAGTGTATATGAATTACTGGTTCATATAGCACGCGATTCTAAAGATGAGGTATATTATACTACATCGCAAAGGGTTTTTGGAAAATGATTAATTTTCTTTATATGCACGAGAACAGCAGATATTGCACTGCGCTTACTACAGTTACCAGGAAATGTTATATGCTGTTCATTTCATAACATATCCGATAATGGTTTGGTTGTTAATATGAATAATTAATATGCCTACTTTAAACGAACAATTAATGTTTGATTCTTAAATCATATTTTGTCAATTGGACAATAGAAAATACGTATTGAAAGGCTTGTGGAAAAATAAATTGTGTAAAAATATTAGAAACAGCATGTCACATTACTGAACCATATTACTGGGACATTCATCTGGACATATAAAGCATGGAATACAGATGCAGTATTTAGTGTTATGCCACTTGAATTTAGAGGTTATCAGTGCTGATGTACTCATATATTTTCCAGTTGGGTTTTCCTTTTGGGATGTTAATTAAAAAGTCCTTTAACCAGCATTTAGCTTGTGACCATAGCCTGTCCTGCTAAGATGACCTTGGTAATTATTATTTCCAGGCCTTAATGTAAAATGTTGACTTTAAATTGGAGTCACATGATTAATTTTTCCGGTTGATGGAGTCTTGCACGACCTTCTCTCAAATGGAGAAAAATGGGTATTTGCCAATTTAATGGTAGCAGAGTTTATGTTGGGATTTGGGACACTAGTGTTGTATCAATGCTCCCCATTTTAAGCCAGGAAGATGTTGGTGTGGAGGCCTAATTGCAGATGTATCGCTGCGTGAGTTAAATGGCTGGGCGTCCTGGAACCTCGGTGGATGCCGCACCGTTGGAGCAGATAAAAACAGCATATTCTCACCTTCCTCTTGCAGAAACCACAGCTTATCGGCGGTGGGAAGAAGTTCTGCGAGTTCCTGAGGGAGCAATGTCCCGTGGTGTCCGAGACCTATTACCCCACGTTTTGGTGCTGGGAGAGTCGTGTCCAGACGCTCCTCAGACCCTTCGTTACAGCCAAGCCCGGGGTCACCTACCGAAAGTGAGTCATTATTCTTTTCCATGTCTTGCTGTAGTTCCTGCATTATGACTTATCGGGAGAATGAGCCGTTTCTGTGTGACGCCGCATGTTATCGCCTCAGGGCCACTTTGGCTTTTCCTGTGTTTCCGTTGCTGCTCTGATTGGTGCTGATCCCTCCCAGCGAAACGGTAAGACAGGAGACGGGGGAAAATGGGCTCTACGCTTCTCAGCGGATAAAAGGCGTGAACTTTCTTTCTGTTATGGTGCTGAGGTTTGCCAGTAACGTAGGTGTGACTTCTTGGTTGTCCCCTTCCGTGTGGTAGATGTTATCTCCTTATCTCGAGCTGAAGTCTCTTCAGTCGCGCACTGAGCACCGAAACACCTGCGTTGCCAAGGATCCTTAGGGATCTGTGTAAATATAGAGTAAGTACGTTGCATTATCAACCATTCCGGCGGTTGACCGGGTTACACAATGGGCAGTGACAGCTTGACGTTTGATTCTCTCTTGTTGGCTGTCTGCAGTGTGGCATTAATCTCCCGTCAGTTGACTGTACTGGAGTTTCGCAAAGGTAACCCTTTGGGCAAAGGTGTTGGCTAGGAATTTTCTAGCTTCTCAGGAACATTCCAGTGGGGATTACCAGGCAGGACATTAACGAGCAAGCATTAATTAAGTTGATTTGAAAATTAATCGGCTCCCGAGTGTCGTCC
>JAODKL010000081.1:2619627-2654887 GCA_026780765.1 Petrocephalus schoutedeni
GGGGGGGGGCGGGGTTGGTGACGTCTCCAGTCACAAGGCTGGCACAGCATATGGTGAGGTGGTGGGGGGGTGGTGGTTTTTATCGCTGCGTCCAGATTAGGCAGACACTGCCTTCTCAGACCGGTCATCACTCTGTCAGCTTTTTGTGGCGGAGAAGCACGATGTCGGCCGGGAGGGAGGGGGCGTCGTCTCTCCTGCTCGTCCGGAATGGGCTCCTGGGCAGATTGGGCCCCGCCTCCTGTTAGTCTCCGCAGCCATCTCGCCAGCCGGCCCCCCCCCCCCCGGCCTTTAGGAATGCGGCATCCTAAGGATTTATGCTGCTGATGGCGTGCTCTTCCCGGGTGGCTGCCTGCTCGCCGGCCTCCCTCGCTCTGCTCTTTGCTGACTCGGCGCCCCAGCCGGCCCACCTGACTCTGCAGTCTGTCCCTCTCAGCTCTATAGGCCTATAGGCCCCCGTACGGCCAGTACTAGGAGTTTTTAATGGGGCATAGCTCATAAAGGGAGGCCATCCTAGTCATTAGCCAATGATATGTTTCAGATCAGTGAGTGACGGGGAGGGAGCACACCGGAGGCCAATCAGCTTTCGGCTGGGACCCTCCCCCTGTGGCCCCGCCCGGAATACAGCCCTGGACCCCGTGCCCTGTGCTCCCACCTCTGCTGAACCACACTGGCACCGCTGTGTGTCAGAAATGCCATTGTTCCAGCTTGATATGAGATGCCGGGGCCAGAGTCCGTGGGGGTGGGGGGCAGGGTACCGGCTGGGGGGGAGCAGCGTCAGATGAATCGTTTCATTGTGCGTCGTCGGGGAGGGGATCCCTGCATTGCCACACTGGGGGCACGTCTGCCGGAAGCAGGACGCTAAGGGTCTCTCGGCCGTGACCAGGGCTCCGTCCCATGATCATATGGGGGGGGGGGGGGGGCCACAGGCAGGTGGGGGGTGCGGCTTTTGGGTAAGGGGGCCCACTACCTTGGGGGGGCTGTTCCGAGTGCTCCCATCATGCTGATTTGTAGCCCCGCCTCCATCCCATCTGACGCTCGTCGCCCGGGCTGTGACATCATGAATGCCCATTGTTCTAGGACCGGCAGATATAAGCAGACTTCTCGGGGGGTCTCTAAATATCTGCCCCCTCCCATGCTGCCCAGACGCCAAGGACGTACTGCGCCGCCAACACAGAGGACCTGGAGGCCGTCATCGAGCACGTGCACAGGAGCTGTGAGGCTGCCCCCATGATGGCTGCCGGGGTCTCCATGGGGGGGTGAGTGTGCTGCTGACCCCCCCCCCCCAATGAACGTTGACACCAACCCCAGCCACACAGTTAAAAAACCAATTTCAGTCATCCACTGTTCTCTCAAATTACACAGAAGGACATGAAAACATCACACCTTTCGCAGAACCTGCCAGTGTTTCTAGACTCATCCCTGGGGGTCTGCAACATATTTATGACGTTGCTGTGTTGTCAAAAGTGCAGTGCCAATAATGGGTCTCATGCATGAAACGTGAGCAGAACAAAGCTGCTCATTGACGGAACTTCGCAGTGAGATAAAAGACGAGTACCTTGCTTATTTGGGCACTTTCGGAAAAAGGACCTCCTGCTTGTCTCCCTGTCAGGATGATGCTGGCTAACTATCTGGGCCGCAAGGGCCAGGACACGTGCCTGTCCGGGGTGGTGGTGTTCTCGGCTGGCTGGGACGTTTTCGAGTGCACGGCCTCGCTGGAAAAGCCCCTCGACCGCTTCCTCTTCAACTCCTACCTCACCAGCTGCCTGCAGGCCTCCGTGGACCGGTGAGTACAGGTCTGCCCAGAACTGGGCTGGATCGTGGTCCATTGGCATGGGTAACGACGGGTGTTTGGGGTGAGGATGAGGTGCGGCGTCCGGGTACCTGCAAACGGGTCATTTTGAATGACTGATGTAGCCAGGGTCCCTTTGGATCCATACTGGTCTTTTCTGCTCGGCCTGGGGCTCTACAGATCAGCCTGGTACTGTGTGAGCCCACTGGCAGTGCGATTACGTCCAGGGCAATGGGATCCACATTCAGCAACGTGGTAATTATTCAGCAGGCCTGACTAAGCGATCCTCCGCTGGCGGCCTTCCAAAGCTCCCATCTCTGGAGATACCCTGCCCCCGTGACATACATGTCCGCCACTCGCAGGCCCAGTGCCGTAACGAGGTCCTCCAACTGGGTGGCGACATTTTCCCCAAGACAGGCAAGGTGCGTTTAGCAAAGTGTTGCATCTGCTGGCGTTTTACGTCAGCGTGCCTTCCTGTGCTATATGCGGCCGCGCATCTGGTACCGGGTTATTTATCGCTGTCCGTTTCTGCAGATTTTAGCCCTTACAGTCAACAGACGTCGGGCGCGTTCACCGGATCAGACCGTTTCAATCGATCGCAGAATTTCCCCCGTTACTATTACATTGAGACTGCAGTGTGTTCTTACATCTGCAATGTGGAGATGATCGGATGGATTTTTTGATTGATTACAGGGCCGTGCAGAAACGTCTTGAGGGGCAGGTGGTTGACCAGTCAAATTAGCCTTCATGGAGGGGGGAGTTAGCGTGATCAGAAGCAGGCACTCTGTAATTGGGGACTCACTCTCCATAACATTCAAAAAGGAGCACTCTGGACTTGGGGGGGGGGGGGGTTCCTGCCAAAGGAGTGGGTGCACAGCCCCCACCCCCACCCCAGCACCACGTCCCAGTTGAAATTTTAGCTGTAGCTCATTTTTGTCGCAAGGGAAATAAGAACGTTTCTTAATCGTCACAATGCCTTAGTATTGTAAAACATCCCTGCTTTGAATGCTTGCGCCGCGAGTGCTCACCAGAAAGGTCGTCTCGGTTTCGTGAGAAGGTAACACAGTTAGGGTGGTACATTAGCCATGTTCCTGCGGAGAGTCCCGGGGAGGACCTGCCCTTGACAGCCTCGCACAGAGGCCCAGCTGGACCCAGAGCCTAGTTTAGCTCCTTGCCCCCGATGCACTCGGTGACAAGGCCAGGGAATAGGCGAGGCAGCTACCACGGCAAACACGGGGGGGCGACAGTCATGACGAAAACGAAGACCCATCTGTAAAGGTCACGCGACATAGAGGTGTGTGGCTCCCCTACTGGTGACGCTATGCTGGTGCAACAGTCGGGCACGTCATCGGCGACTGGCGTCAGCCTCCCTCACCACCTATCCCCTCCTCTGCCTCAACATTTATTTACGCTGACATTTATTTTTATTTTGCCGACGCATTTATTCAAACTTGTTGCGACATACAAGTGAATGATACAGGAGTCAACGAGGCATAAGTGGAGCAAGGCCGAGCTGCCTGTGTGCAGGTGTACATATAAGCTGTAATGCAACGAGAGCTTCACAACATCCTTCGAGCAAAGCCCTAATCTGATAGGACAGCTATTCAGCGATGAGAAGTGCAACATCCAGGGAACATGGAGAGGCATCAGGGAAGGAGAGGAAGTCCTGGAGCAGATGGGTCTTGAGGTGTTCCTCATAGATGGAGAGGTACTCTGATGACGTACGTTCGGAAGACACCCGCGGTGCGTGACACGACACCCACCCCAGCCGGCTGGCTCGGTCTGGAGATGACGAAGAGGTTTGTTGTGAGTCGCTTTGCGTCTTTATTCCCAGAAAGTCAAAGAAGACGGCATCATAATCCACGCCCGCCTGCTGCTAGCGGGACGCAGCACATCGTAGATGCAGGCATGGAGCGGAATCCATGCTTATAGCTGTGCCTCATGAACTTGACTCATGATTTGCTGAAGGACTTTATGCTTGTTCTTATAATTATAATAATAATAATAATAGTTAGTATTATTATTGTTATTTTATATTTTAATTATTATAACTAACCACATACAGGCAGCAAGGAAACATTTAAAAGTCTGTTTTAAAATAATCTCATCAGGAAAGGTGGTCTGAAGATGAATGGATGGATGGATGGATAGATGATGGATGGATGGATGGGATTCATGAGTGTGATAAAGGCTCCTCATGATGTCCGTGCTTAAAGCCAGGGGATGACAGCATCCTGAACGCCACCCTTGCCTCGCATGTCACCTCAGAGTTTGGTGCCACCAGGCCTGATGTCTCTCTTTGATGTGCGGCCAGCTGTTCATCACCTTCTTGGTTTCAGCCTCACGCTGCAGCCTTCTGATTTTCAAAGGGAGTGACGAGTTCCCAGTCCTTGCTGAGCATGCCGGAGAGCCTCACTGGCATCTCAGCTATGCCCACTCGCTCTTCTTGAGATGCTTCGCTGATGAGCGTCTATCGTGTATCGTTTAGTCATGACTGAACATGTTAGCATAAATAACTATGCAGGATAGCATCCATCCAACTTCTGAGGACTTATCTGGTGATGGGTAGCAGGAGAGAGGCCTATTTCTGGCAGCCAGAGCACAAGGTATGGGAGCACCCGTGATGGTATGCTAGTCCATCACACCCTACATACTATGGACAATTTACCAATAAGAGTTAACCTAACTACGCGTCATTTGGTATTTATGAGGAAATACGTGCGGCATGGTGAGAATATGCAAACAGTCAATTTCCAATGTCCTGCCTTATACTGGATAGCATTTTAGCATTATAAACTCCTTCTGGATAATGATCATTATGTTGTGGTTGTTATGGTTGTTACATGTGACGTTCTGCTCTATTGCAGGCATAGGACAGTCCTTGAGAAATGTTTTGACATTGATCACGTGATGAAGGTACGTCTAAGACGGTCTTCGGGGAACTAGAAAACGTCAAGCTATCACGTTGCTTTTCAGACCAGTGTCGTCCTCTAGTCATGCAGGTATTCCAAAACAGAATTTACAAAATAACCTCAACCAACCATTACAGGGGGGATAAACCACCAAACAAACAACCCTAATCTAAAATCAGAAGAATCAGATCCGCCTTCACATGGAAAGGCGACTTAGATGTTCCTACAGCACAGTAACACTACCTTTAGGAAGCTTGTTTGTGGGAGACTGAGGCTGCTGAGTCTTCTCATATTTTGGTGCCACATTGTTGGAGTTTGTCGCACTGCATCACCTACCCCCGGTTCCCCCTCAGGCAAAGACCATCCGTGAATTTGACGAGAGATTCACGTCCATCATGTTTGGCTACCCAACCAATGAGGACTACTATCGAGATGCCAGCCCTGTGCACCGCCTCAAGTCCGTCCAGGTGCCCATGCTGTGTCTCAACGCAGCTGATGATGTCTTCTCCCCGCACCATGGTGAGATGTTCGAAACCCTACAAACCAGAGATAATGTACCATAGCACCTGTGTCATGTGGGGTTCCTGGGCACGTGGTGTCCTGCCCGTAAGACTGAGCAACGCATTCCTGCTGAAGCCTCAGGTTTTCCAATAACGCCGGGCCTGTACGGATGACTCCGGTAATATTGAGAGGCCTGGGTGCCAAAATAGAGCAAGGATTGGCTGAGAAATGAGGGCCGGCAGGCCTGAGGTGAAGCCAGGACAGCAGTTAGGGAACAAGAAGTGAAGTACTCATGGTCAAAGATCATAAACAGGAAACCAAAGACTTAATAAGCCCAGATATCTGATATGCCTTCTCGGGGGCATCAAAGCTAAGATGTTCTACCCTGTAGTAGAGTAGAGTAGATTCCTATGAAGTTCATAAATTCCTAAACCAAACCTGGTGCCTTCACCCAAAACATCTTGCAGTGTTACAATTATAGGTAATACTAATAATAACATAATAACAGTGCTACAGCTGATTTTCCTGGGTCAAGAACTTACTCACTGCATCTACAAGAGAACCTTGTCAGAGCTCGTACCCATCAGATTATGCATTTTGTGTTTAACCACAATATTACCTCATTGCATACTATATGTAACAGCCATAATACATGTTAAAAGATAAGTGTGGAACCATAACAGATGTCTTTGCAAGGACGCAGTTGTTATAGAATTGCATGGATTGGCATGTCTGGTTAACTTGGTAAAGACTGGTTTTGCTTGCATCTCCACAGCCATTCCAGTGGAGGCAGTGAAACAGAACCCTAATCTGGCACTTCTAATCACATGTCACGGTGGCCATATTGGCTTCCTGGAAGGCCTGTGGCCCCGGAGGAGTACCTACATGGACCGGGTCTTCAGGCAGTTCGCTAAGGCCGTCATTGAGAAGGGGAGCAGCCTGAATGACCTTTAACCGCCAGGATTCACCTGCACCCCCTTACCCTCGCCCTGTACCCTGCCATGATCAAAAGAGAGAAAAGAACACTACAGATATTCTACAATAAACTTTAGAAGGGCACATCCCACTCAACGCACAATCGCAATTCTCCCAAAGCATGAGTAGCATTCCGTGTTAGCATCATGTTAGCGTTTCTGTAGCGCCCTTCGCCGCGGCTGGGTTGGGATACGGTTCCTCGCACGGCTAGAGGAAGTGAGAGGGATGTGAAGGGGGTGTGGCTTGGTCATTTGTTTGACTGACAGTGTTCTGAAGTACTGTAGCACTTACATTACTTTTTACTCATCTGTGTCTTTTTAAGAAACCATTTGACGTGTAGGTGTAGTCCTCAGGGATCTTTTTGGTTTCATTTTCTTTTTGTTTCGTTTTTGTTTGCGTTGACCCTTCCAGCTGTCCGCACTTCCCTTGTTGATGTAACGTGTTGCCTGCAGGATCTCGGTGCATCTGATGTGTTATAATGCAGCATGCACTCCTTGTTTTACCTGCGAGCACACCAAATACGAGCATAAATGTAAAGCAGATGACAGTAGCAGTAATTATGGAGGACGAGGCATGGGAAATTGCACTATTTTTGATAGGGTTGATCCAGCATACTGGCTGAAAAGAATTTGCCTATGAGCTTTGCTTCCAGCACCCTTGAAGATTGAGATTGCAAGTCTAGTCCACGAATGTCACGGAGGTAACACTTGAATAGCTTGTACACATTGATGCCAGTGTCTCTGAAAAGCCTTAATCTCTGCAACTTTGGTATAGATGGCTCCTCTCCAGAGGGGATGTTAGTTAGGTTGTAATCATAGAAGAACTTCTGTTCTACCTGGGAACAGGTGCTCTTAACCTTGAATTAGTTGCTTTTCTTCATTAACCCGAGGTGCAGTCATATCAGTGTTGGTTAAACAAAAGTAACTCATATGAAAATGATGGTTTAGCGGTGTCCTAAAAACAATCTGACCCGGGTGATAAATTATCGTCTCGTATCATCCACGAGATATTATGATGTTGTTTCTGTGGGATGTTCCGGACTTCCTCCTTTACAGCCATCATGCATGTCTTGCTCTCTTCACGATAGAACCTTCCCAGATCTTACAAACCTCCCGTTGCGTCCTGTAGCATAATAGACAACATTTTCTACCGCTAAGACTCTTAGCGTATTTGTACCGGTTGTCTAAGACGTTCACGAGGCAATAAAATTTTACCATAAACTGCAAATGATATACAGTGTGTGTACATGTACATGAGTATATTATAATTGCATATGCTGTATTTAATAAATTGTGAAGTCAATACTGACAGAGGAGTTTATCTCTCTGACTATTTCCTGTACTTAGCAGTAGATGGCTGGACTACATTGCATTGTGTGTATTACCTACATTACCACCCAGTTTCCATAGCTGACAATATGGGGACTCCTTTGTTAGTACAATTGCTTCACACCTTCAGAGTTGGGTATTGTCTAACTTGTCTATGGAGTATGATGTGTTTATGACTGTGTGTGTGTTTATGTGCCCTGCGATGGATCACGATACTCCAGCTTTGTGCCCTATTTGTTTGGATGGACTCCAAGCAACCTTGAACTGGATTAGCAGTTAGAAAATGAATGGATTGTCCATAGAGCCTACGAATGAGTTCAGGGTAGCATTGAGCCTGACCCTGGAAGCAAAGGGTGCAGGATACCTTGAACATGAGTGTAGTCTGTCACAAGGTATCACGACATACACTATTCTGTCACAAGGTATCACAACATACACTATTCTGTCACAAGGTATCACAACATACACTATTCTGCCACAAGGTATCACAACATACACTAATTGCAGTTTGTCTAACTGGTTGGATTATGAGAGGAACCTGGAGGACCCAGAAGAAACACGGGAAGAACTTGCAAACTCAGCCGCACCATCCCTCGAAATTCATTGTGCTCGGTTTGAGAAATAATAAGTGCGGGCACAAAGAAGACAAGGACAGAGAAAGGACCCACTAAGGTATAAAAAGTATGAGCTTTTATTCAAATAATTCTGGTACTCGACTGTACAGTGGAACTCTAAATTAACTTCTCTGTTCCAGAATTGCCTTTTCAGGTCAATACACATGAGCCATGGAAATTACAACATTATTATAATTTTGTAGTATTCTGTAGCTTGGGCTGACATTTTGCAAACAAATGTTATAGCTATCTTTTGTGTTAACTATTTTTTCATCTACGTTGGGGAAACAACTGAAACATCTTTTGTCAATGTTTGGACCATGTTTTTAGCTGAGGGCTCACTTTTCTTCTCCGCAATAATAATTCTGTGCCTCACAAAACATGTCAGGATGAATTCTATCATTAAGCATTTTTATCGCATTGAACTCACTTCGTGACGCCAGGCAGGGGCAGAGTTCGGCCAAAATGGGGAGTTTTGGGCAAATGAAAAAGGCTCCACAGCTCAGGTCAAAGGTCAGCCCTGCAGCGGCCACCGCAATACGTGTAGTATAATGAGCAATTGCCTCATTCTTTATTCCCCAGCGTGACTCAGGCAAATTGAATTAATCGCTGACGCCGCTGACGCTGCTGAACTGGATAGAACAGAATCCCCTGGGTCATTAGTCCCCGTCGTCCATTAAGTAGGGAGCAGTGAAAAGGCGTCAGGCTCGGCAGGGACGCCTCGGCCAGCTGTAGGGACAGCTGTGGATGTGCCAGCGTAGCTGTTTCTCCAGAAGGACCATTCCTTGGGGAGATGCATCCCGCCTGTCCTGCTCCCTCGTCTGAAAATAGCTCCCACATGTTTCACGGGCCAGAAGCAGATCAGTGCTCCTTGAAGCACCTAGGCTGCCCCTTCATGGTGGACAGCACAGCCCAGGCTGTGTAAGAGAAGGACGAGGGTCAACATGGCCTCGCACAAGAGCTCTTTGTTTGCTGCAGATGCCTCTACAGAGCATCAGCATCTCACACTGAGCTCTCAGTTGGGTTTCAGGGCTGTCCAACCATATTGTCAATGGAATGACGAAGAAACCACAAAATGGTCCAGTTAGCAGCAACTTTCTGATGTACTGGTTGCCACCACTCAAATCACACATTTGCTTTGCCCCCCCTGTTGACCACAAACAGTCACTACACTAAATATTGAATAAACACATTCCTTATTTAGGAGACGCTAAAGCAGCATGTGCACTAGCCAGCTAACATGCCACAATTTTTTGACTCTACATGCTAGCTATTTATTTAGATTTCAGGAGGGGATGGGGAGGGGGGGCTGGCAGGGGGCCCCAAAGTGACTTTTTGAGTAGGGCCCCAACTTAGTTAGGGACCAGAACAATTTGTGGAATTATCTATCCTCAACCGGTGTAGGTACAGCAGCTTGTTACCTCTGGTGTGTGTCCTCTGTTAGCGCCCTGTCGATATAGCCTTGCACAATGGCAGTCTCAGCTGAAGCCAGCTATGAGCTCATTAAGACCCCATAAGCAATAATTAAGCAGCTGAACCACCATTTCATCTCAGTGCCGCTGAGTCAAAACATGGATGGCATGCCAGTGTAGTGGCAATGTTATGGTAACGCCCCCTGCTGGCCCCATCGACTCCTGCTGACCTGGTGTCTCACATTCGATCCAGCATTCAAATTCTACAACCCTCCATTTTTGGTTAACTAGATTAGGGTTAGACTGTTAACTCCAGACCAGAGACACACATTAATGACCCAGACATCCCCAAGCAATTAAACCAAGCTCTGTAGCTGGTGTAAGGCATTGTTAATTGTTAGCTCTGTGTGTTTTACTAGATAAAGCAACAGAAAAAATAAACACAGACAAATACACAGAGGGTAACATTGTGGCCTCACACCTCCATGGTGGGCAGGGGGGATTCCCTGATCCCTCTGTGTGCGGGCACTAATGCTTTCGGCGGTGGGGGGGGGGGGGTGTTCCCTGTTTTGTCTGTATGTGGGCTCTGATGCGCTTAAGTTTATACCCACAGATATGAACCGAGATGTTCTTTGGCGCCTTAGTGTGTGAGTGCGTGCACTGGGAAATGGGTGCAGATGATAATCGGCTGAGTAGAAGTTTGCCCGCACTGACACATGACCTTATAAGTCAACCTAAGCCCTTGGAAAATGCACAGAGCAGGATTTCTTCTTTGCAGGTGTGGTTTCCAGGCTGCAGCTGGAACACACACACACACACCGTAGAAGAGATGATCCAGCAATATAAAGGACATGCACACATATTTATAAGTCTGAGGTGCTTACATATACACACATATCAAACCAAAACTCTCACATATGTACATTAGAGGTTCATACACACATGTACTGTACTGGGCATCTTCCTTGAAAATCAGCTGAACAGAAAGTTGAATGTAGATCTCAGCATCTTGTTCACCATAATAACCCACCTCACATACAGGGGGCAAAACTGAGGCACTGTCTCTCATCGTTCCCTTTTCTTCTAAATATCTCATGCCCCTGCTTCTCTAGCAGAGCCTGGCTCTAAAGCTGGCAGTACTACTGAGAAAAGCTTCAGCTTTTGGGCTGCTGGGTGACCCCCTGCACAGTCAGCCATGGATTTTCCTGCAGATGTTACAGCCCAGGAGATGTTATGAGTCCTCATTAGAGAAAGCTGGAGATCTCCTAGGTGTGCGTGTGATACTATTGACGGCATAGCTGTGACCTTGACTGAGACAGTGGTCCTGAGAGACAGCATGCTCGGGTGATCTTGTTGGCCCTTTCAGTGCCTGGGGACACCCAATTGTCTAGAACTGTGCTCCCCAACCCAGTCCTTAGGGACCCCCAGACACACCACATTTTTGTTCCTTCCCCACAAACCTGTACCAGGTATTCAGTGTCCTTGATTTGCTGGGAGTTGGGAGGGAGGAAAAACGTGAACTGTCTGGGGGTCCCCAAGGACTGGGCTGCGAAATATTGGCCTAGAATGTTAAGGTCATTGACCCGCCCCCCGATTGCGGCTTCAAATCCCCACTGCTATACTTCAGGCAATTAGACTGCTCAGCCGAAGCTGAGCGCACACCAAAAACCAACTACAATTAACACTATGGCACCTTATTCCCTGGCTTCTATCTCCAATATGCTTGTGACACATGCAAATTTCTTTCCCATGATTGTTTGTTCCTGCAATGGACTGGCATCCTGCGCTGGGGGGGGGGGGGGCAGCCTTGTAGCCTGTGGGGGTTTGGCTCCCCTGTGACCAGGGATGGATGGATGGAAGGATATTTGCTTGCCTATGGTGCTCCAGGGGCACCAGGTAAATGGCCTGACCCTGCACACAAACCTCAGGCATCACCTGTATGTGCGTGCATGTCTCAGAAGGGCAGCCAGATGGGACAGGAGAAGATTCCACAGCACCTGTACTTGTGCAAATGGCAAATAAAAGCATCATTATTATCCTGTCTACTACTTATTGTCATATTCATTATATGTATTTGCGTCTGTGATCTGCAGGATGCGTGCAAGCTGGAATTGCATTGTGCTATACACAGATGACAATAATAAAGCCGTAGACCTTAAATTCCTACTCCTTCTTTGTGACAGAAGATTTTCAGAGCACAGAAAGTGAAGGAGAACCACAACCAGCCTGGCTTTGAGATCAGAGGGTTCGAGATTCCCAGAAGGTCTTGAGGTGCCTTGTCCTGATGTAACACAGCTGAGATGCCTCCTCCTCCAAACCAGCTGACGGAGCGCTGATGGTGTAATCAGGACTGTGGCCCTGAGCGTGCAGAAGAGCAGTGGATATCCCTCATGGTCCAAAATTTACCGTTAACTTTAACATTTTCTTTTCTGAAGATTGTACATTTCACGTATACTGTAACCCCACGATCCTGACAAGCTGTTAGAAGATGGACAGCTGGACATACCTAGTAACTTTTCACCCAGCTAGGTCAGCCATGTCCAGTTTAGCTTTGGGGCACGTTAGGTGCAGTGCTGGGTTTTTTTGCCAGTGATGTGCAAACTGCCCCCCCTGCTGACCGCATTTATGTTGACATGCCCCACTGGATTTATTTCAGGGTGTAGTGCAAGCATGGCTGAGGACAGTGAAATCACATAAATCTTTCAAGTCTCTCACTACACACAAGATAAAATGAAACCAAGATTAATTTTGTGCCCGTCCTGAACCAAGTGGGCATTATGTAAATGGTTAGGATAAAATAAATCTTTCCCAATCTTTCTGGAAATTCAATTGGAGCATTAAGGATTATTTATAAGTGTGTGAACCTGAAATTACGAACAGTAGATTAAAACACAGTACAGCCTGCGACCTGGCCATAAGGAAGTTTGGGAAATTCATATTGGATATTCATTAACAACGCTGCAAGGTAGTGCATACAAGAAGAATTATTACTATCCAGATCTTGAGGCCTTTACTGTGAGGTTGCTGTACAGGAAATTTGGTTGTATGGAGTCTCACATGGAGGCTGCATTGTCGAGGGAATATGCCAGGACCATGGCACATGGAGGCATTTCTACTTGTTAGAGATTTGTACTTGGGGAGGGAAAATAAAATTGTATATTAATTGTTGCGACGTAAACAGGCTATCGAGTTTTAACAAGTGGGCGAGTTACATTTATATTCCCCTGAATTATTCATTAGTTAAGGTCAATTGTATTATTGAAGGGGTGATACTATTAAATTAAAAATTGTCATGTTTAATTTACTTTTCTGATTTTGTTTGAATAGATATATTTTATTTTTAATACTGCTCACTAAAATTGAGACTATATTGCAATTTTGTTTTTAGTTCTGTCGTGCCATAGGTTTTCCTTTTGGTGTGAAAGAGAATTTTTTATGATCTAGTTCTATGCTTTCTGCATAATTGATTTGCCTTTCATTTACTTTATGTGATATCTGTGTTTTCTCTGGATCCACAAGGCTTCTTTGACTTTTCCAAACTAACTTACAGAGAGACTGAGGGGGAATTCACTCGGTCACACAAAGCTTGGGCAAAACATTTGGTCATGTTGTGGTCAGAAACAAACAAAAATATATATATAACAACATCAAATACAATCTGAACATTTTCACAGTCACGTTATTACATTCATCAATTCCAACCAAAGCTAGATGATTTCTACAGTCAGAATTTTCACAGATGCATAAAATTTCAAACGGAGAGTATGAGGTAGGCAAGACAGACTAGAGGCGCCCCTGTTCTGAGCCCGCTGTCGACAACACTATGCATAGCTACATTTAAAGAAGATCAACAAAACGATGTGGTGTCCTCCACGTTCAGACATGATTATCAGCACGACAAAGGCGATCTCAGTAGTTTGATTGTTTTGGAAAGGGGGGGGCGAGTCTAATTAATAACGACTGCGTTAATGATTTTTATACTTGGCGTTATCTTTTCAGGCTGGGAAGAATCTGGTGAAGAATCTGTCAGCAGAAGTTTCTAAAGGTCAAGCTCCTCGAATGGTCCAGGCTTCAGTTGTGCTTTCACAGCGAGCGGAATCCCCTGGCAGCATGGAATCATCTAAAAAATGCCAATGTCTTATTGGCCCCAAAGAAACCCACACATGGTTTTAAGAGAAGCTCACGGGGTCAAAAAAATAAAAAATAAAAAACACCAACATTATTACTTTTCAAGAAGGTCACACAATAAATAAGATTTTCTCTACAAATTATTTGATTTTCATTTTAAATAATAAAAAAAATGCACAACTGGGAAGCAAGACATACATACATGGGTAAAAAGATATCTAGGTAGATTTTTTTGTGTTGGTGGTCATACAATACTGAAGTACACCTGAAAAACACGCTAGCAAAAAGTGACTCGATTAAAAAACATGAAAAGCTATACTTAGACAGGGCTGATTTAATATATTATACTACACTTTTTAAAAATTTGAAAAACACTGCTTTTCATTTTTGATACATCCCACTCTATTGATGTCACTTCCACACTCCAAACTCCCAGTACATTACAGTCTCCTTCCCCTGATTGGCCAATGTGATTTACACACTACTGTTTCCTTTGTTTCGGAGTGAGATGCGGAAACAGTCGTCGACTCAACTACAACCCCGTTAAGGCAAATGTCTTTGGCCTACCCTGTGCATTTATAAACGCTTAGAAATCATACATATCCATCAATCTGCCATTCATCAGCCGGAGCTGGATCTCAGCAGGTACTGCTGTTCATTTGACATTTCCTGCTTTGTGTCACTACCATTCTGCATGGTTTGGAAACTCAGGTAAGAGGGTTTGGCAGACGTCATCGACACCTTGGCGAACCAAACACTGAGTACGGAAACCAGAACCCTGTGTGGAACCGGACCCCCTGGCAGATCTGAGGCAGGCGCAGATGGGAATATCAGCCTTTCCTGGTCATCTAGCACGGTCGGGGTTCTCAAAGGCTCATTTGCAGGCCCATGTGATGGAATACTCCAGCTTTGTTCACCTGGTGACCCGCTTGTGATGAGAGATGGTCGATGTAGGGCATCCACGGACCAGTTCCTCCGTCTCCGTCTCGCAGCAATATTTGAGTGATATGGCACCATTAGGTAGTGCATTCCTGCTGTCCTGCTGAGGCGTCAAAGCAGCTGAAGTCTGTACCCACTTTGTAATATTTTGATATGTCTCTTACCCATTAGGTGGCAGTGTGGGTAGGTGGCTTACAAGGCATTGTGCACTACGACACAGAAATGCCCGATGTTCCAAACTCAAGGCTTAAAAAAAAATTTTTTATGTTGAGCAAAACCCCTGAGATAAAGTGTACCATCAACTAGACATTCAAGGACCACAAAGGGTAAACCTGTGGTTCATAATACTTACAACTCGAGGTTGTAAAAAAAAAAAAACATTTTCTTTAGCTTCGGAAAAGGTGGATGAAAAGAAACTCTGTCTCACACTCCGAGTTGTTGTTTGTTTTTGTGCATAGCTGAGGGTAACACCCTGATTTGCAGTCAGGCAATGTTTGGGGCATATTTGGGGTCTTTGCAAAACCCAGACTGACTGGTAAACCCTCCGCCGAACAACTGCCAGAAAGTAGTGCAATAGCGAAGGTGAGGAGCGCACGGACGGCCGCGTCCCGCTTTACTGACACAAGGCCCACTGTCTCTGCATGAGGACGGGAGGGTGAGGGTGCTGGGGCCAGGCTCAGATGTGGCGGCCCGTCAGGAAGTAGAGCGGCCGGTCTTCAGAGGCATTGGCGGTCTGGAACTCGTCGCGGAGTCGGAACTGCCACTTGTCTTCCAGCTCCAGGCGCACGATGGTCTGGCGCAGGGAACTGCGGTCCCGGCAGATCACGCATAAGGTGGCACCTGGCAGGGACACAGGAGCCCCGTCAGCCACATTCCCATCGCTACTGCAGTCATAACACTTATGCCTGCTGTTTACTTCCACGTAGCCGCATAGCCTACAGACACGCACCCCTCCAGGAACGCTACTACGGACATCTACGCTGTACCGACGGCGTACAGATTACTCAGAAGACTATACCAGGCTTAAGCAGCGTGCATAACTGCAAAACACTGGCATGCTGTCTTTTTTGAAATAATTTCGCTTGGTACGTACCTTTGAGAAATCTGAATTTCTTGAGGAGTTCCGACACCACATAGGAGTCGCAGAGGTAGAGCAGGAGCCCGCTGAACACCAGCCCCGGGTGGTCTGGGTTGAGGGATTGAGGCTGGGAGCTCACGTAGCACACTGTCACCTAGTGGCCAGATGGAGTCACAGCACCTAATGTGTCAATGCTACACAATTCGCTCACGGCTTTGACTCAGAGATGCCAGGGTTACCTAACCAAATGTTTATGGACAGGAAGAAAGTGGAGTACCAGGAGGTGACATGGGGATTCAGTCTCCATACACAGCATTATAATCCTCTCTAATCGCCCAGTGGTGTATACAAGGGCGAAAGCTAATTGGAGCATCCGCCTTCCTGTCACTCATCGATTCAAAACATATCATTGGCCAATGATAAGGTTGGCACCGCTGTTTGAATTATGGCCCTTTTTATGCCTCCCATTTTTAAATCCTTAAAAACCCATAAATTGCTTTACATCATTTCCTGGCCTCTGGAGGTTTTTGACTTTAATGTTTTTAGGTATGCTCCCTACAGAAAAACCCACTTATCAGTGCCAGAGGCACTCCTAGTATCTGAGATGAGCAAGGCTGGCAAGTGAGGGGCGGGGCTGGCCAGAGAGGGGCAGGGTTGGCAAATGAGGGACGGGGCAGGTCAGAGATGGGTGGGGCTGGTCAGAGATGGGCAGGGCTGGGAAATGAGGGGCAGGGCTGGTCAGAGATGGGTGGGGCTGGTCAGAGATGGGCAGGGCTGGGAAATGAGGGGCGGGGCTGGTCAGAGATGGGCAGGGCTGGGAAATGAGGGGCGGGGCTGGTCAGAGATGGGTGGGGCTAACCAAAGATGGGCAGGCCTGGGAAGTGAGGGGTGGGGCTAGTCACAGATGGGCAGGGCTGGAAAGTGAAGGGCGAGGCTCACCTCTGGGCCCATGCTGAGGTAGCTGTCGATGGACAGCACCGGGTGTCCGCTGTTACGCACGGCCTTGGGGAAGAGCTTATGGCCCCGGAGCTGCAGGAACCTCTCCAGCAGAAGGTGGGGCGGAGCGGCCAGGCGGGTGTGCTCGCTATCCGGAGCGCACACATACTGGGTGGGGCCCAGAGGGGCGGGGCTGGTTGGGGCATGGCCTTCTGACATCTGCAGAGTGATACAAGGGAGGATAACAAAACAGGTGTGAGAGGGCGGGACTCTTTTACCCAGTTAATCCATCCAGCGAGGGTATATATGAAGGGAATATATCAGGGCCAGTAATACTACATACAAATAACACAACGCTTCCAATTCAATTGTATCTAGTGACTCTAGAGCCAATCCCGGGAGGCAGGAGATGGGGGAAACCCCAGATCAGACGGCAGGAAATCGGCACCATCCATCCATTCCCGAGCTGCCACACCTGGGGGGCGTTGCGGTAAATCTGAATCTTTAGCAGCTAAATTCACTGACAGCCTGCTCAGTGGTTCAGTAGACAGAGCACATTTCCTCTCGGCGCCGCCGTAACCCTGGGCGGCGCTGCCACGCGTGAATGGATCGGGGCCTCGGGCCGGGCCAGTTACCGGGGCCTCGGGCCGGACGGGGACGCCCAGGTGTCCCCCGGTGGGGATGTGCTTCTTCATCAGGCTGAAGTGGTTGAAGCGGCAGAGCAGCAGCCGGCTGCTGTTGGCCTTCAGGTTGAAGTCGACTTCCTCACAGGTGTACCTGCGAGGGGGCGGGGCAAGGGTGCCGTTAAAGGTGGGGCCAGGGGTGGGCTGCGAATGGGAGTCGGAGATGGGTGGGGCATATGAAAGACAGGCAGCCCCCACGCAGGGCCCAGGGCTCCCAGCTCACCGGTGCTGGTCATACTGGACGTCCTGCGTCAGGTCCACGTTGAGCATCAGCAGGTCTTGCAGGTGGCAGCGTGAGAAGGGGGTGGCGGGGGACCGGGCGGCCAGGCCGCTGCTCCAGCGACGGAGACCGCAGGCGGCGTAGAGCGCCACCTTGGGTGTGGCCTCCATGTGCTGCAGCACGGCTTTCAGCGAGACGTTGGTCACCTCGCCTGCATCACTGCGGAGGGCAGGAGGGGGGCGGTTAAGCACTGGATGGGTTCCCTGGGCTTGCTGGTACTGGGTCTGATGGTGCTGACCCAGAGGGAGCCATGTGTTTTCACAATGTCGCTGCAAACTGGTTTTCTGGTTTGGATCACACTAATTAAGCAATCAAGCAATTGGGAAGCCCAAATTCCCAGTACAGGTACGCTGGGAGGGAGCAAATATGTGGGCCAGTTATAAATGCCAAGGTTACATGTGGTTATAGCCTATCCTCGGGCGGGAGGGGGGCCTGACTGGGCCGGGTGCAGTACCTGCTTTGGTCTCCGGGGGGGTGCGAGTGCCAGAGCACACAGGCGTCGTCCATCATGACCACGAAGGGCCACACGTCCTGCCGCTGGGAGGCCTGATCACGCCATCGCTGGCGCTCCAGCTCCAGGTTGTGGTACGAGAGCTCTTTGATCATGCAACGCGCAGCACCTGGGGGGGGCGGTTACAGGAGGCTGTCATCAGGGGGTGTGACATGGGGTCTCACACGGGGTCTCACACAGAGTCTCACAGGTGCTGTAACACGGGGTCTCACACGGGGTCTCGCAGGGGCCATAACATGGTGTGTCACACAAAATGCCAGGTTACTTATGGTGCAGTAAGGAGTGAAATGCCTCAGTGTTGATACTGACCCACTCCGGCGCTGTTGAACATGGCGGGTAGCACCAGCAGGATGTGGTTGGGCCAGTACTTCCTGTACAGAGGCATTTCCTGCTCTTTGATCACCAGGATATGTAAATGGGCAGTGCCCTCCATAGCATGGTAGATGTTGAGCAAGCCGTGCTCCTGGCGTCCCATGGTGGGGGTGAAGATGGGGCTCTTTATCAGCTCTGGGCCCTGCGGCAGACAGACCACCAAACTATCACCGCACTGCATCACACTAACAAATGAACCAATTATGATTGCAGTGCGCTGCATCACTGCATCACCCTCACACATGCAGAGACAGACTATCCTTGTAATACATTATATCACTGTGTCACAGTAACATATAGACAGATCACTGTAATGCACACTAATCTGCAGACAAACCAGCCATCACTGCAAAGCAGTGCATCACTCCATCACACTAACACACAGACAGCCATGCCATCACTGTAATTCACTGCATTGCCTTAACATAGACAAGCAAACCATCACTACAATGCACTGCATCAAGCTAGCATACAGGCAAACAGACCATAACTGCAGTGCACTGAATCACCACATCACACTAACATAGAGACCAACAGACTGTCACTGCAATGCACTACCACAGTTCCTCGTATTCTCTTACAGCCCCAATGCCCCCCACCTTGTCAGAGATGAGAGGCAGCCGCAGGCTTTCCAGGCGGCCCCCATGTGGGCTGAACACAAAATACTGCTCCTTATTCTTGGGGATGACGAAGTGGAGATTCACCTCCTCCCCCAGTGTGGAAGAACAGAAGGTGAACGTGTGGAAAGTGCAGTCAGAGACCTGGAAACACACAGAAGAATCACCTTTACTCTGCATTCATGTTTACACTACCTACACCCTGAATGGAATTCTGAATCTAAATTCACTTCCGATACAGTTCATACAGTTTAATCCAAACCAGTTTCCCTATTCAAATCCTTTAAAATCAAACAGTGTGAGCAGATATGTGGGAACACAGTCACCTCGGTGGCAGGGCTGGCTTCCGTGTAGTGCTGACACTCCTCACAGCGGTGAAATGCATTATGGGCCGCAAATTTGGTCAGCCTTACTGACACTGTGTCACGCTTGACAGGAGCATCCTGCTTGCTGTCTGACGTCTTCTCTGCACATAGACATAGACACAGCGTAGTCTGCGTCAGTCAAAAATCCATCAGGTAAATATATCTTTTTAATTAAATTGTTCAGATGTGGACTAATGACACATTAAGGCAACATAATGAATCCCAGACAAAAACATTGTTTACCCAGTAATGACTTTGGCATGTTTTCACAGTAGACTGGACTGGCCATCTTGAATTTGGGGTCTCGGGGATAAAGGTCAAAAGGCAGCTTTTCGAACACTTCCACGTCAGGCCAGTTTGTGCTGGTAACGTCTGACTCTTCAGAGACCCCTGGGGACGGAACGCAAGAGAGACATGTCGACAAACGGGTGACGATAGCAGCGTATTATGGAGCACGTTACAGGGTCTGTGTGTGTGGGCATGTGCGTGTATATTACATTGTGGGGACCAAACGTCCCCAAGGTATGATACAAACCTGTTATTTTGACGTTGTGGGGACCCCAGATCACCCACAAGGGGAAGTTCAATTTTATAAATATCTGTGAACGCAATAAAAAACTAAAGATGCCAAGTATCCTGTATTTTGTTGGGTTACTTATTGGTTAAAGTTAGGGCTGGGTAGGGGTTAAGGTTGCAGTAACTGTGATTAGGGATATACCCAAAGAAATGAATGGATGGCCCCTCAAAGATATGAATACAAACATGTACTGTATATGTGTGTGCGCACATGTGTGCAGTCATGCTTGCGTGTGTGTGTTTCTGTGTGTGTGCATCTGTGCGTGTCTGCAGGTAAGGAAGACAATTTTTTTCACCAAAATATGAAAACCTGCTTTTACAAAAGTGAAAGAGCCAATTAATTCTCAGTTATTGTCCCCAAAAACAGCGTAAATGTGAACGATGGCATGAATGTGCGTGTGAGCATGTTACCTGTCTCACCCTCCTCCTCGTCGTAGACGTCCACCTCCAGCAGGCGGATCAGCATGCGAGACAGGATGCGCAAAAACTGCAGGTATGCGCCCGTTTTCCCCACCTGCAAGGAGTGTAACAGCACTGACATGGACATCCACGGGTAGGTGGCCTGCTGTAGATGAGCGTAACATCCTCTCCCTTAGCACACACTAGCACAGATAGAGAGTAATGTCCAGTCCCTTAACACACACTAACACAGACAGAGAGTAACAGCATGTCCCTTAACACTCACTAGCACTGATACAGTGAAATGCCCTCTCCCCCTGACACTCACATATAGTGAAATGCGCTCTCCCTCCAACACTCACTAACACTCATACAGTGAAACGTCCATTCCTCCAGATACTCACTAGCACTGAAACAGTGAAATGCCTTCTCCCCCAACACTCACTAACACTCATACAGTGAAATGTCCTCTCCTCCTGACACTCACTAGCACAGACACAGCATAATTTATTGTCCTTAAGCAAAGACAGAGAGTAACAGCCTGTCTCTTAACACTCACTAACACAGACAGGGAGTAATGTTCAGTCCCTTAACACACACTAACACAGACAGAGAGTAATGCCCTCTCCCTTAACATTCAATAACACAGACAGAGAGTAATGCCCCCTCCCTTAACACACATTAACACAGACAGAAGTGCTCATGTGAATATAAAGGACATAAACACTGAGCACCCAGTGAGCTTCTGTGAAGGTAGACAGTGCTGGGGGGGGGGGTTCTCTTGCCTGGGGGGATCCACTGAGCAGCAGTCGGCGGGGGTGCGTGGAGGCAGGGGCATCGGGGGTGGCCTGTTTGTTGAAATCGGCGTGGTGCTGCCGGGCACTGGTCCAGCGGCGGTAGTACAGGGACTGCTCTGGCCCGGGCAGGTCGGGAGACATGGGGGGGCGCAGTGAGCTGGTCCAGGCCACGTCGGCGTGGGGAAGCAGCGAGGACGAGTGCAGGCGGCCCAGCGGCTCGCCCGCCAGGAGCCCGTGGGCGGCCCGGGACAGGATTACAACGCGGGGCGAGCTGGCTGACGGAGCGGGGGGGGCAGGTTGCGGACCCGTGGACGAGGAAGGGGAGGTGAAGGTGGAGGAGGGTGACGCAGAAGAGGAAGGGAGGGGGACAGGTTTGGCGGTGGGCAGGAGACTGCCCTGGGAGTCACACTCCTGCTTGACTCCCTCCGGGGGGTCACCCTCCGGGACATGGGGGGCGTCGGGATAGCTGGCAGAGCTGGAGGGCTTCTGGGAGGAGTCAGGGGCGCTGGAGGAGCTGACGGCATTCTCGGTGGTGGAGCCTGGGTGAGGGGGTAGCGTTTAAGAAAACTGAATCTTTAAAATCTTACAGCTAAAACCAGAGGACACCGGGACAGTGTCTGTCCTGCAGCAGTGTCCCTCGCAAACACTAATTGGTCCTTTGACAACAGACACACAGGCGATTTTACATGGGGTGCAGAGGGAAAATGCTATTTGAACATATGAAGTCCAATAAAAAAAAAGTTATATTCCAAAATGTGGCCTGTGTTTGTGTAAGAAAAATTTATTGTACAACCCCATTTCCAGAAAAGTTGGGATGCTATGTAGAATGTAAATAAAACCAGAATGCAAGGATCCCAGACGTGCAAGCTACCCAAAACACGAGCACCATTGCACCCCCATACTATTACGGACGCTGGCTTTTGAACTTTTGAACTTAGCTGGACAGTCCCTCTCCTCTTTACCCAGAGGGCATGGCGTCCAAGATTTCCAAAAAGAATTAGAAATTTTCACTCATCAGACCACAGGACAGCTTTCGATTCTGCCTCATTCGATTTAAATGAGCTTAGGCCCAGAGAAGTTGACGGCATTTCTGGATTATAAGGTCATACGGTCTCTTCCATCCTGCATTTAAGGATGCAGCGATGAACCATGTTCACAGACAGTGGTTTTTGGAAGTGTTCCTGAGCCCATGCAGTGATTCCCACTATAGAATCATGTCTGCTTGTAATGCTGTGCCTCCTGAGCACCCGAAGATTGCGGCCGAGCAATACTGGTTTGCGGCCTTGTTCCTTGCATACACAGATTTTCATGGAATCTTGTAATGACGTGTCCAGCAGATGATGAAATTCACAAATCCTTTGCAATATTACATTGAGAAACTTCATTCTAAAATTGTCGCACTATTTGCCCACACAGTCTTTCACAGAGAGGTGAGCCTCTCCCCATCTTCTCTGCACGGAGACTCCGCCTTTATACCCAATCATCTTACTGACCTGTTGCCAATTAACCAATTAGGTGCAAGCTATTTAACCAGGTGCTCTGTTTTACCATTGCACAACTTCTCCAGTCCCAGTTTTCCAGTTGCCCCAGTACCAACTTTTTTGTGTTGTTGGCATGAAATTCAAATTGAGCATATATTTGTCACAAAACAATAAAATTTCTCAGTTTCAACATTCGATGTGTTGTCTTTGTTTTCAGTTAAATATGGGTTTATCTGACTTGTAAATCATTGCATCTGTTTTTGTCTACATTTTACATGCCATACATTCCTTGTATGTTTAACAATAAATAAATCTGCACCTGAGTTGCTGGTGCTGCTGGCGTTGCTTTGGGGGCTCTCCACCTCCATGGGTAGCTCCTCTGGGTTCTCGGGCCTGGCGGACTCCTCGTTCCCCTGGGACACATAGCAGCAGGCCAGGCCCACCTCCTGCTCCAGAGCCGTGCGTGTCAGGTAGCTGGAGTCGATCAGCCGCAGGTCGCAGTACTTCAGGGACCTGCGTTCAGCAAGGTGACGGGGTTTAACAGCTGATCTCAGATCAGCATCAAAAACACCAGGCCATGCTGAGAATCCACAAGCACTGCACGAGAAGCTGGGAAACTAGTAGCAATACATAAAATGGCCACTAGGTGGCCCCCTTGCCATGTATGATACATGAACACTGGCTTGATGCAGGAAAACTATTGTTGGTAGCTGTGGTGCATTATGGGACAGACGTGCACACTACCTAGGGAAGCTCTCCCCCAGCGGGTCCTTCCCAGTGAGAATGACGATGCAGGGAAGCCCCTCCAGGTCCTGGTAGGTGTGTGGGACCCAGTCATCACTGTCACGACCCCGCAAGGCCTGGAACACACGCACATACACATGCAGATTTTACAACCATAACCTAATCGACTGTACTGCCACGGGTAAAGTAAAAAAAAGACATGCACAACAAATTTTCAACAGAATTATTATGGTTATCAATAACCAAATCTATTAAAGAGTTGTACAGTAAAATAGGATACGAAAATTAAATAAAAAAAATAAAACTACTAAAACACTAAATGTACAAATATTGCCTAGGAAGCTAAGTGAAATAAAATCCAAAAAAACCAATGTCAAATACCATCACTAAAGCTAAATCACAAGTAATGACTTATCTTTAAGTAACATATTCGGAGCATGTTTTACCCATTTTGAGGGCATTATTACACAATGTACACTGTGTATTCATGTAGGATTCTCTAAAGATCAGACACAAAACTTAAACTGAAGCTAAACAATATAAGAGTAAATAAAAATATCTTTAAAATAAAAACTAATAAAACCACACTGAAAACTAAATTGAACTAAACTGGATTTAGAATGACAACTGAAAATAATATAAAAATAAAAACTAAATTAAATATTCTGAGCTTTAATAACACTGGCGCCCCACATCCCTGTGGGTGGCACTGCCCTGATCGGCCCAGCCAATCACGCACCCTGAGGCGAGCCAGGAAGTGAGGCGGCAGGCTGAGCTCAGCTGAGGGCCGGCCCAGCACCACGGCGAAGCGCAGCTGCAGCCCGAGCCTGTCGCGGGCCTCCTCCAGCCGCTCCCGCGCCAGCATGGCCAGCTGCAGCGAGGGCACGCGCACCAGCAGCATGGAGCCGTGGCCCGGCCCTCCACGGCCTGGCCCGCCCAGCAGCTCCTCCACGATGGCCAGCGTCTCGGGGGTAGTGTGTCCACGCAGTGATGGGGCGCCAGCCATGGACATCATGGCCTCCGTGTACTGCTGGATTAGCAGGTAGCTGCGGATCACCATGCTGTGCAGATGGGGGTGTCTGGGGGAGGGGTCAGAATGCCAACCGGCCAATCAGATTCGATCACATGGAGCGTCACATGGCAAATTATTATACAGTTATACAGCATCATGTGATTATACTGAGCGGCACAAACTTGACGTTGGGACTGCCTACCTCTCCAGGAGAATGTTGACCATTTTCTCAAAGGCATCGTCGCAGCGAAGAATGGGGCTGGCCACGCCCCACCGCAGAGAGCGGCTGTAGTCACTCAGACCGAAGTAGACCAGCTCTTCAGGTGACTGCTCTCCCTGGTGGCCAAACAGTAATATTACACATTGATATGAAAAACATACATTTACATATTTGTATTTATTTTTTTTGTTCCAGGAGACAGAAGTTTACCTGGCTCTCCGGGAGGTCCCAGTGCACCTCGTTGTGGGCACTGATCCGGGACTGCCAGGTCTGCAGGGTGAACGGGAAGCTGCTGACCTGCAGCACTAGCAGGTTTGGAGCTTCCAGAACCTCCTGGCAGTTAACGACGCGGTCGGCTAGTCCCTGTGACTCTCCGTGGCACACTGAACCCGACAAAGCGCTGCGGGGGCGGGGGCGGAGGCCGGGGGGGGGAGAGGGGGTCAGGACAGACACCGCAGGAGTCCACTAACATTTCTCAGACTGGTAAAACTAGGTTGGAGGTTCTGGGAGTAGAACATCTCAGCCGAGGAGATGGGGTGGAGCAACTGGAGATTTAAGTCTAGCTGTTTCGAATTTTTAATATTGTGGTGAAATGAATGAATATCAGGGGTTGTTAAAAAAAATAGTGGTTTGAAAATATACATATACATATTTTTTTGGAAATTAACTAAGCCTTCCTCCTACACAGTGTACGGGTTAGGGTTTACTAAAATATTACCACGTCAGTCTACTCTGATATAATAATAGCTTGCATTTCAATTAGATGGCAGCCAACGTGAAGTCAACAGGAAACACGAAGATTGTGAGATTCTGGACACCATCAGCATAAGACCCACCGTGAAACACGTGACTGCCACGCCAACATCACTCACCTGGTCAGATCGACATGTGCGTTGTCATGGATGAGCACGAACAGAGTGTACGGGTTCTGTTTGACGTTCCGCATGAAGGCCTGCATCCTGACGTGGACGTCCGCGTCCAGGCGCACCACGTACTTGTCTGATTTCAGGTGGGCCGTCGTGGCGTCCTCCATCCCGAGGTCCACGAGAACTCCTGAGGAGTCACCGTGGTGAGCAAAATTAGATAAATGGCATCTTCACTTATAGTCAGTTTTGATTGGTCCACACCCCGCCCACCTGACTGTCTGATTCGCTGCATGGTCTGGTGCACCAGCACCTGGGAGGGTGGGACCAGCACCAGGAAGTCCACCTTGCAGAAGCGGCCCAAGTCCAGGTCCTGGCTGTTAGAATCGGCAATGGCGCAGACCTGCGAGAGGAGGCGTCGTGCCACGCTCAGCTGCGACGGGTAGATCTGGAACGTGTCGCTCATGGGGTCTGTCAGGGGCATTGTGGAAAAAATAAAACACACAAAGATTTATCTGTGGCCTTTGCGAACAAGGAGTGCTGAAAACATTGCATTCATAAGTGCTAATTAGCATGCATTTATAACATATCTATCTGCCAGGACCTTTGGAAAATTTGTTGATAACAAATCAAGTGCTGCAAATGGACTGAGGTAAACACTGTGGATTTGAGTCCCTGTGGACCCTGCTGTAATAATCCTTAGTGGGTACTTAAAGTGAATAGGTCAAACAGCAGGCTGCATACATTATTAAAAATGCAATTTGCTTTGACTGAGAGCATCAGAAAAATACGTTAGGGAGACAGGAAGTTGGAGGGTGGCTATGTGAGAGAGACTGGGCATGAGAGCTGACCTGGATCCACCATGAGCTCCCCGCCAGCCTCCTCCTGGCAGCGGACGCAGTCGTCCTCATCCCCCTGGATGGGTTGTGTCACCTGCTCCCTCTGTCTCCTCTGCAGCCTGGCCAGCTGCTTGTCCAGACTGTCCCCTGCAAAGAAGGTCACCGCGGTCAGCAAGCCCCGTCCAGCTCTCCTCCAGGGCACCCGAGGATGTCCGACGGAGCGGAGGGGACTCAGGGACACTCACCCAAGGACGTGGTCTTGAAGTGGGAGGCCAAGGCGCTGACCTTGCCAGTGATGAGCTCGTAGCTGATCTCCTTGAGGAACTCGTTGGTAGTGAGCATGCTCTCTGCTAGAGCGCGGGACTGGTACTTTCCTGAGGGAAGACACACAGATTAAGGCCTTTGTGGGGACTATCCAGTCATTTCTATGGCCGTAACCTTAATTCTGACTATGATAACCTTAACCATAAGTAACCAAACAAATTAGAAGACTTTTGGCTTTTTTTGATTGCAGTCAAAGATTTTTATAAAATGGTGTTTCCCTTTGTAGGGACCGAAAAAATGGTCCCCCAAAATGTCAAAATACCTTTTTGGTAATATGTGCATGACATGCACACACACACACACACACACACACACACACAGACATTCCTCTTCGGCATTTACTGCCGTCAACATAAATTAATGCAGACTCCAAATTTAATCTTACAATATAATTTAATCTGATGTACACTTCATCTTACATACATATTTAACGCACATTTCAATCTGAGCACATTTTCCATATTTATATTGCATACATTCTCATGCTTTTTTGTCACATATATACACACACATTGAATACACAGGGTCACATGACCCGCGCAGGTGGGCCATACTCACCCAGCACCAGCACGCAGAACTCGACGCCCCGCGTCTCCGAGATGCAGACAACGGCCACGTAGTCGGGCCGGCGGGGGGGGCAGGGCCCCTCGCCCAGGGAGCGCAGGGCCTCCCCGATACCCTCCCCCAGCGAGCGCTGTGCCACCAGGACCTGCACGGCGCCGGCAGAGACGCTGGCCGCCAGCCGAGCCAGCCAGGGCAGCTGGGAGGGCGGGACGGGGGCCAGTGGGGGCCCCGAAAGCATGGCCCTCAGGGTGATCTGCTCAAACTCCTCCTGCAGGGGGATCTCGTCCCAGCCTTGGGGGGCGGGGCAGTCAGCATCACATGACACATTAGAGTCACATGACTATAATCGTACTACTAATACACATGCTAGGGGTCAGTTACACAGTGTCATGTGATTATACTGACAAACCTCTACTCACGTAAATCCGCACTTCCGTAAAAAATCCCAGCCATGCACATTACTTACAGGTAGCGCGTTCACAAAGAGTCTGAAGCATATTAAGCACAAGGTGACACAGCCAGACAAAGCAGGCAGCGGTGACTTCCCTATTTTCACATGTTTTGTGCCATGACCATATCTATTCTAATTTGTGTACTACTTTATACTAATGGAAATAATTTATTTAATTCGACCTCTGTATTGTTACAACATTTAATATGTCTGATATTTGCTAGAGGCTAGCTTAGGCTAGCTAGTTTAGGCTAGGCTATGTTATATCATCAAATGATTGTAATTATAAAACAAATGAATAATTATTTAGTTACACAATTATCACTGTACAGCTATGATGTGCATATTAGGGGTTATCTCACTCCTGGTGTTGGCTACTGTCTCAAAGCTAGGTTAATTCTAATCCAGCCTCATTCATCAGCCTAGTGTACTTTACAGGTTAGGTTCAGGTTAAATACTTGATTTAATGTGCTCTAGTGGGACCCCTTCTGGGAACTGCCATGCCAGTGGGTAGCTTTGCCACTGGAGGGCAATCTCACTTTGTTAAGCTCATGTTAAGGCTTGGATATCCATGCAATGTTCATTATTGCAGGTATGAAACTCCAATGTAAAAGCAATGATAGGCTAAGCAAACTGTAAATCATTCCGCCAGGGAGGCCCTTACCCAGCTGAACCAGGTATTGCAGGGTGAGCAGGACCATATCCTCCACACTGAGCAGTTGGCTGTTGGACATTCCCAGGCTCTCCAGGGTCTTCTGGCTCAGCTGGCTGCACTTATAGCAGCTCACCAGCAGGGGGCTCACCACAATGTCACCCACATTGCCGTAGAAATAGGGTAAGCTGCCATAGCCTGAAATTAAACAGGGGATGTGAACATCAGCCTAAATCGCAGCACGTACGTACAGGCAGGCAATCCGTTGCATTACGTCTCTGCTTGCAAAGCTAAAAGCAGATTTATGACCCTGGAAATGAATTTATCATGCTGGTCCACCACTTCGAAATCAGCAATAATTAAGGCACAAACCAAGAAAGTTAATCGATGAGCACAGAGACATCAGCCAACATGTGCCCTGACTAAGGGGACCTCACCAGTGCGTGTCGCTGTGACTACAGCCATCGTTACTGTACCTATGAGGATGACGGGCCGGACCCCCGAGTTGTTCAGCAGGTTGTCGGGGACGACCACCGAGTCTCCCATGGCGATTGGCTGGGGCTGTATGATGCCTGATACGAGGGGGGGCGGGGCAACATTCAGGAGTGTATCTAAGGAAATACATGCAGGGAACAATCTATGTAACATAGCACATGTTCTCACGATGGTTGTCATCCTGTCCATGACAGAGTATACAGACAGGTGGCGCTGTTGCCATTCCCTCATACACTATAGATGCTTCACCATGGATACCCAAAAGCAGGCCTGGGCAGTTATTTTCTGCGGAAGGCCAAATCTGAGCCTTATCAAGCAGGCCAGTGAAAGCAGCTCACATGTGCACTAAAGCTAGTTGCTAGTGCAACGTCCTTTTAGCGCTTTCTAACCTGGTGGCCGGGCCGGGCACACTGCGGGCACGGGCACGACGCTGGAGGGCACAGGCACCGGGGAGCTCGGGTACCAGCCTCGATGACGCTTCTTTGGTGGACCGGAGGTCATAGTGGGTAGCCCTGGGGGGTCACACAAAGAGTCACATAAAATCCGCTAAAACACAGCCACCCGCTAACACATAGCCATCCGCTAACATATAGCCACCTGCTAACACACAGCCACCCGCTAACACACAGCCATCCGCTAACACACAGCCACCCGCTAACACATTGCCACCCGCTAACACATAGCCATCTGCTAACACATAGCCACCCGCTAACACACAGCCACCCGCTAACACACAGCCACCCGCTAACACACAGCCATCCGCTAACACATAGCCATCCGCTAACACATAGCCACCCGCTAACATATAGCCACCCGCTAACACACAGCCATCCGCTAACACATTTCCGTCTGCTAACACATTTCCGTCCGCTAACACATTTCCATCCACTAACACATATCCACCTGCTAACAAACACAAAGCTGCTGACTGTCATCATTAATAATCTACTGTAGATCAGTGGTTCTCAACTACGTATACCACATGACCTCCCTCCAGTGGAATGTGGAAGTATCTCCTTTTATGGCATCAGTCATAACGGTGGTGGACGGAGAAACTAATATGTACTGAGACGGTAACCAGTAGAAGTTTGACAACCACTGAACTAGATGCTCTGAAACATTTCACTTAGTATAGAACTGCATACATAAGGTCCAGTGTAATTAGTATGAAATCTTTGTGAATGTCACTTGCACCTGGAGAAAGCCGTCACTCACCAGAGCTGTGATGTCCGGGTCCGGACATTTGGTACCCCAGGCCATGTGCCAGGGCCTGGGCAGTCAATGGCAAGGTTGGTGACGGGCCCAGAGGGCCAGCTCGCCCCCCGGTGGCGAAGCCATTCACTCGCAGGGCAGTGGGAACTGCAGCAAGGCGGAAGCGAGCGTTAATGACCTACACCGGCTTTGCAAAGCTGTCCATTTATGACCTTTCGGTTGCTATGGGGACATGTCGGAGATTACCGCACGGGGTGGAGGCTGGGTAAATAATACCGTGACACGTAGCAACCTTTGTGCAATGGTGCAAAGGCATTAGAATTCAAGGCTTTTGAAATAAAAACAAGCCACTCTTGGGTTGGAGCTGGAGACCTGAAGCCCCAGTTGGATGCAGTTGTAGGCCACGTAGGAGCAGGATACAATGCAGCTTGTATTGTGCAGAGCCCAAGCAGTATTGATTTCCTTTCTGTGATACACTATTGATTGTTCGAAGGGACTTTCCTGACATATAATTATGGGTGACAGCTTGCTGTAAAAGCATCAGTTTGCACTGAAGTCCACCTGGCCAAACCATAAATGGACCAATGGAGCCGTCGTGGATTTGGGGTAATTATGGACTTTCGCTGGACTGCAGCTGGGCATGAGGAATAATTACAGATGTGGGAGTAGGAAAAGGTGAAAGATGGAGAGCGAGCTGTGAAGGGAAAGGGTGTCATGGAAACAGGAGGTAGAGTCTCAGACCTATGGGCAGGGTCTTGGTCCCCAGGGGCGGAGTCAGCAACGAGGGTCTGGGAGCGCTGCTCTCCATGGGCACCTCCTGACTCCTGAGGAGCCCTGCGGTAGTGGCGGGCTGTGTTCGCGTTGGAGGGGAGTCTGTATCGACACGGGGTGATATTAAAGTGAAAAAGATGAGCATATATAACTCATCCCTGCTGTGGAAGATAGCTGAGCAGACGCCGCGACAGAAAACGATGCAAGACTACACAGTGAGGTCTCTGGGATAAACATGGCAGCCCTGCAACTAATCAGAGCCATTTGGGTTTTGTCCCTCTAATATTTAATTTGGACTATGCTGAATTAATATCGGTTCTGTGTCTCAGGGGATGACAGTTTGAACTTTAACAGTGAGACTGCTCGGTTTCTCACTGGTGGGCTGGATCAGTCCGGCTTTCATGAGCTGAATTTCCCGCTACCTCTCAAAGCCCATCAGTCAACACTGCAAGCAGCCCTCTGCCAAGACATTACAGCACCTGTGTAAACCCCTTATCTGAGCCTTTGTGTTTGCGCCCTCCCCCGTGAGTGTGCACAGCCAGAACACTGAGAACTAGACGTGCTGTACTGGGCCACGCGATACCGAGGACTGGGTCACGCCGACCGCCGGGACAGGCTGGCCTGACTCTCAGAATCACCCAGGGAAACGTTCTGCCTGTCAGTTCTAGGACTCTGAGACATGGTGCGGGGGGCTGAAGTGGCTATTTAGGTTAATGTGAGCTTGCTGTGCTTTAAAAATGGTTGGCATGGTGCACACAGACACCTTAAAAATAAACCCCTGGCCTGCTCTTATTGGGAAACGATTACCATAATGTACTGGTCTTGTAGTGGGCCAGAGAATGGAACATTGGCGGCCCAATGTTTAGGGAAGCACACTTATGATCAAAAGGTTGCTGGTTTGAAGCCTTAACCAGTAAGGTACCACTGAGGTACCCTGAGCAAGGTACTGTCCCCAAGCACTGCTCCCCGGGTGCTTGCGTAGCTGCCCATTGCAATGTCATAATGTCACGTATAGGTTCAATTCAGAGGACACATTTCACTGTTGTGTGCAGTGGTGTGACAACAATAACAATTAATCACTTAAAAAAAGAAGATACTTATATGAGTCCAAGCTTATAGAGCTTGTTAGATATATATGATACCCCCAGTTCCCAATCAGATACAAACTGCCACCATTTCTAATTTAGTCTCAGATCCTGTCACGTGGTACTGAACATTGCACGCAGACTGAGAGGGACTCAGGGAGTCACATGACTTAGCCCTACCCACCCGAGTGCGAGAATGGGGAGGAGCTGAGGCCGTCCGTGCCCCCGTTCTCCCTGCTGCTGGGGGGCGAGGAGGAGGAGCTGGGTTTGGAAGAGTCGGCACTGCTGGAGGACGGCTTCGTCCTGCTGTCTGTGGGGAGAGTCACCATGTCAGGCTCCAGCAGATCATATAAGGTCTCCTCTAGGACTTAATCTCTTGTTATGCCCTGACTTAACGTCCACACAACGTTTCTCTTACGCTTTAAAACCCAAATAATAAATAGCAAACAGTACAAGATCCACGATCGACTAGCTCTGAAAGGGCACTGAATCTCAGGCTGTGCTTTCTGCCGGCATTTTTGGGCAGGCGTTCTGTGTGGACAGCCCTGCCGGGCCCCACCTTTCCAGCAGATGAGTGGCCCTTTACACAGAGCACCCTGAGCATTCCTCAGCAGGTAGTACTTTAAGTGCTTCTGCTTCTTGGGCTGTGTGGACAGCTTCAGGTTGATGTGGTTGGAGAACTCTGTGAAATAGCGGAAGCCGGTCTCCCCGCAGCCGATGCAGTTCCCTAAAAACCCTAGACAAAGGCAAATGAAAGCCGATCATTTCTGGATTAATGACAGAGACAGGCATGCTCAAATATAACAATAACATCACAGGAAAAATTATTCCAAACTGGGCTTCACTGTTGAATTGGTGTGTCTGGAAAATGTACTTATTATTATTATATATGTTGTGAAAACCAATTAAGTATACAGGATGTAGCTAAATGAAAACACATAATGAGAAAGGTAACAGGGCTGACTAGACGCTAAATGAGTATATTTAATGAGTAAAATAACAGGGCTGACTAACGAGTACATATAATGAGTAAGGTAACAGGGCTGACTAAACTACTACAATAAAGGGGCAGTGTGAGAGGAATAGGACTCACCTAAAAGTGCATTTTTGCCACTGTCGTCAGGCAGGAAGCGCCTGTCCACTGCGCACACCAGGATGTGCTCAGGGACGCTTGGTGACTTTGCCCCGACTAGGCAGAATCCGGCAGGGACCTCGATCGGCTCCGTTCCCATGGAGACCAAGCGCAGGTCTTTCCCGGCCTGACAGAAACCTGAAGATGTGGGATTGTTACTAAGACCTCCGCCACTGGGGAAATTATGACGCAAATGTGTGCATTCATAACACAAAAAATCATTAAAAGCCATTCTACTGGGTAAAGCTACTACACATATTTGAAAAAATGTAATAAATCAAACTTCATGTGCTATTTCACTGGAACTATAATGAATGTATTGGAATTACTGTTAATACTAAATAAATGAGTACTATGAGTACTTATACAAATATTTTACAGCATGCATTTGCAGCTGGGCTAATTGTACTGAATGACTATAAAGTAAAGTGTGCCTTAATTTACACCTTTGTCGAATTTTAGAATTAGTTATACTCTCTAAGATGACAGAAGCTTCAGAATTACACTGAGCTGTTAACGCTCTCGGGGGAGACATTAAAACGATGTACAAAGAGGCAAACGATTGGCTCGTATCAGTCAATAAACGACACCTTGAACAGACAGGAAGCTCAAAAAGCCATTAGTGTCATGCAAGATGCAAGAGGGCGGCCTCCACGGGGAGGTGCATTGTGGGATAGTGCTAGGAGAGGTGCATTGTTGGACAGCACTAGGGGAGGTCCATTGTGGGATAGCGCTAGGGGAGCTGCATCGTGGGATAGTGCTAGGGGAGGTCCATTGAGGGATAGCGCTAAGGGAGGCGCATTGTGGGATAGCGCTAGGGGAGATGCATTGTGGGATAGCGCTAGGGGAGGTCCATTGTGGTATAGCGCTGGGAAGGTGCATTGTGGGATAGCGCTAAGGGAGGTCCATTGTGGGATAGCGCTAGGGGAGGCGCATCGTGGGATAGCGCTACCGTCGAGGGTGCAGCAGCCGTCGGGGGCCGCGCCCTGCAGGTAGGGCAGGGGGGGGCTGCTGGTGTCCGAAGCGTCCTCGTCGTCAGCGTCATCCTCGTTCTCCGTGCTCTCGGATGCCGGGTCGTTGGGCGGGTCTTGGTCGGGCCGCTCCGCATACTGGAGGGGCATCTCGATCTTGGGCTTCACGTCTGAGCCAAAGTAGGATAGCCAAGCAGAGGAGCACTTACTAAAGGCTCCCCTTAGCAGCGTACAAAGTCGGACCAATTTGATGATTCCAGCTATGTACGCTGCTGATGTAGTTACTATGCTTTTTGGGAAACGCACCCCAGGTCAGGCCAGTCCGGTGGAAGGGGGCCGCGAACGTACCATGCTACCGTTTCAGATGACGAGATTTTGGATCTCGTAAAAGCTGTGCTTTTCATTTATTTATTTTCCAATCATTTATCTTTTAATTGAAAGCAACAGGTAAACGATGCAGTGTATCCTAACTGGGCCCACTGTGAGCACGTCCTGGCCCCACGTACTGCCCCGCCGTCCCTACCGTCTAGGGCAGAGGCGTAGCGCTCAGGCTCCAGGTACAGCTGGCTGAAGACTGGCAGTGGGGAGGGTATGCTGGAGCGGAGGGAGGCCTCGATGGAGCTGTGCAGGGCCTCCTCGAAGCCGGCCGGCTTCAGCTGACCCGCGTACGCATTCCCCATCGTCTGCGTGGAGGGACACACAGCCTCATCAGCATTAAAACCTCACAGTCCATCCCAAAGAGGGACCATAATTCATACAGAGGGGCTAATCTTAGCAAGTTTAGCTAATAAAATGATTCAAATCGGTGAGTGACAGGGGAGATGACCAATCAGACTTCAGCTTGGGGGCAGAGCCCCTGTGGCCCCGCCCCTGCTCCAACAGGAATGTAACATTTATCGCTATTGTATGGGGAGTGTTTAGCGCTGCAGCCTCACACCTCCCGTATCTCAGGCTCCAAAGGGTCCCCAGGCTCCTCCACGGAGCTGCAGAGGCAGCTACAGGCGACGGAGGGAATCAACAATGGCCTGGAAGTAGGAGAATCCTTGAAGAACAGCATGCAGAGGGTGCCGTTCCCTTCCTGGTTTGGCGAACATTAGCAGTGTTCAGCGGTCAGCCCATGACCGAGAACAGATGAGCGTAATGAGGCTGAGCTGCCGGGGCACCTGCCCCCCCCCAGATGCACCCCATTCAGCCTGCCCCCCCCCCCAGATACACTCCATTCAGCCTGCCCC
>JAODKL010000081.1:2668071-2680879 GCA_026780765.1 Petrocephalus schoutedeni
GGCCCCCCATCCTGGGTTGTTCCCTGCCTCGTGCCCGTTGCTTCCGGGATAGGCTCCGGACCCCCCCCGACCCTGAATAGGATAAGCGGGTTGGAAAATGGATGGGTGGATGAATACAAATCCATGATTGTCTTAAAATGGCAATGACCACAAGATCAGCAGTTCAAGGGGAAACAACTGAACTGAAATAAAAAGTAATTAAAGGCATCAGGAGGAGTATGACATGAAACCAGTAAAAATTCAGAGTCAAGTTCATGACTGGGGACAACCACTCAAGGCAGAATGATGTGATCATGTGACTTGCAGGTCATGTGACTTGTCTGTTCTAGCTGGGCCTAGGATCCCCTACAGCAGGAAAATGCCATTTCAGAGGTCAGGGGTCAGCGGATTGGTGCAGCCCCTGGTACCAAAACTCCTACGAACCTGATGAAATAGCAGCAGCCACAGACACACCATTACCTCCCCTTAGCACCCCGGACCTTTTTATGAAGGCCAATCTGAACTGGCCCAGTAACCCCTCTCCCACCGGATCGCCATGGAAACCGGGGCCCCTCATAAAGCGCTGCGGAGCCGAGGTTTGGCCCCCACAAAACGGCTGAGTGGACAGAAAGGGCAGGGGGTCACAGGACTCCAGTGTCTAAATTAGAACGGGGTTGGGAGAATAAAACAGGGGCTGCAAAAGGATGACCCTGGAGTGGCCCATACAGTACTACCCCCCCCCCTCCACCCCCCACATAGATTTATATCCCCTGTTCTTCTGACCAAATGACCCAGACATCTCCACCACGCCGCCGCAGTTAAAAAATACCACCTTTTCTTTGTACAGAGACACAGAAACACCACAGCGGGCCATGGAAGAGGAGGGTCTGCTATTTTCGGGAAAGGTCCAGAAAAACACGAGGCTTCCGATGCTATATATATCAGTATAACATGAAATATGAAAGCCACATCACTTTTATACTGCATTTCATTTCTTTTTGTTTAAATATGTCTTCAGTAAATAAAGTGTCTTCAGTAAATAAATGCAAATTAAATAGCTTTCTAATATGGAATGAAATACATGACCACCTCCACTTAATGCTTAATGGTTTGTTCCATAACTTTAATAATTACAGAGATCATGTCACAAAAGAAGCTGAAATAGGAGTAAATGTGTGGCAGAAAAAAACACTGCTCATTACAAGCTGCATTGCATCTAACTGTATGGAACTTATACAGAAAACAAATATATGCAATAAGAAATTAAAAGCACAAGACCACTCAGTCTCACTCCTGCTTGATCCTGCCCACTCTTGCATCACTTCCGCTCACTCTCTCTCATTCCTGCTTGATCCTGCTCACTTGCTCTTCACTCTTGTGCAATCTCTCACTCCTGATCACTCTCTCTTCACTCTTGTGCACTCTCTCTCTTTCTCTCCCCTGATCACTCTCTCTTCACTCTTGTGCACTCTCTCTCACTCCTGAGCATTCTCTCTTCACTCTTGTGCACTCTCTAAGTCCTGCTCACTCCCGTCTATGGCCCGTACAGGCAGGCTCTTCTTTGTGAGCCATCAAGGGGGGTGAGAAGTTTCTGGAGGGACATGCCAGTGTCTGACTGGTGACCGCAGGCAGGACAACAAGAGACACTGCTTCACATCACCCCCCCCACCACAACACCACCACCTATTGAATTGACTTTAGCCAGAGTGGCCAGCTCAGCCCCCCATAAATAGCCGTTCCATCTGAGCGACATGACAGAACAGTGGAGCTGCTAGATGAGTCTGCCTGAGCACTGCCTCCCCCCCATCCAGCATTTAGCCCTACAGGTAAAACCAGAACACTATGGGCCCATGTTACCACCGGTGACCTGCCAGCTCTGCAAAGTGGGGATATGGGCCCACAGTCAGTTCAAACCCACTTCATACCCCAGTGCCGTGAAGGTGGTCTCATCCCACACTGAAGGCGTGGACTTCCTAAGGACTTCCTGGTCCTCTCAGAATGGAGAAACCTGTGAGACAGTGATACCATGGTGCCATCATTTGCTGGCTGAAGTAATGCAGGACACACAGTGACTCACATCAGAACGGGTCATCTTATTAGCTTAGCCTTAGAAGACATTTGTTGTGTTTTTGGGAGGGTGGAGACTTAAATAAATACTCAGAAATCCAGACTAAATAGGCTCTGTAAAACACTGTCTGTGTGGTGGGGACAGTTCACATGGGATTTGATGGTCAGTTCCTCGGCAAGCCCTTAGACAAACCTGCCTATGGCGTGGAACAGCATCCATCATTAATCCTGCTCCCAGCATGCTTTGCGGTGGCGTGATTGCAATCCTCCCTTCAGGACTCGCCCGTGAACGTGACCTCGGGGATGTCTGGGGTCGCTTGCCGCACGGCGCCTCTGGGTTAAGTGTCCTGACCGCCGGGGTCGGATGAAGCGGGTGGGTTGGGGGGGGTCACTACCCGTATAGGGGGTCACTCTCCATGTGTGTGTGTGTATGTGTGTGTGCGTGTGTGTGGATCACTCTTCTTGTGTGTGTGTGTGTGGGGGGGGGGGGGGGTCACCCTCCGTGTGGCCATTTCTACAGCTGCTCCCGGACTCAGAGACGAGCCTTGGGTATCCTTACTGGAGCTCCTGTAATGATCCTTCTACTCTGTGACTGTTTTATAGCTTTTTCAAAGCTTTCAAAGCTTTTCCTGGAAGTTTTTAAAAAAAGTCAAACTGGAATAACAAGCAAATATGATGCAATTATGGCAGGTGGTGTAGTGGTTAGGGGTAGGGTGATTAATCACCTTCAGTATAAATGTATCAGTTAATTAGTTTAAATAATATGCACAGACCACAACAAAGCATTTTAGTGTATGGTTTGTACTATACAGCACTGATTCCCAAGTGAAGGTGGCCTGTTAGGGAGAGAACAATTGAAAGAGCTGCCCTGTACCTGTTCATCTGGCATTACCCCACATGACCAAACCTACGAAACCTCTGAGTGGGGATAAACTCCAGCCCAGCGAGGCCGTGCCTTTAAAAGCGACAAGCCAGATTTCAGTCAGATGCTGTCAAAACAATGGTGGCTGTGGTGTGGGGGTGCTTCTTTGGCAGAGGTGGGGTTTTATTTCTGCTGCCATCTGCCCAGAGCCCTGGCCCTTCTGTCCCCCGCTGCTCAGAATGGAGGACAGACACCACTGATCACCAAACCCCAACTGTCAGAGGACGTGCCAGAGCGTAAAACCTCAATTACTCAGCCATCTTCTCGTTGGCTGCAGTACCTTCCTTCTAAATTCAGCACTTATATAACTGCTCGGCGATGACCTTCTACAAAAACTATTTACACAATGACTACAGACAGTTTGGACCTCTTAGACTGAAGGCCATACAGGACAGTAATTAAACCAGTGAACACCAGGACACTGAGTTTTCGTGTGAGGCTCTAGAACAGGGGTCACCACTGTGGCGAATTCCAATGGGCATTGCGATCAAAATGCACATTTGTCCATATATGGACAGGTTGACCATCCCAGGTCTAGAACAATCTCTAATATTGCCAGCATTTAATACAATTTTATTTCCCAGTATTTCTGCAAATGTATTGCGACTGCACTGAAAAAACACAGTTCCTTCAAAACATGTTTATTAAATTTTTAAAATACGATTTTAACAATACATTGTATATGCCTGCTTTTATGGGTTTTATGGCCAAATTGCTTTAATCTGGCCAATCAGTCATGCAGATGCAGCCCCTTAATGGTCTCCTGCTTATTCTTAACAAATTGATCCCTCCTCTACCGACGGAAACCCAGAAAATCAAAACGCATCGCCTCTCGATCTGGTTGATACCGCACGAGTGACTCACCCTGCCATCCATTAAAGCTGCTTCTCGGTCCATAAAAAGACATCAATCTTTCATTAAGAGCCTCTGTGTGGTTTCAGAGTGTGTTGGCCACCGTAAAACCTAATTAGCTCCTAATAACCAAATATGCATGAGGCCCAGCATTGGGATTACTGGGATGTCTTTCATTAACGCAGCATCTGAGCCATCCGAGTACATGCGTGTGTGTTCATTTAGCCAATATCAGCCGTGTTGTTTCACCTTGACAAGGCAGATAATGAGACACACACACACACACACACACACACAACACCTACACACTGAAGTGGGATATTGTTAAGTCTTAACCAACCCCGATGAAATTATGACCTGTGTTTCCCTGGCAACAGCTGGAAATAAAAACAAATCAAGAACATCAGCCTAATCCTTCGTGCATCCCAGTAGACTTCTGTCCCTAAAACAAAGGAAGCCCAAAGATACAGGGACATCGGTCACCCCTCGGAACACCCTTGCCCCGACCAGGGCAGGGACTGGCTCGTATCTCAGGGTTCCCACTGGTCTAAAGCAAGTCCTCAGGAATAGAGCAAAAAAAAACGCATCTAAAAGCATCTATGACCTTGAGTGAAGCACTTCAACTTAATGTACCAGTTGGGTACTTTTAACATGCCAGCTGGGTACCTTAGCAACCGCAGCCAGAGATTCTGACCCTAGCAACAGTCTGGAAATTCACACAAAAGGGCAGAAATGCTGAATACGGATGTCATGCACAGACAAGGTGGGTTCAGGTCAGCCAGCACAACCTTCTGCTATCACTGCCAAGACTTTACAGTTGTGGTCTTTGCGACAGACCAAAGAGGAGATGCTCAGGCCAAATTAGACGGCGGCAATTCTAATAGATGAATGAAGGGAAGTATTAAGTAGAAAATTCTGCCGAAATTGTTTTACAGAGTTTTACAGTGGACTTTTACAGAGAAGCTGAGAATACAGGTCATGTTACTATTATAGGAAGACAGCAATATAAGGAGCAATATTTATGTGGCTGCTTATCCTAACCTGGCTGCTTTTGCATGTCGAATCCCCATATGCCCAGTGACGTAAGGTAGAAAACATCCGAATACTTTAGCGGGTGAGGTCCCACCTGAGATTTATTCTTATGCTGAACCCTCACACTACCTGCTGAATCACCAAGGAAACGGAGCAGTGTGGGCAGCAAAGGACCGGCTCGTCCTCCGCGTGACAGGAGAAGATTCTTCAGCTTTTGCAGGCGTGGGGGGGGCGGGGGGGTGGTGGGGAGGGTGCATTCAGGAAGAATATTTATAAAGATGTTTCAAAGCAAGGCAGCTTCTAAAGCCTCGTTTAAAGAGAACAAGTGGTCAGCGGATGTCTGAATGCGGAGGAGGTACGTGAATGGGCCGAGTCACAATAGTCAGTAGGACGGCTTGGCCTACAGAGCCTCACAAAGATGAGCCAGTCAGCCAGAGAGAGAAGGGAAGGAGAGCAGCATCTCCTCCAAGGCTAAGGCGAGGAACCTGTCCACCAGCGGCTGTGATCACAGGGCCATTCTTATCTCTCCCAGATTAAACTCCCAATTGTTGGCCAAGAACAATAGCCACCCCTTAGGAGGCCCAGCCCCCTTGGGGGACAGATGGCCACTACTCAAGGGCCCCAGGTCCTACAAACCCCTGAGTGAGACATTACTGCACAAGCTCAGACCACACAGGACTACTCACCAGCTACAAAAAACCTCAAGATCCATTCAAACGCCACTTACCCCCCGATCAGGAAGGGCACCTTAAGCGTGCGACCTCGGTATACATGATAAGGCTGCTGCAGGCTTCCAAAGCCAAGTATTCCAGGAGAGTTTCCCATGCTTGGACCTTTTGTTCCAGCGGGGTCTGTGTCCTGCAGGTACCCGAAACGCAGAGGCCGGGGGTGCGGGGGATGGGGGTAAGCAGAGGCCCGTTTGAGGAGAGACAGAGACGAGAGCAGAGAGCTGCCCTTTCTGCACCGGAGAACAGGACCATCCAGATGAGCATCTCCTTGGGAGACTGGTTTGGAGGGATCTACACCTAACCAGTCCTTCTGGAAATTCCAGTTTCCAGTACAATTCTCAAGTGGTTTCAAATGGATTCTGAGACATAGCATCATACTACTGTAATGACAGAGATGTAATGGGCCCGAAATATGATCGACTGTTTTCAAAAGTAATTTGCACTAAGCTCAACACATGTAATACTCATGCCAATCTCAAAGCATAATTTTCACGCAAAATCTGCTGGTTGGTGAAATTTGTTCCCAGGACAAGCAGCCAGGTATTACATCAACAAAGGCAACTAAAATAAAATAATAAAAAAACCTTTGTAAAGTTTAACTTAATATTGAAAATCAGGCATCAAATTGGCCAAATAATGTGGACTTTAAGATGGGAAGTTAATGCTGCAATGGACAGAAAAGGAAATACAAAAAGTCAGTGACTGGCCCAGTCAAAGTCAGTAACATGAGCACAGAAAGCTGAGCACTAATAATCCACCTTTAAGAAACAATAAACATCAGTGTACCAATGCATATAAACACATGCACAGACACGCAGATGCTCACATTAAGCTTCACACATGGACGCATACAACAGCCTTTTTGGACTCACACCTTACAGCTCACTAGATTTTTCATTAGAAATCCTCACGCCTGGAGAAATGGGGGGGATTAAGGAGACCTGAAGGTACCAGGACATCTGCCGGCCATCTGAGGACACATTAGGAGAAGAAGCTCCAGCTCCCCAGAGGACGGCAGCTCACTCATGAGCACCACGGGCCTGATGTTAAATCCGAAGCGGCTCCCTAAGTGCGGCTGCTTGGCTGGTAGGCATCACGCTGCCACTGACCCCACAAACTCACAGGCAAGCTGACAAACTAAAAGGCAACCCTACAGACTCACAGGCAACCTTACAGACTCACAGGCAACCTTACAGACCCACAGACGACCCCGCAAATTCACAGGCAAGCTGACAAACTAACAGGCAACCCCATAGACTCACAGGCAACCTTACAGACCCACAGGCAAACTAACAAACTAATAGGCAAACTTACAGACTCATAGGCAAGTCCACAGTCACAGGCGAACCCACAAACTCATGGGCGAGCTGACAAACTAACTGGCAACCCCACAGACTCACAGACAAGCTCACAGACTCACAGGTGACCCCACATATTCACAGGTGACCTCACCAGCACAGTGCAGATGTGCTCCTCACTGACTAACCTGTGAGGCGGACATGGCATTTTAAAGGCACTATACTGAAGCAGGACAGGTTTATACATTTTTCCATCAAATTATGGACCCGCAGTGTAACAATAACAGGCCATGAAAAATACACTACTAGTCATTAATAAAGCAAAACAAGGCACAAGCCAGGACTAGTGGATGATTAGCTTTGCAGCACCTAGCGATCTCATGACATAGCATCCAAACAGGAATAAAAAATCAAAATAAAGTAAACAATAAATAATAAAGTTAAACAGCAGGATTAAAGCATCCCAGATTATTAAAAAAACAGTCTTAAACACACAAGCCTTCCATAGACTTGCCAGTACCCGTCAGCAGTCAAAAAATGTCAGAGGACACTTGATTCTGAAAATTCAAGTCGCAGAGATGGGAATTATAGCCATTTATATTGGATCTACAACATCAGAATAAAAACATTTTTTCTTAAAATGTGTAATTTGTGTTTTGCTTTAAAAGAAGAATTACTGGGGATAAATAAAGTACTTCTATTTGGTTTAGAAGCTTTGCTTGAAATAGAAATAGGCAAAACATTCTCCATACTATATGACACAATCATGCATATGCTTATAATATACTCTATATTTTAAGAGTCTTGATTCAACCCAGAAGGGTACTTTGTAAAGTAGATAGATGTATTATATTATATTATATTACATTATATTATTATAGCATGAAACTTTACAAAGCGATTTCACCATCTTGTTTAAATCTAGAAATATACATTAGAAATGGTAAGCATTGCATCGTATCTGATAGCCTATATGTGAAACAGCGTTAGTACATATTGGCTTGTGAGCACAGGCCAAGGACTCCAGTCAGTACCGGGCAGGATGCTTTAGACAAAAAAGTTACATTTTAACAAGATGTGGAAATCATTGGTCTTTATCAGCTGCTTTAAATCGGCGTTTTAACAGCTGAACTGCTCTGATTAACTCACTGCTGGTACAATACAGATACTACGCGTTACCCAAACCGACAGACCTATCGGTGCCAATATTTATACCTAAAATCCCATTTTATAAAGCTCGGCACACAGCTGGGAATCTGGGCATCTGTAAAGGAAAACTCGTTTAACTGACATCCTGCATCCGCATTTTCTTTTTAACTGGCTTTACGTATAGTGTTCGACTGTAGTAAATACGAAACTACATGAGCTGTTTAAGTATTTCAGCATAATGTCGTGTAATACAGATAATTACAGCATTACTCCCCCAATACAGCAATCACAGTCGTTACTGTAATTAAGCCTTGTGACCCCGATAAGGATAAGCAGTGGGGAGAGGTAATAAAATTAAGACAAATGCATCTTGGTCCTCTAGCTTATAAATTAGTTCACAGGAATTAATGCAATTAATATTAAGCCGCTTCTCTCTAATGCCTCTACAATTACGGGTGGATCTGAATGAGAGAACAACGTAACTTAGGCTGCTTATTACCCGGGCGACGGAATCAGAGAGAGGCGACGAAGAGCAAACAAGCGCACTACCCGAAAGGAGAAAATCACAAAAACCCTGAAAATGAAAGACGCAGATCATCCACGCTTGGAAGCGGGTTTTAAAGTGGCAAACTAATACGACATTGATAACATTCGGAGTTCCGGGGGACAGATAATACTTAAGGAGAGGAATAAAACAAGCAGCGGGGAATCCCCGGATTCCCCCGGAACGCCGCGCTTATCGTGCGCACACTTACTGTAAGACGCGCTTTCGGCTCCCAGGGCGAAGTTACGGAGCGGCGCCCGGACGGTGGCGCAGCAGAGCCCGGCCTAACGCGACGCCCACTGCCGCTACGGATCTGATCGCGCCGCGCCGCTCTTTCGCAATGCCGCGTCCAAACAGCTCACATGTGTCGGGCTATTTTGCATGTAAGTAAAGGGCAGGTCACGGAGCTGCGGGCTCCTTTCCGCCGCTGTCACCCGCCTCAGGTCCGCTGGTGGGGGGTCCTTTGACGTCACGGGTACCCCCGCCTCGCGCTCCGCACCGCCCGGCGAGCGGCCGCGCGCCTGTTGCATGTCAATATTACTTTATATCAAATACAAACGAATACGAAGATGAGGACATTACCGCTGTACCAGAAACAATTACTTACCTGTCATTTAAAAAATAATGATAATAAATGACGTGGGTCACCACGAATGACGCCCTCGTGTACAGTGTAGTCTATAATAAATACTACTAACATCAGCCTACATCAGATTTTTTTTTATCACACTAAACATCCGTATTAATAGACTAATAATTTTTATGGATTAGTCTAACTTTTTCAGTGCTTGGAAACGTTCCATCCATGAAAAAGTTCAGAAAACTGTGAGAACACTTAGATATTAATTGAAGAGAAGCTTTCGCCATTTTGATTTATAATTTATACTTATTTTATTTTTTCCACAGAAACAGAGGATATATTCATATTTAATGTGTCGTTTCATTAATTAGCAGGCGATCGCCCATTTCCCAATCGCTTTTAGCGGCCAGCATAACTGGAGTCTATTCCCCATCTCACAGAGCACAACGGGCGTAGTGACCGGTGGGTGGGGGTCGTGATCTCCATATTATTTAATTAGGCTTAATTCGTCCAGGCCCCCAATAAAAAGCCCATTGCATATAAATTATCAGGTTCTGCCCCCTCCTCCAATATCAAACTGTCACATGCGATGGGAATAAGCCTGAAGTGGCCTACAGGAAAATAAAAAACTATTCTACTTTATTTCAAAACATCACATTGCACCTCGATATATTCATTCATTCCTTCATTCTTTCATTCATTCCCCATACCCGCCCAGACGAGATGCCGTTTAACTCCATGGAAATGAGCCTGATGGAGGTTTAGCGCCGCCTGTCGGTTGAAGGTGGTCCAGGGTTTTGTCTTTCATTTGGCTTATGAATTGTATTAAACTATTTTAATATTTAGGGGTAGCTCAATCATGCCAATGCTGGCAATATGGGGTGCAAAAACATACCACAGAATTAGCCTACATATCAGAAAGTAGAGGTTTAATGATTTATTGCTTGCATATTTTGTAATGATTAATTATTAAGACATTATTCCATTGTATATGGACTGTGGTGGTGTTTACCGCCACTCAAACCAGGCATCTGCTTGCGGCCCCTGGTGTCCACAAACAGTCATTACACTAAATATTAAATAGACACATTCCTTACTGGGGCAGCATGGCGGTGCTGTGGTTAGCACTTTTGCCTCGCACCTCTAGGACCAGGGTTCAAGTCTCCATGCATGTGGAGTTTGCATGTTCTCCCTGTGTGCTTACGATGGACTGCACCCCCCCTCCCCCATCCTGGGTCGTCCCCCACCTTGTGCCCATGGCTTCCAGGATAGGCTCCAGACCTCCCGTGACCCAGAAGGATAAGCGGTTTCAGAAAAGTATGTAGGAGATGCTGAAGCAGCACACTGTGCTAACCAGCTACCTACGGACCATACTGCATGCTAGATATTTATTTATTGAAACAAAAATAACTTTTAGTGATGCTCCAGAAACGCCGAACACGTCTAAGTCATGGTGGCGGGATTGGCACAGGACCCTTTTCTGCTCTCTGCGGGAGTAGGTCTGCTGCAGCCGCCCACAGGAAGGCCAGACGCATCATGAGGGGGATGAGGGAAAGCCCTTGGGAGCCTCATCCCGAGGAGAGTCAAACCGCCGGAGAGCCAGTGGGGTCAGGCCTGCTGGGGATGGGAGCTGGCGTGGTGCTGAGGCGTCGCTCGCTGCACGGCTTGTCTCTCCCCCATGATGACCGTCTTCCTCTGCTGTCGGGGAGCTTCGTAACTCTGCATTTTAGCGGCGGCACTCTCTGAGGGACACAGAGCAGGTCTCTGTAGGTGGGGACAGTATTGGTCTGGGCGCCTGGTGGCTGCCATACTCGGGGAGGAGCTGCTGCTGTGGCGGGTCGGCTTCTCCCGCTGGGGTCCCATCTCACTCTTTCCAATGAGCGTATTATGAGACTCAGGCTAAGGCACTCTCTGGGTGTCTGGTCTGTTGTCTCAGTGTTTGCTCTGATCGCTGTGAGTAATCTCTCTGTGGGGGAGACATTTTATTTGCAGCTTTGCTCAGTGGTTGATGGGGGCCACAAGGTGAGACTTCTTTGGTCATGGGTGCCTTCAGTGTGACAACTGGCACTGACAGGACTGGCTACAATATGTGTGTTTGATGTAACAGGGCACTGTGTGTATGTGCGCTCTAACCAGGTACTGTCTGTGTGTGTGTGCTGTAACCTGGAGCTATGTGTGTGTGTGTGTGCGTGTGTGTGTGGTCTAACTAGGCAGGGTATTTATGTCTGCTTTAACAGGATGCTGCATGTGTGTGTGCTCTAAGCGGGTTCTGTGTGTATATTTGTGTGTCTGTGAAGGAACAGAAATGTGTATTTATGCGTTTGAAAGAAACAAGCCGCCAGCACAGAATGAGGAACTCGTCACCAGAGGAAGGAGATGGAGTCAGAGTAAGAGCCCACCTTTCCATTGTGATCAGTGGTGTATCTGTATTGCTGCAGTGCCACTGTGAGGGTATTATGGGGCACATTGTAACTTGATATATTATTCTTAAATTGTGTGAATTAAAAAAAGAAACTTAAACTAAAATGCAACGTAAATCAGGATTCCGAACCACATGCTAGTCACATTAGTCTTTTAATATAAGACAGTTAAATAAAAAATATAAAGGCTCCAATCAGTATAGCAAACCATTTAATCAATGCCCATCTTCATAGTTCTTATAAATGCTCATGCAGAGAAGCTAAAAAGGAAAACTGTACTTTTATTTCAGAATAATTATTTGTCAGGCTTATGGTTTATTGTCCGTTAAATAATGACCGTTCATATTCCCCATATCTGCCGTTGTCACGTTCTGCCCGTGTGAAATCCTTGTGTGCCACGCCCCCTTGTTCCCCACGTGCGTTTCCCTAATCGTGCCCAGCTGCCCCGTGTTTTGTCCTTGATATCGCTCCCTATTTAGTTGATCTGTGTCCTGCTCCCATGGTCGGTTATTGAATGTCCTGTATGTACATGAATGTATTGAATGTATGTACTGCATCGTTCATGGTTGTTGCTGCTACCTGTGCCTGTTCTGTCCTGCCTTGTCGGAATAAACGTCCGTACCAAGTACAGCCTGCATCATGGGTCGTCGATCCCGCAGAAATCATGACAGCCGTGCTGTCCTGGGGACGGTCACTGAGTGAACGTGGGGTCTCACACCCTGCGACCGACAGCAAACCCCGAGTCACCTCAGCGCCACTGCAGGGCGCATGCACCGAGATCCGCTCTCTCAAGGGAAACCCAGTTTTTTTAATTTAAAGTGTTAAGTTTTTTTTAGCTTTGTGACTTGTTTTTGGAATTAATTGACATGGTAAGGAGATTAGTTTTGTATTGTTTTTTTTCTGGGCTTTAATAGGGGTGGCAGAGACCGTATGCTTATTAGGTTGTCAATTTTTTTTGCTTTCATTCTTTCATGTTAAACAATCATTGTACATGTTGATTTAGTGTAATTGTGTTAGTTATGTACAGCTGTAGTAGCAAAGTGAATTCACCAAAGAGTGTGACTTCATCATTTTACTCAGTTATGCTTTTGACAAGACCAAACCAGGACATTAGTAGAAAGGCTTTATTGTCATTGTACAGGTAGGAAATACAATATATAGAGAAATATATAAAATGTACATATACAGGGGGTGGGGGTGGGGGGTGGGGGACACCCCCCCCCCCCCCCCCCCCCCC
>JAODKL010000081.1:2691981-2703851 GCA_026780765.1 Petrocephalus schoutedeni
TGTGCCCTGTGATGGGCTGGCCCCCCATCCTGGGTTGTTCCCCGCCTCGTGCCCGTAGCTTCCGGGATAGGCTCCGGGCCCCCCGCGACCCTGAACAGGATAAGTGGGTTGGAAAATGGATGGATGGATGGATATTGAAATATTTTCAGAACTAGAGCAAGAAGTGATATGTGAAATAAACGTGATGTTTGAAAATCATCAAATTTCCAATTACTATTTCCAATCACTATTGGAAAATGTGATCCCCTACCTTGAGAGGAGCACTCACTGGAACTTTAAGTTCACCCAGGAAGGACACATTGATTGACCCTGGGATAGTGATTTGGCTCGGGAGGGAGAAACTGGTGATGTTTAAAATATCAGAAGAACCGCAGTTTGTCCACGTAGAGATGCCCAGTTCCCGAACCTAAAACACATCGCACATCACTCAGCGAGGGAACTGTTTGAATAACCAAACGCTGCCAAGCACAACACTGGGTAAGTATGAACAGGATTAAACTTCTCTACAGAAGCCATTTACAGGGACAATAAAGAAGCTAATGTTTGTTTAAATACAGTTCACAACAGCCCAAATAATTGATAACAAGCATTTCATGTTTCCTACACTTGAATCCATTTAACACACTACCTTCCTACAGATTTGCATCTGTATTTACTACATAAATAAAATGGTCAACAGTTACTTTAATTAATTATATTTTTTAATTACAAGTAAAAATGATGGTAAAAATCAGTCATCATCAAATTTCACATGTAACCAATATAATTTGTTTGAATACCTATGCATGAAATGTAAAATTTTAAAGTTACATTATATCATAACAAATTATTTTGATTACAAGTTGAGTCATACAAGGGAAGGTCCAGTCTCCATAAGCATCCTTCACATTACTGTCTAACAAACAAAGTAAATGATCTCAGCTTGACTTACAAGGGACATTCTCATCTGTTCCTGGGCTGTGCTCAGTTGGACGTATGTGCCACAGATCACAAGTAGAAGACTGAGGCATTTCAGAGCTGCCATATTTCCTCTGACAATCCCAGGACATAGATGCATCCTCTATATACTAGTGCGATGTTTACCCAAGACCACTGATTAGCAACAAAAATGACATTTCAGAAACCTAAAATGAACTTTTATGAAGTGAGCATTTTCTCATAGGAATTTGCTGTTTGCGCTTGATAACGCTCTCTATGCTCCTTATCTGGCTTTGGTTAGGTATGCACGTTTTGCAAGTTTTCACTTGCTTTTCAACGACACATCACCGAAAAGACGAATTCTGTTCCAGAGCTGGGGTGCAGTCAGCGACAGAAGATGAGCAAACAGGGTGCTTTCTGCTTAGACTGGTGACTGATATCGCATGAGCAATAACTAATCAGATTCTCGGTTCAATGCTTGGCCCTCTGTCAGACAAAACAAAGTTTCCATTTGCTCTAAAACTGTAATGTATGCCCAGGACCCTGTACTGGATAAGAGGTTGGGAGATCTGTAGAATTTAAAGTATGTCTTTTTATTTATTTTACTTATTAGATTACTAATGCCTACTTGTGAAAGGTATCAAGGTAAAATGTTAAATCAAAATTTAATGCTTAATTTTGCTATTTGTCTGCAATGTTAAACTTTATAACAGAAGCATGATATGACATGGGCAAATGTATTTAATTCCCTAGAAACATTATAGAGGGGAGGATATAAAAAGTTCTGTAATGATGCACATGCAAGACAGAATCACTGCAGCATAATCTGGTCTGAACTGTTTTTTTCTGTCAATCCACACTGTAAAGCAGGGCATAAGGTTGGGCATGCAGATACACACATTCATTTATGTATTTAATAGTGTAGCAAACCGGTATAAGCTGCTCCCACTACCTTTCATGAGTAAGGCCGCTGAAAAGGTCTTTTAGAGGAGTAACAAGAAATCCCGGGTCCCCCGCTTGGGATTGGCAGAACTGGGTTAGTGTCCCCCCCGCAGAATTTTGCCCTGACCATAGATTTTGGTGCCCCTATAAAGTGCTGGGCCTCCTGAAGTCTAAAAAAGTCTAAAGACCTGCTGAGGTTCATTGGAGGTTCATTGATAGGTGTGCATGTGTGAGTGACTGGTGTGTGAGTGTGCCCTGTGATGGGCTGGCCCCCCATCCTGGGTTGTTCCCCACCTCATGCCCATAGCTCGCGGGATAGGCTCCGGACCTCCTCGCGACCTGGGAGGATAAGAAGTTTCAGAAAGTGGATGGATATGGTGATGATAATGATTAACCCCCAAATAACACAAAGAAATGACTTGTGTAGATGACATGCATCCTTTGTCTCCCTATCATAAAAGACAGTACAGTAATGTTCCTTTTTAATACGGCTTGATAGGCCAAATGGCCTCCTCTCGTTTGTGAATTTCTAATACTGCAGACTGGGTGTTCCTGCATGTTCATGGCCAGATTAACGTCCCGTGAGGCCCTGCTGTCACGGCCTTATGTTTTGGCTTATTATTTTGTGGCTTGTCAGGTGTAGAACTAGCTGACTTTATCTGACAAGCTACTGAACTAGCAGTATTCGGTAAGGGCATGTTTTTGATTAGAAGTGAAACCTAGCTACCTAGCTAATGGTAAACAGACAAGTACTGTATGTAAACATTCTGTAATTTATAACTAATGAACAGTACGAGTAAAGCAGGACCTAATGTTACTTTGCACAGTTACACTGGAGCCAAGGGATTTAAATCATCACTGGTTATGTTTTTGCCAGCTCTCTCTGGTTTGATTTGTCAGGTCTTGAACAAATATTATCAGATAAATTAGCTAGCTAGCATTACTGGCATATGTCCAAATGACAGAGGGAGGTCATTTTACCAGAAACGAATGTTTTGGATACCAAAGGTAAAGATAATGTTAGCTTTTTAAAAACCACAAGTATTACTGTAGTAACCCTGATATAAGCGGCATAATGTCCTTCAAGGGTCCCTGTTATTCTGAATTACCTCTCATGTGAGAGTATACGGCAAACTGCCAACCAGCATATAGTGCCAGGCTGGGGGCCAAACTTGCACCACAGTGCATGCTGAGGGGCCAAGGTGCCTTGATGCACAGCTCCAAATTTAATCTCTGAAGTGCCATTTTTAAGCATACATTGTATGTACCAAGTGCCCCAGATGGTCAGCTTGTGGTTAACTTGCTCTGTATATATCGAAGCGCCCTAGTGTCATGCCCTGCTCGTCCGATCCCCCTGTGTGCCACACCCCCTCGTTAACCTTGTGTGGCATCCCTGCTTTTGCTAGCGGGTTCTTGTTATTCGTTATCAGTCCTGTGTATTTCAGTGCGCATTTGAGTTTGTTTCCCTTGTCCGGTCATTGATGTTATGTACGTGCTGCTACCTTCCTGTGTGTTTCTATGAACAAATCCCGTGCTTCCCTGACACTTTGGATTCCTGTTCGTGCTTCTGTGCTCAGCAGCCCTGCTGTACATACAGAAGGTCCTGGGGGCGCCTGGTGGTTAACTTGCACCGCATAGGCTGAGGGACCAGGGAGCCCTGATAGGTCATTTGTACTGTATATGTCAAAGGGTCCGTCCTAGTGGTCAATTTTTCTGTATATGTAGAGAGCCCTGGTGGTCAACCTGGTGGTTGTATATGACGGTCATAGTTTTTAGCTCGCACTAGATATTTTGCAACTTATGGCCACTAGGGCTTCAAAGCCCCCTCCAGACTGAGGCCTCTACTCTCTGAAGAAGCAGAACTCCCTGACCAAAGAAAACAAGAACACTTTATGGCCACTAGATGGCAGGCTATACATTAATATACAAAGCAGATTTGCCTTACCCTGCCATTAAGATGATGGATTCCGTCTGATTTTTATTCGTGATGCATTTCGTTTTATACATTTTAGTAAAAGATGTGTTTTGTTTTACTCTGTACTATTAATGAATATGTATCTTCATTTAATATATAAAGACAATGAGGCATTACTTTATTTTGGTTTGCTTTATTTTCAGCAATACAGATGGTCTGCTTCATTTGCCATATATACACAGTACATGAATACTATCTAAATCTGCTACCTCACACCTCTAGGGTTAACTTTTTGAAACCCAACTCCAATCTCTTTGTGGAGCATGTATGTTCTCTTGTGCATCATAGTGTTCCTCCGACTACTCTGGTTTCCAAAGACATGCCCTTAGTATTTCTAAATTGCCCATAGAGTATGATTGCATTTAGGTTCTTAGTCTGTGATGTACAGGAATCCCGTCCAAGATTTGCCCTGGGACAGGCTCCAGGCCGCTGTGACCCTGACCAGGATAAGTATTGGTAGATTAATGGTAAATGACTTCTCATCTTCTTGCGTGACTTTGAAGCTCAACAAATGCTTTGGGGTTTTGGCCCCTAGCTGGCAACATAATTGTTTAGCATTCTTAGTTGCTTCACAGTTCAGTACTGTACTACATTTTACATGTTGCCTTCTTGGCTGGTGTGGTGGTGCAGTAGTCAGCACTGTTCCCTCACACTTTTCCGCTCTTTGGCTCCATGTGTGGAGTTTGCATGTTCTCCCCATGTCATTCTGGGGTTTCCCCCAGGTGTACTCCAGTGGTCATTGCCATGTTCTAGAATCATTTATATCTAACCACAGGTGTAAAACAACACACAGCAGATTCCACCATGTCATTATTTATTTAACAAAAATGAAGGCAAAAATGGAAAAGCTATAGTCATAAAAAAGAAAAACTAGTTATAATGTGCATTTCTAATATCACAAATTCAGTTCCAAGAATGCCAATACTTCATATCAGGAATTTAATTTTAACTAGTTGAAATGCCAATTCCTGGTATCGGAAATTTACATTTTAGATTCAAAACTATTTTCTCATTTATCTCAGTGGGAGTTGAAATTTTACCTAGCTAAAATGCCATTTTCTGATATCAGGAATTTAAAATCATCATAATTCCAATTTCTGATATGAAGAATTCAGTTTGAACTAGTCGATATGTCTATTGTTGATATCAGGAATAAAATTTTAAGTAGTGCAACATCCAATTTCTGATATCAGGAATTGAATTGTAACTAGAAATAATTAAATTTTAATCATAACTAGTTACAATTGAATTCCTCATATCAGAAATTGGAATTTTAACTAGTTAAAATTCCAGCTCCCACTGAAATAAACGAGAAAATTGTTTTGAATCTCACTAGCCGAAATAGAATTTCCGATATCTGGAATTGGCATTTTAACTAGTTTGCAAACCTAAGCAGTGGTGCCATGTTCTTTTTAGCGGGAAGAGACTTTCTCTTAGCAACTCTTCCAAACAAGCCTTTTTCTAACTGTACTGACATGAACTGTAATATTTGACATGCTAACTGAGGCTTGTAGCTCTTGGGTTTCTTGCAGTTTCTCAGAGCAATGCACGGTCCCACTTTGGGGTGAATTTGCTGGGATACCTACTCCTAGGAACACTGGAAACTGCTTTGAATGTTTTCCACTTGTGAATAATCCTTCTCACTGTAGAATGATGGACTTCATATTGTTTGGAAATGGCCTTATAACTCTTCCCAGATTGATGGGCAGCAAAATTTGCATGTCTGAGATGTCTCTGACCTGATGTCTTTCCTCCTTGGCATTGTGCAACACACACTTGAATGCTTCAGACCAGCAAACCCGCTAAAACTTCTGCTTTTAAAGAGGTGGGCACATTTTCTGGTGATCAATAAATCAAGTGCATTTGATTAGCAGCACCTGACTGCTAATTCCTCTCTTAATTCCCATGGAAGCAGTATTTTATTTCTCACACACTCCTTCTGCATTTTGGCTTAGTTTTTGTAAATAATGACAGAGTATCCCATTTGTTGTTGCTCATCTGAGGTTGTATTTACCTAATTTTAAGACTTGCTAAGAACTAGATGATTTTTTTACGTCCTGATACGTAAAACCCGAAGGAGGGTGTAATTCCTGAACTGAAAGTGCGGATGAACGTTTAATTAAATAAAAACGTTTAATTAATAAAAGTATTACATTAAACAAAGTATGTATGTAGTTATATATGTTATATATGAAGTAGGAACAGGTGTCGCAACGGGCAAGCTGCATCCGCTATTTTCATAATCTCAATATTTTCTAGCCTGCGTGACGTCCTTTAAAACGGCGCAGTATTGTCTGATTTAAACAAAGAATTCACAGTTAAATTAACTGGATGGCATAAATTGTGCCGTACAGTTACTCGGGTAATTTTATTTCAGGCGCTCTCTGTCTTTCTGTCCCGCCAACGTCTGCGCACGGGATGGCCCGCGCGAGTCTGCACGCGCTCTCCTGCGGCTTTTTTTTCCGAAGTCCTGGCCGCGCGGGTGCGCATGCGCAGAGCTGGCGGCGGCGCGGTCTCCCCCCCCCGCGCCTCCTTCTCCGGTCCGCAGAACAGGAAGACAGACATGTTTTTCAAGCAAAAGGCGGAGGACCTCGCAAGTCTACGGCGTCCGTCGACAGCACACGGAGATCTAAGCTAGTTGCTCAGCAGAAAGCCCCCCTGTTGCCGATATGCTGCCCGTCGCCGCCGCCTTGGATCGTCTCTAGAGGCCGGGCGGTGTGATTTGGAAAGCGGGCTGAGAGGAGATGTTCAGCCGGGGCCGCGCTTCGTCCGTCGAAATGGAAGCCGAAGTTTTTTTCGTCACTTCCAGCGAGCTAGCATGCTAGCTGGCTAACTAGCCGATTACTTTGCAGCTGTCAGAGTCATTGGACGTTTTTCCCCGCTCTATTTTTTTTAAGGAAATGCGTCTTTATATGGATATTTTCTCGGAGGAAGGAAGCAACAGCTGCTCTTATGAATAATTTAACTTTGTTTTTTAAGTTGAGGGATATTGTGCATTGCCACTGTAAAGGGAAGCGGAGAGAGCCGCTGCTGCGTTTTTTCCCCTCCCGTTGAGAGTGTGTAAATAAGCGGACTGGATATTTTATCGAGCGTTACCTGCTTTTACTGTGGATTTTTACAAAGCGAGATGACGTTAAGATGTAAAACGGAGAGGGGGAAAGCGCCGACGCCGAAGTTCCTCTGATTAATGGCCCCGCGACCTCGATAGGCGAGCAAACTGCGCTCTCGAGTTTGCCAGCTGAAGTGTTTTTTTATATATATAAATTGGAGGCGTTTTACATAAATCCTTTTTTAATCACGCAGCCAGAAGTGACAGGGAAAAAAATGTCGGCCGGAGAAAGTTTAGAGGCTCGCTTTGGGAAAATCGATGCCATGCTGAAGGACCCAAAGTCGGAGATAAACACCGACTGTTTGCTGGTACGTTTTTTCCTCCCCTCGAAGAGTCAGAATCCGAGTTATTAACGTTTTCTTTGGGGTTTATGTTTTGGCTGAAGCTGCGGCCATTAGCCGGCCATGAAGCCAGCTGCGGACAGATGGGTTTTCGGTCTTTAAAGCTTGGCAAAGTGCGTGGAGAATGCGTGATCTTGCCGTTTGCGCGCTGCTTTCGGCCGGCGTGACGCCACGCCGGGGGGCCGCGGCCCCTGACATCTCCGCCGGCCGTCCCGGCCTGTTTCTGGGGCTCGGTTTGCCTCCTCCGGTCCCGGTACCGATCCAACTGAAAGTGGTTAATATACAGTTTAATGAGTGAAATGTTGGAGGAAAAGCTGAGTCAGGCGTGACGTGTTTCTTTAGATGGACTGGCTGCACGGAGCCGGTCAGTCGGATGGCTTGGTGGTTGTTGTTCTGCTGTTTTTTATGTAAGTTTTAGAATGCAAGCTGCACCAAACTGGTGTTGAGCCATTGTATTTTAAACCGGGTGTCATTCTTAAGTATAAGGAACCTAGGGGGTGGGCAGGAGCAAAACATTTAAGCAGGACATGGCTTTCCACATTCCTCTTCACATACTGCCCGCTAGAAGCAGCCCGCCCCAACAAGTGCAGACAAACTGGATTAATGGTGATGTATAGACTTTCTGCGACTAGTCTGTGTTTTTCCCGGCCAGCTGGTTGGCACCCCGTTGCTATTAAGCATGTAGTTCCCTTAAGGGACAGCGAGATTATCTGGACAGGCACCTTTGCCTTTCAAATGGGTGAGATATCCTTTGACCTTTTATTAGTTGTTGAAATATGACAGTGCGTTCGTTTTTGTATATTCATCCCTTGTGAAATTTTAGATGTTTCTGTGGCTTTTAAATTATGCTGCCGGTTGTTTTGTTTTTGATTTTCAGTGCAGATGGTGTCTTTGCATGGTCTGGTCAGTTTAAACACTCACTGTTTATTCATCATTTGGATATGAACTGAATGTGGAATGGAATTAGGTGTGTGTGTGTTTTTTTTTTTTTTTTTTTTTAAAGGTTATATTTGCCTTCATTAAAATTGATGACATGGATCTTTTTTTTGATTGGTCTTTTATACATCTAGACATTAAAATTACTTTCGTGGAAATTTCCTTAAGAGGGGCTGATAGTGGCTCAGTGGGTAGCACTTGCCCTTCTACTGGTTCGCATCCCAGTGAGTGGAGTTTTCACGTTCACCTTGCATTGTGTGGCTTTCTGGGTAATCGTTTCCTCCTGCAGTCCAAAAGTGTGCCTTTGGCTGTTTTTTTTTGCCTCTGAATTGCCCGCGGTGCATGGATTTGTGTATGTGATTTCTGATTGCCTGCTATCTAGACAAGGTGAACCCCAGCCTTGTACCTCATGCTACCTGGAATATGTGCCAAGCCCCCTGACCTTTATCAGAATAATCATCCATAATGGATGGATTTTCTCACATGCTATGGAAAATGTGATCTATTTTATGCCAGAATGTTGAATGAATGCATTACTTGAGGATTTTAATTTGGTTATTTGACCTTTCAAATGCATGACTAAAGAGAGAGTATTTTTCCCTTTCTGTGGTATTTCGTGCATAGTGCATAGTGTTGCCTGCCTGCTTTCATACCATAACATTTAAATGAGTTTGTTTTATTACGTGAAATGCCCGCCATTGGTTTGTTGTCTTTACTAGGGGATTCTCCAGCTAAGCATGCATGAATATACCTTCTTGGACGTGTGGTTCCTGGGATCCCAGTTAAGGGGAGGTGTTAGAATGGGCCTTACTCTGAGCTGCAGGGTTAGCTCTTGGCACATCCATTGCAAATGTTCAGTCTTTTGGTGGATTAGACAATTTTTTTTTTCTTTTGGTTTTCATTACAAATGATTTTAAGGAACAACCCATAGGAGGTCTATCTTGTTCTGTCCTTTATTATGCCCCAGTTGTATATGATACTGCCCTGCTTCCAAGTTATTTGGTCTTGTTCATTTCTGTCCTGTACCAGAAGTAAGTTGCTTTATTGCCGCAGAAATTCCTTGTATGTCAAATATTCATTTCTGTCCCTTCCTCCTGCTACTTCCATTTAATCTTGTGCGTGGGTGAAGCCTCGCCTCTATCCTTACCTTTGCCTTGCACTGACAGATCTTGCCGCACTCTTTTCACTTCATATTCACCTTCTCTTGCTCGAAACCTGCTAGACACTAGAAACAAGTAGAATCCTTACATCATAGAGGAGAAAGTACTGCAATAAACATCTGCATTCATCTCACACAACAGGTTCTGCACCTTGTGAGTAAGAATAGAAAGTGGAGAAGTTATATGTGAAACTCTTTACCTAATGTTTGTCTCTTCTGTAATAGTCATTTATGTTTAGTGAACTTCAGTGCCTGAAGAAAGTTTCTCATGAGTTGTACTGTTTTGGGGATCCATTGTAATTGGCAAGAACTTTTGTCATGCCCTGTGGTATTGGTTTCAAAAAAGGCTAGTGCCCCCAAAAAAGGGACCGTGTATTATCACCGTATGAATAGTCCTGTGGGCAAAAACAAATCAATGGATTATTATTATTATTATTTTTATTATTATTTATTTTATTAATACTACTAATAATAGAAATTGCAGTAGGAAATTGTCATATTGTTTTATCAATGGATTTTTATCAATGATGCCTTAACTTCAAATACTGGACTAGGTTACACCTCTGCTGTTTCCACTGGAAGCAGAACTTGAATTAGTTCCGCTATTAAAAAGGGAACTCTAAGCTGAGGCTGCTGTGAAATGTATGAATGTTCTCAGTTTGTATTTCCAAGCATTGCCAATATGCTGACGATTTTTGGCTTCACTTCGACCTCTCTCTTGGAACTGGGAGAGCTGCTATCAACGCTCCTGTCCAGTGGCATGCCCCCTAAATGGTAATGCCACTGGGCCGCATATCGCCGGAGTGAGACACAAGTGCTCTGTGTCTTAGCAGTCTCCCCTTTATAGATGAATGGAGGCCTTTTGCCTGGTCCCTCTGCGCCACCCCGCCCACAACTTAATAAAAAATTCCTGTCTAATCAAATAACCTCTTGTATGTGACTTGACGTTTGAAAATAACCGCCTCTGTGTTTCCCAGCCCCCCCCCCTCTTTGCCTAATAACTTGGACATGGAAATGTGCGCTCCATGAGAGGTCGTATACTTAACTGCATAGCATCAGGTAGGTAGGCTTTAGCCTGGGTATAGCATTTATTTGCATAGAAATTTTCTGCAATGTTGGTAATGATTTCTGTCGATTTAGGCCTTTTTCTTTTAATTAAATGGGTAATTTTTTTTAAAGTATGCCTGCAGTCTCAGCATACATCCATTCCCATGTCTAGAGACCTTATTTGGTTAGCTGTTGTCTTGGGTATTGTTGGGTCGAACCAGATGCATGGGCTTCCATGGGCTACAACAGTGTCAGTGCATGTCTTCTGGTATGACACCTAGGAAAGCATGATCTCCTGCAAGACCACGTGCCACATGAGCTAACCCCTTTGTAGCTTAGTTGAAGTCACATTGAGGTGTCGGCAGTTGGAGCAAATGCTTGCTAATCAAGTCCTCTTCTTTTTCGTGGGTTCCCCAACTTTTTTGTTTTGTTACCATTGTGGTCACGCTTCTGTCACATTCAAAAGTTCTGGAAGAGCAGCAAATCTGCTGCAGTGATGATAGGGCCATATTTAGCCTGGGGTCTGCCTTCTGATCCTGATGGACCTGGCCTCACAGCAGGCTTGTATTACTGCAGCTGACAGATCAGGCAGCAGTGAAATGTTGATTGAAATGAAATGAAAAATGATGACGGTGGCTTGTTTTCTGGATAGTTTATTTTATAATGAAGCTTTTCCAGAAGTGTGCTGTAAATGGCTTTATGCTCTTGTACTGGTTAGAGTTCCCTGTAGCGTTTTTTTCTGCTTGTTCCTGGTTGCTGCTGATCTGTGTACTAATTTTTCGAAGGCCTGTGCTTTTTGCTCCTGGGCTGACTCTGTGACACATGGCTCCAGTCTTGCCCACTGCTTATCTATCCAAAATAAGGGCCAGCTTATCTGTTGTACTCCCGCCTGGTGAGGTGCTGTGGATAGGTGGAATTCTTGGAATTGATATTTGAATGTCTGCTGCCTTTTTAAGGTTGCAGTTTGTCTACTCATGGGGTGTCCCCCTGTCCTTCCCTGGTACTATAAAATACCTGTTCAGTTGTTTCTAGTATTCATTTATTTGTTTTTGTTAATTGAATTTATATATTTTTGAAGATCTTTGAAATGGAGTTGTGGCCAGCCTAGTAGTGTTTATGAAAGCACATCAGTCACAAAACAGAATCTGAAAATATGTATGTTTTTCCTCCTGAATTTGAAAGAACATAGATGTATTATTTTATATATTCAAATTTTTAGTCACCATGGTAATAATCATATGTTGGGAAATGGCCGGTGTAATGCAACAGCTGGGCAGATTTGTCATAACTCGCCTGGTATGAGCCCAGAGATAGGAGGGCTTCCTGATAGGAATTTCAGTGTGAGACTGGCACCCTACTGGTTCTAAATGTGGTGCCTGCTAAAATTTCTCTTTTCTGGAGTACATTGCAAGCAAAGGCAAGGAATTTACCTTTTTAAAAGCA
>JAODKL010000081.1:2703951-2722969 GCA_026780765.1 Petrocephalus schoutedeni
AATGTGGTGCCTGCTAAAATTTCTCTTTTCTGGAGTACATTGCAAGCAAAGGCAAGGAATTTACCTTTTTAAAAGCACATTCCCCATTTATTTTCTCCCTACTGCCGATCTATGGATGTGAACCCATAAGTTATGTACTTGACTGTTTCCTAAATGCAGAAATTTATGACATTTTCTCACTCAATACCTTTATAAGGCTTGGTTTATTTAGAATTGTGTGTTACACACAAACACCCCTTACCTCTGCCTCCTTTCTCTTTTAATTTTGAAACCTTTATGTATTATGCATTTCCCTTGTGGCACGTGCCTCCTTGGGAGATACGAGTAATCCAGGAGTGACTGGTGTTCTGTCTTGCCTTCTCACCAGCCTCTGTCCTATGCGGCACTGCACAGAGCAATGTGTGGCATGAAAGGTCTGTGATGTCCCATTATACTAAGGAGAGGGGTATGTGTTTGTGCCCAGTTTGCTAATTGTCTGACATAAGTACTCATGTTTTAGTGGACACTTCCTGTCTACAGTGTTGAAAGTGAGTGGTCTCCCATCCATTGCCCCCTTCTCCTGAGACAGACAGACACACACACACACACACAAATATGCATAGATTTTATATGTATTTACACATTTTTTTTGGTTAATGTCTCCATCTGTCATCATGGACCGGATGAACCGTTTATTTCCCCGCTGGGTCATTGTGTTAAGCCTACCATCTAGCAACAGAGGGTCACTGAGTGCAGTTACAGTAAAGTCCAATCCTTGTAAATGCAACCAGAGAAGAGGATTCCTAAACCACCTGGTTCTGTTAGGTTCTGACCCGGCTTTTCATTGTAAATCACACTCTCTGCCTTGAGTTCTAGTTGAATTCATTGAAAACAATGAACAGAGCTTCTCATTACCCAGCATTCCTATGTATTTTTGTATGTTTGTATTTTTATTTCTCTTGTTTGGTCAGTTTTACATTTTTTGTTCACTTCATTTCTGAAGTTTAGGCTATATTGAGGTTGTTTCTTAGGGACAGTGGTTGTTGGTTGGTTGACGCAAAATCATTTGGTTGTAAGTTGGCTTCCAAAACTATAAGTGAAATGAATTTAAAAGAATAAAATAGTCTTGCACTGTATGCTTACCACCTGCAAGTTGCTTTGCACAACATTTCTGCTGGATGAATAAACGTGAAATTAATAGAGTATTAAAAGACCCTTTTTGAGGTTAGTCCCCATTCTGGATTTAAATGAAAGACTGAATACAGTACCATGCAGTCATAACAAGAGGGAATTGCTTTTTTTTCTCTTCTTTTCTTTTAGATAGCTGGGTCTTTCAGAGGTCAGTTATTTAATTGAATTATAGTTTTAATGGGCTTAAATTTTGTGTGATTTGACTTGTTAAAGACTTTTCTTTCACAGCTCTTCAGCAGTAAGATAAGAAAGGGTGTCTAAAAGGGAAAGTCCTCAAGCTAGTCATGAAAAGAATGCCCTCCGATTGCTTGATTGTGTTTCTAGAAGCCTTGAATTTGATGGTATTTGAAGGGTTGTCCAAGAGTGGTTCTTTCTGCATGTAATCTTGAAGCTCTGTCCATTAGACATATTGTGGGTAATTATTGGCCTCTTTGCTGGAAAAAAAAATGTTTCTTCCATTTTTGTTTTAAAAGTGCAATCAGTGTGTTGCCCGTAAGTACATAAGTTGTCAATATAAATTTTGAGTGTTCCTGTGTCTCTGACCAGGTTAGGTGGTTAGGTGATGGATGATTAGATGGACTATGCAGAATAGTGTGTGGAAAATCAGTGCTTGTGTGGAATGACGAGGATGTGGCCACATTTTGACGTTTGTGCTGCATGTCTGGAAAAAGTAACTCTGTCTCTGAGGCACTCACAAGTCGTCCTGGGACCCAGTGTTGAATTATATTTTTTTCTTTTTCTCTGCCTTTTAAATGTTTAATTTTCATATTTTTTGACAGGACAGAAATGACTTGTTTGACAGAGCAGGACTTGTTTGACAGGGCAGAAAAAACTAATAGTGTATAAACACTTCCACAACATCCTATTAATCAATGGACAGGGTTCTGGTATTGATTTCCTGTTCTCCAGTTTTGTGAAGAGCTTTTTATACCTTAATCTTCCCATTCACTGCACCTGCTTTAGATGAAGTTCTGAGAAACGTGTTGCTATGTTGGAAGGTGTAAACCATTAACACTTGATACTTAATTAAGTGTGTGGACTGGCAGGATTATGCGGCTCTCTGACATGTTTGGCATTACACCAGTGTGCACCATTTACCTGCTTTCAAAGGGATGGCCTTCTGTTTTTCCATCAGATTGGCTTTTGTGCCATTTCTTTCAGTACGCAAGGAATACTTAATATTGAAGTATGCCTAAAAGTGTATGTAACACTTGCTCGGTCACTTCTGTGTGCTCATCAGGTTCATTGGGCAGTCACTCTTAATGCTGTGTTGAAATATCACTTGAGGATCTTGCCTGGCAGGTCTTGGGGAAAGAGTCGGTGCTGAGGATTTAGCCCTAATTTAGCCCAGGAGAAGGGCCTGACCCAAAGTGCAGCTCACTGAATCCAACTTGTAACCACCCGCACCTCCTTATATGGCAGGGAGATTTGCTGCACAATTAACTCCATCGTGCTCTGTTCCTTTTTTTTTTTTTTTTTATTTAATATTAATCGAGGGCATTTTCTCAGCTCTGTCACTGTGTCAGTGAAGAGAGGATCAAAGGCCAGTATGAGGCAACCTCAGTTTTCCCTTTGGATGCCTTTTGATATTTCCTTGCGAATGGAACCCATTTTGTTGGTTCTGTGCAGCTCGTCGAGATCCTATTTGGGACTGTGGTGACTGAAGTTTCAGCCAAAATGCAACAGACCAAGTGGTTGAACTTTGTGGCATGATGCTTAAATGTGTTTTTCCTATGCCCTTTTTGTTGAGTAAACTTTTTTTTATTCTTTATATCGTGCACTCTTTTATCTGATTGTCAGACTTGCTACCATAAGTAACATTTTATGGGGACAGAACTGCACAGACATCTTGAAAGATTAGGCCCCATTTCATGGGATCCAAACTGCAGGAGGTCTGTCATCTAAAGCTGTAGATAATCCAGGTCTGCTATAGACTGGTATCTCTGGAGACATTCCTCCTGTAATGAATACTGAGGCCTTCATCTTTAAAATAGTTGAGAAAGTGCCATTAGGAGCTTACCATAAGAATAAGATTGCTTTGCATCTTGTTTGTTTATATGTTGATCTGTCAGGGTACCTAATTCTTCTGTTTTGTGCTGGATGGATCAGTTGCTTGTGGTGGGGGTTTAGGGTAAGAAGTTGAACGTACGAGTTGCATGACTTAAGATTTATTTTTTTTAAGGTGACAGCTCATAAATTTCCAATCAACATCGACTAATTGCATTGATAGAATACCAGGAGAAGCAACAGTCTGTATTTGCGAAACTCATACATGCTGACAGGAGACAGCTTATTCACATTATTTATGCGGACACTCGGGGGAGGAATTCAAAACTCAGGGAAGATGCAGCCTGTAAGCCTGCTCCCTGCTTTCCCACCAAAGTTCAGGAACTGAGGTCCTGGTCGCTCTCGACTGGGAACTTTTGTAACTCTGGACTGTGACAGTTTGACTAACTAACTAAGCACGTAATTTCATCCGAAACTGCAATCCTAAAACAATGGAGGATTAACAGGTCATTTAATTAATTGTTAGTTATTGTGAGGATCGACCATACTCCCATGACACAGCCTTTTATTTGTATTTATTTATATGACCCTTGACATGTTTATAATTCATTATTTCCATGGAATAAAAATTATTCTGCAAATAAGCCCTGGCAGGTTTCACCCCTAGGATTGGCGATATTGGACAAAAGTATCAGTTATTGATCAAATTCTGAGGCAGAAAAAGGTAGATTCATGTAAAAAGGTTATTAATTAATCCATTAAATGTAATTGAAGTACAAATTACATCTGTTCAATTTTTGCACCACTACTTTTCTCCCCACTTCCGCGTAACTGGTATTCTCTGAGGCATTCCTGTTGTTAGTGTCATAATCAGGTAAGGCTGTGCAATGAATCGGATTTTTATCTCTAATTCTATTTTGGCTTCAAACGATCACAAAAAGTGTAATCGACAAGAAATAATTAAAATCATTTTGCCGCTTTACGCTCTGTCTTGCATTCCGAAAGATTCGCACACGTGCACTTCCGTCCTTTCTGAAGTCTAAACTCACATGTGAGTGTTTGTAAACTCACTGGTGGTGGTGTTTTAAAAAGTCAGGATGAGTAAAGATGGCAGTAGGAGGAGAGGAGCAGCAGCAGCGTTTAGTCAGTAAGAAAAGTAAAGTAAGTGCACTGGTGCGGGAACACTTTGGGTATGAAGACTCAGACGTGGATCAAAAACATTATGTGCAAGCTTTGCTACTTGGTGGTGTCTGCCCCTTTCAGCAACATGACGAATCTTTTACCCACCTAAAATTCAAACTCCCGAGTGATTTACGACCAACTAATACGGAGACGGTAAAGGCAAAACCCACATTGATGTTCTTCGTGACAGACACACTCTGTAGTGCTGCTTATTTGTAATTTTTTTTAATTAATTTTTATTTATATTTTTGTATTTATTTAGTACTGTTTCAAGAGATTGTGGGACTGCACTACATTGCTGATTTTATTTACTTCTCTTTACTATTTTATATAATATTTGAGTATTATACTTGGACTAGGGACTTCCCTATGGTCTAGGGAAAGTCCAACAGGAAGGTATCAGTGAAAATTTCATGTTTGCTTCTTTATGTGCAGTAAATCTAATGTTTCCAGAGTTAATGAGCAATATGAGCAATCGTGTTAATCGTGATTTCAATATTGACCAAAATAATCGTGATTATGATTTTTTCCATAATCGAGAGCCCTACAATCAGGTGATCAATACCTAGTTGTCATCAAGCTTAAAGTGTCACCACAGACCAGTAAAGTGGACTTTACACTCTTGTGGGTCTCCCTGTCAGGTTGTCACCATCATAAATTTTCTTGGGGCGTTTTTCCACCGCAGCAGGTATCGTACTTCTGGTACATCAAAGTACCAAAAGCTTGGTACTTCTTTTGTGTTGGTTTTCCACTGGTGTAAACACTGGTACCGGTGATGAATGAAAGCACGACATGTGAGGCCGGGCATTTTGTAGCTCAGCGGGATAAGCCTCTGCGCTTGTGATCAGAAGGTCACCGGTTCAAGCCTAGCCTAGGCCCTTGAGCAAGGCCCTGGGCGCCGCACAAGGTGGCTGTCCTTCACGGCCAAGCTTACTCTCATAGAGAGCAAGGTTGGGGGACGTGAGAAGACAGTTTCCCCACGGGGATCAATAAAGTATCCCTTATTATTATTGGACGATGTTGGATATTACCCAGGTATAATGCAAATGAATTGTATATTTGCTTGTTGTTTTAATGTGTTTACTGTTGGACTAATTTTATTGCAGCAGTCTCTCCACCCTCCCCCTCTTTTACTGCCTTAATATATTGACTTGCTTTCTCACTTACACAGTCTCAAATGTTTTTGTTTGCAGTTTAATTTCAGGATAATTAGACAAGGCCTTTGTACTGCTAAGTTTTGCCACCTAAATCGAGTTACTAAGCCATGCTTTCTTACTTTCAGAATGTCTGTTTTCCTGCACATGAACTAATTACCACCCCCAGCTCAATGGAGATAAATCAGTCATCAGGGGGTCTTTCATAAAAGTAGGAAAGAGCTTCTCTGTGTGGTTGGCCTGGTGTCTGCAACTAAGACTGAGGGTTTCCGGTGGTAAATCTGCAAGTGGATTAGATGGACAATAACTGCCTTCTGCCTGCTCCAGACTAATCACTGACTGATTTTCTGCTGGCTGGCTGGTCGGTCCAGTTTCTCAAGGAGTTGCCTCTGGTGGATTTTCAGAATGTGCCATGCAAATGAATTTTTTGAATGGTTGCCTTTGAATAGGCTTGAAAAAGGGATTTGTCACCTATCTCCGTTTGTTTGTATCTGCTAAAATCAATTGTAAAGCAGGTCCTGGAATAGGGTTAGTTGGTTGGTGTGAAGCCATTTCTGTGTTCAAGGAATGGCAGAGTAGCTTAACCAAAAGGTAGTTTGGCAGTATCTGGTTGACGCTGAGCTGGGCAAAAATTGACCATTCCCCTATATGAGAAATCGGCCTTGTAGCTGGCATGCTAGTGAGTGCTCAAAGCTCTCCAGATCCGCCACCAGCAGGGAGGAGTAACCCAGTCTGGTAAAAGGGCAGTTCTGTCAAGTGTGGAGGATGGCCTGCGGATATGTGCCGGCTGCCTCCCCCCCACCCCAGCACCTGACTGCACCTGTCCTGCAGCGTGCATCTCAGACGATCGCTCCTGCTTAGAGCGGGTTCCCAGGATCTCAGCTAAAGTGACGGCCATTTTTTTTCTTTTCTTTCACCAACTCCCATTTTGCTGCAGATGTCTTTCTGGGTTTACTTTTTTATTTATTCATTTCTTTATCACTCTGCTTTTATGTATAGGTACAAAAAAGCAGTGACTCCTCCCAGAGAACTATTGCCCACAAATGTAAAATATCAGATGATACATTTAAATGATGAAACGTTTTGGGATCTCTGAGAATCAGTAAGCCTAATAAGCAAAGGAATGTGGCTTTTTGTTTCCCTTCTCCTAACTGTTGTACAGCTTCTTGACCATTTCCAACCAAATCTCTCTCTCTCTCTCTCAGCCTTCAAGAACATGGACTCTGCCAGTGTTTTGACTAGCATTTTTTTAGTGCTTGCTTGAAGAATAGATGTAATTTAGGTCTGAGCAGCATGACATTTTAATTTATGCAGCTCTTGTGAATAATACAGGCTATGCCTTTTTCTCAGGGAATATGATGCAGACGCTTTACATGAATAAACGCGAGTTAATTTTAATAAGCACAGTGATCTTTCTGTCCCAGATCATTCTGTAAATTGCTTTCCTGCGCTGTGTGCTTCCTAGAGTAATCGGGATATTAGGTTTCATTTTTGTACATGAAAAAAGAAAAGTTAAACTGGGAATTGTTTTACTTAGTGTGACATTGCAAAGCGGATTTGAGTTGATTTTCTGCAGAGTGTGCTGGTACTGTTAGCCCTAGGAGGAGGAGGAGGGGGTACTGAGTCAGGATCTCACAGTGGAGCCCTTTGTCCGCCCACGCTGTGTCAGAAGGGGCGAGGCCCAGACTCGAGTGCGGCGAATTGGCTTGCAAATCCGACAACAAGCTGGGCCGCTCCCCGGGGTGGCTGTGCTCGCTGCTGCCGGGATGCAGCGGCCCGCGTCACACTTCCAGCGGCATCGCTGAGGCGGGACCGTTGGGATGGCCCGGAGAACCCTGAAACTAACACTGCTGCGTGTTCCAGCTGGTGTGGAATTGAGTTCAGCAGCTCCATTGATAAATGTAATTTGCTTGTCATATCGGCACCTCCTAGCACAAAGAACTTATTGACAGTGTTGGTGTGTGTGTGTGTGTAGTAAAAAAAAAAAAAAAAAAACCTGACTGGCCATTGTCTGAAGATAAGTGAAGTGCCAGATTAAGAAGTTCACTTTCTAACTTTTTTTTTTTTTTAAATCTTAACACTAAACAGACTATAATTTGACCTTTGACCCCCGCCCCCAACCATAAGAATTGGTTTTGAGCCCCTGACAGCTGGCATTGGCATCCACTGTGAAGTGTTGCAGCTGGGATGGGGGCTGGGGGGATGGTCTTGGCTGGCAGCTGTGGGGGGGGGGGCAATGGGGGTGAGTGTTATTCAGGAAAGGCATTGGGACTGGGCAGCCCAGTGCTGCTTCAGAAAGCTCTCCTGGTTCTGAAACTTGCCGTTTTGTGGAGGCCCTTTCCCCACACTTAAGCCAGAACGCTGGATGCATAATTGAAAATAGAGATGGCTCTTTGACTCCCCCCACCACCCTCCCCTTACCATTTTGTTGGGAACTTGTTTGGCTGCATACTTAAAATAGCTCTCTGACGTGTGCCGTCCTGCTGAGGAATGCAGTCGCGGCTGTGCTGGGCGCTCTGCGGCAGGAAGTTATGCAAACAGGCTCTTGGAAGCGCAGCTCTGTGCTGGATGCTTATCTGCCCCTCTCAGTGCTCTCGCGGGCCGGCCGGCACTGGGCCGTTTTTCTCGGCCTGTCTGGCACTATTGCCCACCGTGCTGCCCTGCTCGGACTCTGCCTTTTTCCAGCCACTTTGTTTTCCCTGGCTGTTTGCGCTCGGAGTGGGAAAACGCGTCAAGCAGCATGGCACAGTGCTGCTATAGGTGGCCCAATTCCTGTGCAGAGATATTTATCCCTCTCCAGAGTGGCCACTCTGCATGGCTGCCCCTACAAACTGGCCTCATGAGGGTGCTGGCTCAGCGGGCTCATTGTGTGTTTGTGTGCATGCATGGACCTTTTCATTCATATTTTACAGCTTGGGTTCCGGAAGGGTAAATGCCTTCGGTATGTCTGTCTCTGACCTCTAACTCTTCTGAAGACTGTACTGGACCAGAAATGCATCATGGGGCTGGGGTGGGGTCTATGCTGGCTCCACCTCCTACATAATTTCAAAACAAATGGTTGGACTGCAATGATTCAAATCCTTTAGTAGTTATTTGCCAGAATTGTCACTTTTTTTTTTAATATTAAGCTTGTAAGGGATCACTGTAACCTGCAGAATATTTTATTCTCCTGAATAGGTATAGGTGTGAGTATACAGTCCTTATGGGAGTCGGATATTCAGGTGTCTTCAAATCTGAAGTGGGAGAGGCACTGTGCCTGGAAAATCTGAAGAACTGTGTCCAGTTAAAGCCTTTGCAGCCTTCACCACTGATTGCTTGACTTAATTCATATCCGATTCACAAGGCCCTGATTTTGATTTTCGATTTCAACTTCAATATTGATTCAATTAAGGATATTTCTTACTATTCCAGTTTTGCTTGGATTGGAAAGAGATTCTCAGAGAACTAATGCCATGAATTTTACTAGGATCTCTCTAACCTGGTGCAGTATTAAAATGTATGTGCATTAAGAGAGAACCCCAAAGCAGCTGCTTTAATTAACTTTTTGTTTAACATGGTCAATAAGTGTCGTGTCAGACATTTTTTTGCAGACGGTGCACCTGGATGATGTAACTGGTTTCGGAGATTTGTGGCATTTCATCTTGCATCTCGACACTGCTTTTGTCCAGCTCTTCCACCATGTTTGTTTGTTTGTTAAAATCTGTTTTTGTCTGCTAGGTCTTTTTGCACACTGCTGGCCATATGAGGTTAATGGGTTAAAGCTTCACACATCCATGGGAAAAGGCCATATATTGGAATATATTTTTTTAAATCATTCTCAGAATTTTATGAATCTACCAGACTATGCAATTGCAGATTGATTCGAATTAATCATTTCTTTTAGAGCCAGCCCTCCTGGCAAAGGTGTCTCAGGAGGCTTTGCATAGCGTTCCCTTGCAGTCAGTTTCCTTCTCATGTGCTGGTGGCGTTGACTTCATGTTAGACGCCTGGATTAGGTCTGGTTTAGGTCGGATCTTGTTGGTGGCACTGCCACAGTCCAGCAGCTGTAAAGGAGATGGGGGGGGGGGGGGGGGTGATCTCTCATTTCCTTTTGAAAGATGAACTGCCTTGCCGTCGGATGTAAACCTCATCGTGACATTTTGAGTTTACCGGCTTGACACGTGGCCCTTTGATTGGTCAGTGTCACTTGTCATCGCTATGCTGTAAATTGTCTCAATGTGTATAAAGAACAGGAAGGTGATCCTTGGAAACTGGAGTCAGTGGTCCAAAGTGATCATACTTGGAGGCAGCTGGGTACTGTAGTATATGTTCTGGCATGGCAGTGGTGGATGCTGAACCCTGTGGAACATGGTAATTCCATGTCAGTGATTTCTTGAAGGGCTGGCAAAAGCATCTTTCTAATGATGATGAGAACTGTAATTAATGTAAGCAAATCAGCTTTACGTCAGGGGTGGTTTTCTGCTCTGTGTCAGTAGTCAGTGCTCTGGCCTTGTGCCTCCAGGGTTGTTGGTTCAGTTCTTGTCTCAGCCTGTTTGTGTGGAGATGTCATGTTCTTCTGTACTCAATTGCCGTTTCCCAATTGTCCAGTACTAGTACTGCTTCCTGGGACAGGATTGCTGTCATCCTACATAGAATAAGTGTTTCTGGGAAAATGGGTTTTAGTTTTGCTTAAATTTTTATTATTTAAGAATCTGCAATGTTGTATGCTGTGATATAAGTGATTGATTTATAGCTCTGCTGATTTGATGAATTACTGCTCCTTTCTCAGCCCTGGCCCTGACCCACCTCCTTTGCTTATGGCACCCATTGTCCTTCCCAGTGTCACTCACAGATTCCTTCAGCCAGGGTTTTATCCAACTTTGTGGTTGTAACTACCATGTGAGCACCAGCCCTGGTGGCATCCTCTTCCTGAAGCGTCCTAAATTAGCTCTCTGCTCTTGCACATGGGCTCATGCTGCTGTTGGGAGTGTTAGAAGCAGTTTCTTAAATGTGTTAAACACATGGATGCCTTGAAGAGTAAGAAACATCTGTGAAAGCCAAATCTGCCTGATAAATGCTGCATGATATGGTGAATGACCAAAAATAATTTTGGTCTCTGGGCTGAGGTTGTTGAACATTTACTGTCAAGACTCTATGTATGTTGGCTTGCTTGAAAAAGTTGTAAACTTGCGTAGGGGACTGGAAAGCCTACGGCTAACACTTCAATGTACTTCTCTTCCTCTCTTTGTCCTGGTGTTTCAGCGATGCAGGTCCGTCTCCAGCAAAAACATGGCTGCTGTCCAGCTCTTATGGGCTCATTCTTGTGCTGTTGTTGTCTTCGGCCTTTGTTTCCCTTGGGCATGTTAGGTGTACACCCACAACAGCTTAGCGTGGCAAATGTTTTGCTCCATATACCCTGCATAGGAGTGCGTACTATTATGCGACATGGCTCCAGTCGCAGAACTCGCCTGCGGTGCTTGTTTTTGTTCCTACCTCTGTGCATATTTATTTAGTCAGCAGCCGCCCTCTGCTTGCGTTTTCACGGGTCTGTGCTCCTCACTCCTCATCTGGTTACCAAACATGGTTGCTACAACAGCCTGAGAGGTTGTGCTTCCTTGTCACAGTGACTAATTGCCTTGGCGAGAGGGACTCATGTTATATAAGGTCCCTTTTTGGACATTTGGTTTTTTTTCCCCTTTGTATTTTTTTTCCCACTGACCCCAGCTAGCTGACTGAGTCCACACCATCATCTTCGTGATTGGGCAGAGGCATTATTGTTAAACAGTGAGTGGGCCATTTTAGACTGTTTTGACATTGGTTGGTTTTGGTGAGCATGACTCCCTGGCCTGCCAGGTTAGGTATTGGCCACCGTCATGGGACTGCTTCAGGGTATAGCTGTGTACCTTGTCCTTAAGGATGAGGAAGTGCTATGGCAAACTAATCAATCAGTCACTGGCTACTGGTTAACGGTTCACAGCCGTTTTTTTTCCTGTTACATTTGTCTTGCCATTGCAGTAACCTGGAGAACTCATCTGCATGTGACATCAATAGGTGCATGATTCCTGCGTCACAAATTGCGACGGCACTTTCCGGTTTCTCAGCACGGAGACCTGCTGCTGGTGTTGCTGATGATTTTATTCATTTTGGTGTATAAATGGCCCACTCCTCACTGCTGATGATACCTGAGGTCTGTTCTAGTCACAGCAGCTGCTGATTGGCAGATTACAGCCTAAACCGCACCCACCCTGTTACTGTGTCCTGTTTCAGGCTGTCCCACTATCTGCTACCCTGGCCTCATTATGGTGATGCTCAGTTGCTCAGTAGGCATGTTCTGCTTTTGCTGTAGATGACCCACTAGTCAATGCAGTGCATATTAGGAGTAACTTGCGTGCTTTAATCAGTCCCCTAAGGGCAAAATACAGATACTCAGTGAGCCGAAGAAATGGTGGTGAAACAATATCCTGTAATGTCATGTCAGGTGTGGTGTTTGAAGGATAGGGTCTTTTAGTCTCGCCCATGCTAGCAATTAAAAGTACTGCACATATGGTTCACTCTTGTGCTATTCCCCTGTCAGAGGAGCTCCAACAATGAGTGGAAATAGGATTTCACATGCCAGCTTTGAGTGCAGTAATATTTCCCTGTCCAGCTTATTAACCCTGTTGTCCTGAGTCGGTTCTCTTGACGTTCTCAGGCTTCCAAATCAAAGGCACAGCTTTTGAGTGCTGCTGATTTGAGAGTCTTACAAATGAGAATATTTTGGAATGTAAAGCACAAAGACTTCCCGAGTAAGATCATGTGACCACGCAGATTTCTAGACAATTTAAGTTTTTTTTTTTTTTCTTTTAAAGTAGGTATGGTTGCCATTGAGTTTTTAAATGAAGTCCCTGATCTGTCATGATGATGTTTCTAAAACAAGTGTGCCCTCTCTCTGCAGGATGGGCTGGATGCTCTGGTCTATGACCTGGACTTCCCGGCCTTAAGGAAGAACAAGAGCATTGACAACTTCCTGAACAGATGTAAGTAATGGGTGTGAATACCGCCCCCCCCTTAAAGAATGGTTTGGTGAGACAATGCTTAAAGACACCTGCCTGTATGGGCCACTGATTCAATATCAAGACAATTGGGAGCCCACCAACTTCCCACTGGCTTGCTTGGACCACAGCTATTGACAGTAATGTATTCTCCTACTGTTGGGTCCAGCAGTCAGAAGTACACAGCTACACATTCCCGCCAGAGAGATGCTCTCGTTCTGCCCCTACCCTGAAGCAATCCAGCAAAGGCTCTGTATAAAACTCCTGTTTGTCCCAGAGTATGAATGATTGTCTATGGACAGCAATGCTCACTTAGCATCCAAAAAGACTGAAGTTCTGTTCAGCGTCTGGAAATGCCAACCAGAGCAGCTAGAGAAGATGCTTGTGTTGAAGTGCATTGTGCTGTTGTGAGTGTCCATCTTGATCCATGGAGTATTCTTGTCTTAATGCTTTGGTTTCAATGTTTTAAAATGATCAAAGTCCTTAAAAATTCAAAAAGTGCATTTTGTTTTCAGTGTCCTTAAAATCTCTTCCTTTACGGGAAACAAAGACTCAGCCTTGCCTGTTCCTGAAGCTTTTATTACTTCTATTTCTGCTGTGGATTGACTGTTTTTAGTGCAGCCACAGAGTTCTACGTGGTGGAAAGGGCTCTCATTTCACTGTTCTTTCTTTAATAGCTCAGCGTTGTATTTTTAGATCAATTGAACTCGGATGCTGCTTTTCCAGGCATTTTTGTGCCAGTTGTGACCCATGTGAATTGCAAACAATCTCCCCTTTTCTGCTATGACCAAATTTGGCTGAGTGCTATCGGTGTTCCCAGTGGGCCCAGCTCGTGGGCCCAGATAAGGCCTGTGCCCTTCAGTAGCTGTGTAATGTGCGGCGGCTCTCCGCCTCGTAGAGGCACTGCTCTTGGAGAAACGGAGCGCCTCCCCAAGGAGTGAAGCCTCCAGCCCGGCGGCACCCCACCCCCAAACGACATGGTGTAACTGGCAGGAACTCTGGTGGCTTCATCCATGTATAAATAAATAGCCCTGTGACTTTGGCCTTGTCTTTGTGGGACCCTGCTAGGGTGGGCAGGTTTCACGGTCGGCTGTCAGCCTCCTTATAACAAAGACAAGCTTCTGTCTCAGCTGCCGCTCGCCACAGGCCCTGTATGGACTCGGAGGTCTGAACGCTTCGCTCGCTAAACGTGATACCAGTGTTTATTTTAGGAGTATTTCTTTTGAGTTGTAGCTCATGATTTAATGTATTTAGCTGCATTTTTTTCCAATTCTGGTTTCTTATTGATAACGAGTGTAGTTCATTTCCGCTGTACTTCTGTCAGTTAACTCTGTTAATGTACAATTGTTGGCCATTCATTAGGTAAACCTGCTTATTAATATGAGCAGCATCTCCAAAGAAAAAAAAAAATCTGGTCAGAGGTAAACTGCCAGAATCGTTAAAGCTAACAGAACCGTCACAAGTGCAAAAATGATGGCTGTGGACAGCAGTCAGATGGTCAAATGGCCTGGTCACTGTTTCGACCCTTCTTGTAAGCAGGGCCATGTCAGCATGGGTACGGCTCTCATAATTTACAATGGAAAACACTCTTTGTGGCTCTGCTCGGGTATGGCTTGGGTTTTTGGTGGCAGTGGAAAAGCACAATAGGTGTATCCTAATAAAGAGGCCACTGTGGTGTACAGCAAGTGTGGATGTTGCCAACTTAATTTTTTTATTTAAATAACCAACTCGTTGCATTTGTGTCACCCAAGACTTAATGGGTATCTGGCCAGAGTCTTGTCAGTTTACACATGCCGGCTATTGTGCTTTATTAGAAGAGAGGAGGTAAGGTGGTTATGATCCAGTTTCTCACCTAGCTGCATCTCCCCTCCCAGACAAAGACACAATCGGCAAGATCCGAGACCTTCGCATGAAGGCAGAGGACTATGAGGTGGTCAAAGTCATCGGCAGAGGGGCCTTTGGGGAGGTGCAGCTGGTAAGTGCCCCCCCCCCCCCCCGACACAACCACCACCACCATACTGTCTTCTGTCCTTTGAACTGTTTTAATTGATGCCCCTGTGCTGAGTTTTGTAACACTAGGAATACTTTTAGAGTCGTTTTAAGGCTTGTGGGAGCGATTTAAATGATGTTTGCTGGCCTGGTGAGCAGTAGTAGGCATGCGGCTTGCTTTGCCTTCCCTGCTCAAGCACACCTACTAAACCTTGGCAATTGGTTGGTGGACTGAAATGGGTGTGTTTGACCGTGGAAATCTGCAAACTGGCACAGACTCGCCCCCTCCCCCCTGGACTGGAATTGAGGAGCCCTGGTTTAAGTCTGACATGCCCACGTTGCCCTCTGGTTGGGGTTACTTTGTTACCTCCCGAACATTTCTGCCTCTCTTAATCCAATCAAATGGCTTTCATCGTGGAAAGGTTTTGCCATACTTACTGGGTGTCTCCTAACCACCTGCCCCACCCTTTGCCAGGTGCGACACAAAGCCACAAGGAAGGTTTATGCCATGAAGCTGCTCAGCAAATTTGAGATGATCAAAAGGTCAGACTCTGCTTTCTTCTGGGAAGAGAGGGACATCATGGCCTTCGCCAACAGCGGCTGGGTGGTGCAGGTACTGTACTTTCGTTCAGTGCAGAGTTGACTGGACCTTTCTCTCTTACTCTTCAGGCGGCAAAGGCTATTGGTCATTGCTGTGGGAACTGCACTGATGGCTTGTTTTGTCTGCACCTTTTGTTAGCATTGTTGTTTTTTTTTCTTTCTTGTCCAAGCCAAGGCTCCAAAACATTCCCTCCATAATGTAACATTTGCTTGTCACTGGTTATGCTGATTGAGAAATCTACAGGATAGGGAGTGTTGAATTTGGCACTGTTTTGTACTGAGACACGTGCTCACCGTTGCAGAAAGGCTTCATTAAGGTCTTAGTTCTGGATATGGAGGAAACCCTTGTCAAACATAATTTAGGCACTTTATGGTCTTAATCTGCTCATTCCACTCGCTTCTTGAAGCTGCAAGTGTGAAGTGGAAAAATTGCTTTCATAGCTCAAAAGCTTAATTTTCGGCCTGCTGGGGAGCCCCTGTGAGCCTGAAGCTTCTGGAATGTCTCAGATTTACTCAGCGGGAAAATAATGACCCTAACATGAGTGTCTTGTGCCCCCCCAGCTCTTCTATGCATTCCAGGACGACCGGTACCTGTACATGGTGATGGAGTACATGCCCGGTGGTGACCTGGTCAACCTGATGAGCAACTACGATGTGCCGGAGAAATGGGCCCGCTTCTACACCGCTGAGGTCGTCCTTGCCCTGGATGGCATCCACTCCATGGGCTTCATCCACAGGTACATCACCCTGCCCTTCCTCTGCTCCCTGGCTGCAGAACTGCTGAATTCCTGAGCTGTCAAGCACAGGAAGCTCCCCCCCAGGCTTTGTCACAAGCCCACGTTCGGGTCTTTGACGACCCCCCCCCCCCCACCGGTCCAGCCGGTGTAGCCGTGGTTACACAAACAGTGAGCCGTCTACGTGTTAAGTGATCGTTCAGTTGGACGCCTGGCACCCAGTGCTCTGCCGGCAGGACCGGTTACAGCAGGAAGGAGTTTTTATACAGTGGGTTTAAAATTGGCTATGCGATTACACAGCCCAACCTCCAACCCCCGACTGAGAGTGCCGAGTGCGGCCGTGCTCGATAAACACGTCTCGGAGCCGTCATTCGCACCTCCTCGGCCGGCGTTTCCGAGGCCTCACACCTTCCAGTCATCACCCAGCCCCCACGCAGTGGCTGTCTGAATGTCATGCTGTTCTCAGAGTACCACCATTTCTCTCTCGTCCTTTTTAATAGCTGCCCATGTAAATATTTTTCCTCCCCCAATTCTCTCTCCTGGTGAGTTGTGCTGAAACAGCTTCATCCATTTTTACGCCATGCCTCGCAGGGATGTGAAGCCGGACAACATGTTGCTAGACAAATCGGGGCACCTGAAGCTGGCTGACTTTGGGACCTGTATGAAGATGAATAAGGTACTCAGAGGGCTTTACTAAATGTCGCTTGATGGTTGTGCTGGGTAACCTGAATGGTGCTGAGGTGGCAGAGGGCGCTAAAGCACTCTTGGGGGGCGCCCGTGCATTGCAGGACGGGATGGTGCGCTGCGACACGGCAGTGGGGACTCCTGACTACATATCTCCCGAGGTGCTGAAGTCCCAAGGAGGCGATGGCTACTATGGCAGGGAGTGTGACTGGTGGTCCGTTGGAGTCTTCTTGTATGAAATGCTCGTTGGTGAGTCTGGGACGACCCCCACCTCGGTCTTACTTTGTGACAGGTTTTGGGTATGAATAAGTGTTTGTGACGTGAGTTCAAGCATCACATGTAGCAAATGCTGTGTAGCTCATAATGATCATGTAGACGGTCTGCAGGATGGTCCTATCAAGGGAAATAATTTCATGCAGCATCCTCAAAGGGGTTTCCTCTGAATGTGATGGCAGATTTATTCTTATGTGTTCACCACTCATATAGAACTTTTGCTGAAATGTCATTAGTCCTTTTGGAGGTCAGGTCCCCCCCAATTTACCTGATAGTGTTCCCGTTACCCTCACTCCTCGATACCTTTTAGTAATATCTTGTTTTTTTCAGAGTGAGAATTGTATTCATGATACAGCTGTGAGTAATTCAGCGATACGGTGAAAAGTTGTAAAATCATTGTTGGAAACCATTCAGAACACTGCCCTGTAGCCTGAGGCACTGTGATGCTTCCTGTGAAAGGTGTGTGTGTGTGCGCGCGCACTCTTATTCGCCCTCCACTTTCTTTGCAGGAGACACGCCGTTCTATGCTGACTCACTGGTGGGCACCTACAGCAAAATCATGAACCACAAGAATGCCCTCGTCTTCCCAGAAGACAGCGACATCTCGAAAGACGCCAAGAACCTCATCTGCGCCTTCCTCACGGACCGGTGAGTGTGTGAGCCTTAGAGGCGCACTGCAAGTCTGACCTTATCACCATCCAGATTAATGTCCCTGAACCTAGAAGCTATTAAGTCACTATTTTGGATGTCAAGGATTCTTTTTGTGGGCCGAGCTCCTGATGGTGTTTATGCTAAGTTCACACTCCATGACTTTTAAAGTCGTCAGATTGCTGTACTGTTCAGACTATGCAACTAGTAATCGGTAGTCTTGAAGTCTTTGTGGTAACACACTACATGACTGATCAGTGACAGGGGGACACACACACTACAAGATCTTTCATCAGGAGGAGTTGCTGACGTGTTTATTATCCAAACTACTTATGTCAAAACTTATGTCAAAAAATCACACATGTGAATGACACCAGGAAATCACAATTCTAGTGTGAAAACGCCACAATCTGTAAAACACTGTAATCAAATGACAGCACATATACTAACCATTTACAAATGTATTGCAAATTAACCCTCGTGTATATATAGTATATTTAACCCTTGTATGTTTTATTTAATTGCACTATTTATCTGCACCTTATGACCGGCTACCTTATGTATGCGTTATGTATGTGTATGTTATGTATGTATGTATAACTTGGGTTGAACATGCATTACATGCATATGTACATTCTTCCCCACCTCCCCTGTCCGTCTGTTTTGCATTGTCTCACATGTTCTGGTGAAGCTACTCTCTTTCATTTTCACATGTGCCAGCACATTGTGTTAATGACAGTAAGAATTGAATTGAATATAGAACTTTTAGGAAACGTATCCAGGAAAAGTATCACGTACCTTAGGTCTTCAGTGAGTGTTTTTGAGGTGGCTGTTGGTATGCCCCCCCCCATTTGATGACCAAGCAGCTCGCTCATCACTTATCTAGCTTAATGGATATTTTATACGCTTCAATGAGAAAAATGAGCTTGAAACTGATCAGTATTTTTGGTTGAGCCATTGAGAAATTTCAATGGATAATCTCAGTACAGAAAGAAATAATGACATGGCAGAAAAAGTAAGAAATAATATTCTCTATTTTTATGGAAAAATTGTTCAAATATGACCTTCCTGGATGGAGAAATAAGTTGAATCTGAAGCATTTTGGGCCAGGTTTTTGCACATTCCTGCCAGTACCTGCTGGCCTCACGTTCTGCTCTTGGTTTAAATTTCAAACAGTCCATGTCAAGTCTAGAGCAAAGTCCTCCTGACCCTAAGGTCAGCTCGTATATGTGTCTGATCGACACAAGGCACCGTGACCCCGTCAGAGAGCTGCCATGGCAACAGGCGGTCACTAATCCTCGGCCCTACCTTCGCAGGGAGGTCCGACTGGGCCGCAATGGCGTGGATGAGATCAAGCGGCACCCTTTCTTCAAGAACGACCAGTGGACGTGGGAGAACATCAGGGAGAGTGAGTAGGCGGGGTGCTTGTCCTCAGGAACGCTTTAAGAACATAAGAACATAAGAAATATACAAACGAGAGGAGACCATTTGGCCCATCAAGCTTGCTTGGGGAGAACTTAACTAATAGCTCAGAGTTGTTAAAATCTTATCTAGCTCTGATTTAAAG
>JAODKL010000081.1:2730931-2743759 GCA_026780765.1 Petrocephalus schoutedeni
TTAATGCTGCGCAGATATAAAAACAAAATATTATTTAGTATATTTATGACAGCTAACGTATTAAATGTTTTTTAGTCTGTGTTTTTATCAACATACAACTTAAAGTGCTTGGTAAGCAATGGTAATGACTGTGATTTTATGCCGTAAATGTCAATGTTTGCAGCTATTCACCATCTCCAATTAAGACTCAGAAGGTTGCTCGAAAAGTTCTCCACCATTTTCTTTTTTATTGGTCTCTATGGGAGTGTTGCTGTCGCTACCCGATCTGTACAGCCTTGTTCCTACCTGATCCGTACAGCTGGGTTGCTACCCAATCCGTACAGCCTTGTTGCTACCTGATCCGTGCAGACTTGCCACAGTTTTTTTTTCTACCGCTCTGCTACATGCAGCATAAGCACACTGTGCTGACAGTAATAATCCTCCATGTGAAACACGGCGATCACTGAGCAGTACATAGTCATGCGGATTAAACAAAGCATCGAAGCAAAGATTTTGCATTGAGGATTTTTTGTAATTGAGTTAGTCACTCGATGAATCGTTGCAGCCCTAGTCCCGATGTTCTGTGCCTTCATGCTTCCCTTACAAGGCCAGAGCACGGGTGTTGAGTGTGCACCAGGTGACATGTTTTACCTCCTAACCTCATCGAGCTTCTCTCTGTGTGCTAATGTGTGTTCTGTTGCCCGTAGCTTGAGGAGGCCAATAAGACTCTGACCAAAGATGTGGAGACCCTGGCAAAGGAGAAGGTGGAACTTGAACAGAAGTTCAGTGCAAAAGAGACAGGTGAGCACTTCGGGGGTCCACTCTCCCCGTCAGTCGTCTTCGTCTTAACGGTAGAGTCACTCTGACCCCCCCCCCCCCCCACCAATCTTGCAGAGTATGATAACCTGGAGGAGCAGCTGACAAATTCCATCAAAGCCAACTATGAGAAGATGCTGAACATAGAACGCACACTCAAGACCCAGGTGAGCCTGCAAGCAGGACATTCTGTTTTTCCAGCATTCCAGCTGAGCTAAGGCTCTGATGTTGGGTAAGTCTCTCCAGTGCTGGTTCATGGGTGGAGTCAACCACAAGAATCTTTTAACACAGTCAAGTCAGCGGTTTGCCCAGCTCTGTTTACAGAAAAATGGGGCTGGCAGGCGCATAAAACCAGCTGGTACTGTCAGCAGAATTGCCCCAGATTCACTGGAAAATGCTTCCATGAGAATTTCGAGGGCTTTGGTGTTGCTAAATGTCTTGCATTCATGCAGTTCTCGCGTTGTTCGTGAGCCGGTGAAAACCCTTCACTCCACCGACTCGCATTCCCCTTCAGGCTGTGAACAAGTTGGCGGAGATCATGAACCGCAAGGACATGAAGCTGGACCAGAGGAAGAAGGCCAGCACCACGGACCTGCGCAAGAAGGAGAAGGAGAACCGCAAGCTGCAGCTGGAGCTCAACCAGGAGAAGGAGAAGTTCAACTCCATGGCCATCAAGTACCAGAAGGAGCTGAGTGAGATGCAGGCCGTGAGTAAGGGCGGCTGGGATGAGCGAGGGAGCAGACCTAAGCTTTGTCTACATCCACATCACAGTGTGTCAACATCCATGTCGGGGAGGGGGACAGGTGTGCCATTCCAGATGATTCTTAAACTGTGTTCAGAGTGGGCAGGGTCTACACAGTGCTTAATCACTTAGCTCTTTATCTGATTCCCTTCTGCTCACTTGTCTTGTCTTAGCAACTGGCCGAGGAGTCCGCACGTTACATGGAGCTACAGATGCAGATGGACAGCAAGGAGAGCGACATCGAGCAGCTCCGCGAGAAGCTCAACGACCTGCAGCAGCGCGTGGACAGCTCCAGCATCACCAGCCTGCAGACCGACGACACCGACGGCAACATGGCAGGTGAGCGGCGCTGCTGCGTTTAAGGGTGCCGGAGCCGGGCTGCCTGGCAGCTCCCGAGTCCTGCGGGAATGTCCTTTTTCAGAAGAAGTAGATCCTCTCCTTTTAATCCGCAAATAATTAACCTTTTGAGAGTGGCTGAAAGAGTGCCCTTTGACCTCTGATCTCTGTACCAGGCCTGGTAGTCTGTTAAACCACTTCTTGTAGGCCCAGCTGTATTGGATTTTAATTTTTGCGTCTTGCTCTCATCAGGTTATTTGAGCTGAAAGCACACTGTGCCACAGAACTGTGGTGGCACTGGGACTGTTCTGCAGTGTTTAGGTGCCCTTGTCACCCCTCTCCCCCCAAAAAGCCTCAGAAACTGTTTCAGAAACTCAAAGGTCCATGTCGTGTTTACTGCCTTGTCTAGGTGTGCAGTGAAAACATCATCAGTGTGTTAAACTGCTCTCCTCTCTTGTTTTCCCCCCCATGTCTAGTTGGTTCCCCTTGCTCTCCTTATCTTTGTATCTCCTGTTCTTTTTCCTCTGTGAGTAACCTGGAGTTGCGGGTTCCCGTCATGCCTGGCCTGTACTGTCTCTTGCACCCCCCCCTCCCTTTTTGGCTCTGGATTTTCAGTTAAGCACCTTCCTGTACATGCTGTATATGGCAGATATCGTTTTTGAAAGTGTTCAGAGTGAAGAAAAACTTGGTTAACATTAGATTCTACAGCGAGGAAATTGCTGGTAGTATAAGGTGTTGATGAACCCCTTTTCTGGACTATTCTTATATATTTCTGGAGACTCAGCAGCCATATTTACAATACCAAGTTAAATATCTATCCAGAAATGAGCTCTGTGGTAAATTGCCTTGATTTTGTACCTTCAGATGGGTCTGCCCATTGGGCACGTCCATCCTGGAGACATTGTCTGCAGCTGTTTTGTGCTGATTTAAACTTGGGCAGTGTGCCTGTCTGTAAAGCCTCACTGTGAACCCCTTTCAAAAGCGTCTGAGATGATGAGGCTCTCTCCTGGTCAGGGGTTTTCCTCTGGCCTGTTGTGGGCCTCACATTCCTCCTCTTGGTGGAGAGACAGAGACAGAGAGAGAGAGGCGGCTCTCTGCTCTGGCAGCGGCAGCCCTAAGGGGCGGTGGCCTTTACATCGCTCTGCTCGCCTGTTTTTTTTTTTTTCCTTTAATTTTTGCCTGCTTGTCATGCTGCAGCATGCCCCTGACGTGGATCGAGGTGACACGTTAACGTATCTGCTGAGCGTTCCCTGTTACCTTCTGTATAAGTGCCACAGCCCGGAAACCCCTTCTGTTAGTTATCAAAGGCCACCTTAGGCTTTTAATGATGGCCTGCTTTTCCCACAATGCACTTCGAGTGATGTTTACTGGAACTATAGGCAGTGGCCCCTATACATTCGCCGTTTTCATGGTGAAACACTGCTGTCTTGACATGCTGCTTTTTGCCTTGGTTTTCGTTTACCCTTCTTGGATTATGAGTTCGGTTGATTTCTGCTAATCCCTGCATGTTCTTTTGGATAGAGCAGATTACCAGTGTTGCTTTTGCTCATTGAAACTGCCTCTACCTCCAGATTCAAGACTTGAAGGCTGGCTGTCCATACCGAACCGTACTAATATCAAGCGATATGGCTGGAAGAAGCAGGTTGGAGATCGTTTTTTAGGTCATCTGTAGGAAATTAAGCCATAGGTTAGTGTGTTAGAAAATAACAATGATAACTGGGAAGATTCAGCCATTTTTCCTCGTTCTCCAGTATGTGGTTGTCAGCAGCAAGAAGATTCTCTTCTACAACGACGAGCAGGACAAAGAGCAGTCCAACCCCTCGATGGTACTAGATATCGAGTGAGTCTCGCCTTGCACTTCCATCTTTAGTAGCTGGGGTTGTATCACTTGCTATTGGATGTGACCTCAGTGCTGCTTTTATCAGAATTTCTCCTTTCACTACAAGTAATTTCTTGCTCAGATCAGCACCTTCCAAGTTCCTGAGTCTTTAACCATAAATTATTAACTTTATCTGCCGTGTTGGATAATTACAAGATACTACATGGAATGACTGCTAGTTGTGCTGGACCCTTTTTGAATTTGCAATGTTTTCGTTATCCTGTAGTTGGTAGTAATGGAGCTGAACAATGACCACCATTTATGGTTACACTCTGGTCCCAGTAGGGGGCGCTCGTGAGCCTCTGTAATGGATTTAGTGATGTAGCATTCCTTTTATCATTCTGCTCTGGACAGATCTGTACCTCATTTGTACACAGATGAGGTGAATGTACCCCCCCCCCAACTTCCCTATGCAGTATATAGCGAATAAATACCCACTCCGCTCTTTCCTAACTATGCAGCAAACTCTTCCATGTGCGACCAGTCACTCAGGGGGACGTCTACCGCGCAGAGACGGATGAAATCCCTCGAATATTCCAGGTAAGAACTAAAGTTTGACAGCGCACTGTACCGGTTATGATTTTTTGAGAAAATGCATTTGGGAGTCTCGTTTTCTTCTGTGAACACAGACATGGTCAGCATGGCTTACTGGTTGTAAGCTAACTTGACCTTTCGACCTCTGGTGGTAGAGCAGGTCTGCTTCATTCCCCAGGCTTGGCTGTAGAGCTGCTGGGTGTCGTACCTGCATTCATGCCATGCGATGCGTGCACTCCCTCTGCAGGAGAGGCTGCTCACCTGACGCTCCCCCCCCTTTTTATATTTGCTCAGATCTTGTATGCCAACGAGGGTGAGTGTCGGAAGGAGGCGGAGGTGGAGACGGCCCCCCAGGGCGACAAGGCCAACTGTCTGCCCCACAAGGGCCACGAGTTCATCCCCACGCTCTACCACTTCCCCTCCAACTGCGAGGCCTGCGCCAAGCCCCTGTGGCACGTCTTCAAGCCGCCGCCTGCCCTGGAGTGCCGTCGCTGCCACGTTAAGTGCCACAAAGACCACCTAGACCGGAAGGAGGACGTCATCGCCCCCTGCAAAGGTAGCCCCGCTGAAGCAGGCCCACTCTGCGGAAGAGGCTCCACGGCGCAGAAGTGCATTACATTCTGTTGTATGACTGTGTTTCATGGTCAGGCTGGTGACATTGTGCTAGTCAGGAGCCACAGACTTGGGAATATCTTCAGCCTGAAGCCCATAACTTTATAAGCTTTATAACTTTACAAGATTTGAATTTTCATGGAGGCTTTCTTGGGGCTGTCCGTTCAAGTGAGATGCGTATGGTTGCCTTGTGAATGCCCCATGTTTGGTTATAAGGGTCTGTTCAGTATGGGCAGAGGTATACTAAAGGCAAGTGTGCCCTCGACAGTGAACTACGACGTGACCTCTGCACGGGACATGCTCCTGCTGGCCTTGTCCCAGGATGAGCAGAAGAAGTGGATCGGCCACCTGGGCAAGAAGATTCCCAAGACGCCGCCCTCCACCTTCACAAGGGCCTCCCCACGCACGATGTCCACCCGCTCCGTAGCCAACCAGTCCTTCCGCCGAAACGCAAAAAGCGTCACAGGCAAGACCAGGTAACTGCCCTCGCAAAGCACCCTGCACTGACATGGGCGGGGGGGTCCCCTCAGGGAGTCTCCACAACTGCGTGACTCCCAGAATCTTAGGTGGAAACAGACCCATCTCTCTCCCACATGGACTTGGGTCAGTGTTCTAGTTCTGCAGGTTTTCAGCAACAGCAGACGGGGCCGCCTTTAGCCCGATGAGGCCTGCAGGGAGTACGACACGCCCCAGCTGAGCTGACACTCCCCCATGTCGGAGTCCCTGCTCGTGCCCTCGAGTCCTCAGCATCACATGATGTGCTCTCTCTCTCTCTCTCTCTCCTTTGTTGTAGCAGAGCCCTGCCCAGCGTCCAGGACACGGAGGCAACGTCCAGCACTTGCTGATCAAACCCCCCCCCCCCCCCCGAGCCGTTCTTTTAACCACTCGCCGCCTTTGACCCTTTAAGCAGGACTTTGTATCAGGCGGCTCCTTTAAGCAGCGCCCATCACGTGCCTTCAGTGGACATGTTTTATTGTACAGAAGAGGCTTAAGTGCTGATGTGCAGCGTAGCTAAACTTTTTTTTTTTTTTTTTTTTTCCCCCACATCTGCATTTATTTTGTATGTTTTCTTAATGGAGGCAGCAGCGGTTCCATTTTAGGGACCTTGGACTGTCATTGTCACATTTCCTAACTGGTACTCCTCCTGGTACCGCTAAAGCTGTGAAAAAGCCCATATGCAGAATTCATGTCAGCAGGCGAATGCTTGAACGTAGGCTTTGGGGTTGTTAACATTCTCCAGGGGCTGCTAAACAAATCAGATGTGAAATGGATCATGATACCTTGCAAACTTTGTCGTTATTCCGTGCTTCTGTACAGTGTCTTGGGTTCCTGTAACACTCTCTGTGGGGCTGAACTTCTACCAGTTCTCAGTTTGCTTTGCAGTAACTGTGACCCAAAGGGATTTTGTTTTGGTTGAAGGCCTTGCACTTTGCAGGTCTGAGCTGCAGTGGTCGTCTGTCTTCATTAACCCTCTAGGGCAGTGTTTTCCAGTCCGGGCCTCAGGGACCCCCAGTCCACCTTTTTGCTCTGTCTCAGTGCCTTACAATGTGGACTGTCTGGCTGAGAGCTCGGTGGGAGCAAAAACATGGACCGTCTGTGGGTCCCCAAGGACCGTACTGGGAAACGCTGCTCTGGGGACTCCACTTCCAGCTGGGGTGGCCAGTCTTATCCGCAAAAGGCTGCTGTGTGCAGTGGGTTTTCACTGCAAATCCCTAATCAGGTTACTAACTAGAGGACTGATTTGGCTGAAGTCATCACACCTGTGTTTGAACAGCTGACCTAAAGGTTATCCCGAAAACCTGCATACACACCTTCCCCTTGCGGATAAGAGTGCCCCCCCCCCCCCCCTGACTTAGTGTAATCTTTGGGGGACTAACTGAATTAAACTTTTTTTTTTTTTTTTTTTAATTCCTCTTTTACCGGACACTTGTTTCTTTCTTTTCCAGCTAACCATCCGCACCGATGGATTCTTTGGGGACTTTCTGTGTTTGTTCCTCCTGCAAGACCTTGGGTGTCACCTTATGCAGCAAAAAAAAAAACAAAATAAAAAATGCATTTTTTAAAGAATGAAATGAGAAATCCGAACCAGAGAAGGCTGAAAATTTGGGAACTTTATCCACCGAGAGGCACCGTGTGTTTGACGGTCGTTAGGAAGCCACCCTGTCCAACCCTCACTTTGCTTAGCAGAGGAGTGACGACCATCCCTCCTCCCCACTGCTTCTTCCTAAATCGCAGGATGGACGGCTGTTAATGTGGCTTCAGCCCATAGGTACAGATTTTGATTGTGCAGAAAGTGGAAGCCTATGTGGGGCAGACCATGCTAGAGATGGTACTCTGTAGAAAGCTTCGTATCTCGTCTCTCGGGGGGAGGGAGGACAAGTAAGCCACACTGGGAACACCTGAGGCTCCACAAGGTGCATTTTTGGAGATCGTCAACCTGTTCTGTCCACCTGTAGCCCACATAGTGAGATTGGAGATTAGCAGGCTTAGCATAGATAGGATACAACACCTTCTGCTGGTGGGTTTCTGGGGCTCTTAAGGCATCAGTCCTGACCACTTCTGTCCCAGTGTGGAAGGCAAACACGTTTATTAGAATTAACAGAATAGCTTTGTCTATTGGACAGTTTTGGCAAGAGTTTTTGGGTACTGAGTAATGGGTATTCAGTATTAGGGGAGGAGAAATTAGACCATTTAAATCTATGCATTTTCTTATTGTTATTATTGTAATTATTTCCTAAGCCATAAGGACAACACATTGTAATGGCATTAGACGACCTAACAGTTAAAAGAAACCAATGACTTTGAGTGTTTTTGCAGAACATTTCTGTAATATTATTATTACTATTTTGTAATGTATGCCTTATTGATTCATAGACAAATGGTTGAAAAAAGACATTAAGTTAACAAAAGTAAAAGTGCACTGTTTGAATTGTAAATTATTGGTAGAACACTTAACGTGTAGCATTTGGCCTGCCTAGTGCCTTAACGTTTGGATAACCGTTATACTGCCATATGTTTGTGTAGCAGTCTCCAAAATGGGACACAAGTTCACAATTTTTTTTTTTTTTTTTTTTTTTTTTTTAAAAAAAGCTTTTTCGATTTTATCTCCCTGGTATGAAATTGCAGGACCTCTCCATTGTGTTTTGTGTTGAGTCAGCCAATGAAATGCCAGCTACCTGATTCTGGGATCTTGGGAAATAAAAGCTTGCCCTATGGAAGGCAAGGCGTTGCTTAGTTTACTCCGGTTGTGCACTGGCACTACTTGCTCTTCTTTTGCCCCACACACAAACTGGTGACACGTTACCAGGGACGACAGCAGCATTTTGCAGCGAGGGGGGGGGGGGGGGCATTGGGGCGGCAAATAAAATGGCTCCTTGGTAGCTTTAAATGGCTTTGCAGTTGTGTTCACTAAAAGAAGCACTGGAACTCTGACCTATTTTTATTCTCTTGGACTAATTGCATGTGTTAATTGCGTTGGTCGCACTGATGGATATGTGTTAATAAACATATCTCAATCTACCGTCTAACATACTACGTCTTTGTTGGACATGTCACAGACGTGCTTGTGCATTTCACAAGGGTTCAAATTACTAATGTATTATTACCACTACGACAGTATTCTCCATACCATTTTAGTTAAGTGGAGGGGCAGAGCTTGGAAAAAATATTTAAAATGTTATGCTTGCTTATTTTTAAATATTTAAAAATGCTGCCAAAAATAGGCATATCGTTGCTTTTAATGATGTTTGACAATAGAGCTGGTGGGTTTGGTTGTAAGGACGTGTCGATGGGGACAAGGAATGCCTTCAGTAGCTGGCGGTCAGTCCTGCCTGCTCTGGAGCTGAACAGTGCGGAACCAGCGATAACCATGTGGATGAAAACAAAGACCACTAGACTTTCTCCACTCTTGATGTTTCAAGCACCGTCTGTTGAGCTAAATGTAAAGGAAAGTCAACTCACATCAATGAGGTACAGCACATCTCTCCCTCTTGTAAAGTGAACCTTCACTGTTAACGTTCTCTCAACTTTCTGCTTAATCTTGCTTGAGGACGTCATCTGTTTTACAATCTCTTCCTCTTCCCGGTCACACGAGTCGTCCTTTCCAGTCTACATGGTTTCTGCAGTAAAGGAAATGACATTCGTTGATGAGACCAGCCCATTATCAGTGGGAACTACCCATTTCCCTTTCACATGTAGACTTAGTACTTATACTTAGCCACAGTTTGTGTTACATGAAGGACCAATAAATGCACCTCACCCCAATGACCAGCCATAGTCACGTAAACCCATCAACCAAACACGTCCAGGGCTGACGACTGCCAGTTCAGTGACTGGGAACAACAAAGTAGCATATGTCGTGCAGGCCTTAAACTGGTGGAAAAAAGCGAAATTCTTCATTTAATCTGCTCAGGCCTCGGTTTGTTTATTTTGGCTGAACTTGAGAATGTCTCCAACCAGTATTCAACTCCATGGTTCCCACACTTTGGATACATACAAACGGAGGCTTTCCTGAATGAGTAAAGGACCCTGGAGGCTCACTTGTTCCTCTGAGGGTTCGTCTTCCAGCCAAAGCATTTCATACAGGCCAAAAGTCGACGCCATCGTATCAACTGTGGACCTAATGCAATCCAGATCCAGATCACACACTAGGATGAGGGCTTTACTGACACCAGTGCAGTGGATATGATTAATATTAATTCATAATTACTGTTTGCCCAGAAATCCAGCTTTGTTCCACAGCTAATCTGTATGAATGGATTAAATTTTGTTAATAAATCGTTTCAAAGAGTTTTTACATTTGCGTTTCAGATTCTTGGCTATATATAAAAAACGACCTTTTTGTGCCTGGTAATAAGCGAAATGGTGACATCTCCTGTTAACCAATGGAAACGTAATTGGTAGCAGCGTAGAATCCACTGATTTGCACGACATTCATTTTATTGTTCGTTTTACTACAGGATATACTTAGCAAATATTGTCCAAGTTACATTTACATATAAATTAATCCAGCATTTAAATTATTTTATATACACACGAAATAATGATCATCATTAAAACGTTGAATTAGTAGCTGTCACTGAAGAGATATACTTCTGCTCATTTAGGCAGACAACAGCGTGTTTGAAAAACAACATGCATTTCAAAAGTAAATACATTAAACTTCTCATCCGATTTGATTAAAATGTCTGACACGCCGTGGGATGACAAATGCCCATAATTAAAGAACTGGGAATAACAACTGCCATCCCAATACACACCCCGACGATATATACGTTCACAGACGGAGAGCGATGGTGTAAGTATGACATTAAATTAACTAGGCATTTGAACGTGAATGCACACAGTTAATCATACCTGCCCCATCCCCAGAAATCGTCATGCAGACCGGATAGTCGCACCCAGAGCGCGTCGATGGTTTACCCCAGTGTAGTTGCAGCGTCATCGTGAGGGACTGTTTGAATGAAGTTCGGAGTGGAGAGGTCTGCACGCCCGAATAAGCGCCCCAGCCCTCGGAATACCCGATAAAAAGCGAAAAGGGAGAATGCCAGTGTTTATCGGTGAGTCGATCGGCCTGCCCTGTTCCGTTGGCGGTGCTAGGCTCTGGCTTTCTGACACGTGTGACTGATGCGGGTTAGGCCGCAGATGGAGGCAGGCGGGCGGGCGGCAGCCCGGGCTGCAGCCGACACACGATCGTCGGCCACATGCTTTTGTTTGTGCTACCGGGATTAGCAAAACATGTTAAACATGTGATTAGTTACCTATACGGAGAACCCAACTGCCCCGTTCGCACGCGTTCCCCCGCGGCTAGGCAGCCCTCCCGGCAGCCGGCTGTGCTGCCGATCCCGTCGATCTGCTCCTCGGGTTCATTTCCCATTCCTTAATTTCTCCTGCTTTCCCTGATCCACACCACACGATCGGTCCGTGCAGCATTGCGTGTGCTGGGGCGGTGCGGCGAAACGGCAGCGCCGCGTTCCTGCAACTTCGCCCTAAGTTAGGAGCCGCCGTGTGCCCAGGAAGTGCCCAGGTACCAGTGACCGATAGCTGCTGCAGATAACATTTCAGTTCTGACTAACCTCTAACTAAGGCCCGGGCGGATTCCGTGTTGCCGTTTGCCTAATGGTGTGCCCGGTGTTGCCGTATTGCACGCCCTGTGCATTCATGTGACTGTCCATTTATTTCCGCTGTTCCCAAACCAGTCGATGCAACAGAACACAACAGCTAGATTACATGAAATGATCCTGTCGTTTTTAGAGGAACGTACATCGCTGGCGATCCGGATATGCCCATGTCCCGGCACTAGACTGAGCCGCTTTGCAGATGCGTGCGTAAACATAAGGTTAAACACACTACTTTTCTTAAAGTATGTTCCGTTTTCATAAATGTCTTCGAACCATGATTCTTACGAACTTCATTACATAAGTGTACTTTCGATGCTAACCGGGATCAAATGATAATATAATGTGTTAAAAGCAATAATCAGTTTATACAGATGGGCAGATGTCCTGTAGTTAATTGGAATACATTTTCTACATTTGCCTGCCTGAATAAGACGATACGGTTGAATGTACATTATAATGAACAACGGGAGTCAGTTTAGTTTTAGAAAATATTTGGAGGAGTCAAGTGATTAAATCTGCAACAGGACTGTATTGTCTTTATCTTGCTTTTTGGCTGAGTCATTCGAGTCTAGATGCTGTTGGCATGCCGCCTGAGATGCGTGCTGGTTCTGTAGTTTTGCTGGATTTTTTGGAGCTCTTGAGTGACCGGTGTGTGTGTGTGTGTGTGTCACCAGTGAACGTGAAATGGGGGAAGGAGAAATTTGACGGCGTGGAGCTGAACACGGAGGAGCCGCCCATGGTCTTCAAAGCCCAGCTGTTTGCCCTGACTGGCGTGCAGCCTGAGCGACAGAAGGTTATGGTCAAAGGAGGCACGCTGAAGGTACCGGCGTCACGCCTTGGTGCGGTTGTGTCGTACCCTAGCGAGAAGGGTCACGCGCCGTTCGGCAGTTTGTGGACATGGAGAGAGCCACTGACACCTGCTGCTGTTAAACCTCTGGATCAGTCTCTCACGTTTCCTAACTTGTAGCCATGCCCATGTGGAATGAATCTGGGCTGAGCGAGTAGGATTGGGGTAAAATTGATGTTCTAAGAAATAGTTCATAAGGTTTCCTGTTTTTTTTTTTCCTGTGCAGATATCCTTCACCTGTTTGTTAATGGAAATGCTGGATGTTTAGTCACTGTGAAATTCGGAATGGCCCTGTGGTAATGGGTGCCGGTAGAAGTCTCCTTCTCCCGGGAGTTCTGCAGTGTGCCAGTGGCGATCACTGCTTGCGTCCGCAGTGCCGGCTGGCGAGCTGCAATGGCCCGGGCTGCATAGGGTATTCCCATGGGACAGACTTGTTGTTGTATTCGGAAGTGGTTATTCGCTCTGTTTTCCCCTTTATATCCTTGAAATTTTAAATTAATATGAAATGGGGCATCCATTAAAAATTTAGCCTAATTTTCTGGGCTTTTGATCAGATATTTGGAGAAATGTGTTTTGTGTGTAGTGATTTATATGGAGGGAGAAATTCACCGTGTAATGAAATCGACAGGTTCCTGTGATCAGCATGGCAAATATGGATTTCATTGTTGTTGTTTTCCCAGGATGACGAATGGGGAAATGTGAAGCTGAAAAATGTGAGTATCTGTGCGTGTGTGTGTGGGGAGGGAGGTTATTACCTAAGGCACTGGGACTCACTCCCCCCGCCACCACCCCCCACCCCCTACAGGGCATGACTCTGCTAATGATGGGCTCTGCAGACGCCCTGCCAGAGGAGCCTGCCGTCAGGCCCATGTTTGTAGAGGACATGACTGAAGAACAGCAGGCTTCTGCGGTGAGTCGACTTTTCCATTTCTGCTCCCTGCTCCCCCCCCCCCCCCCCCCCCCC
>JAODKL010000081.1:2744904-2766964 GCA_026780765.1 Petrocephalus schoutedeni
GCCCCCCGCCCCCCCCCCCCCCCCCCCTTGGGCTCTCCAGCGCCACCCAGAGTCTGTTTTGTTAGCGTCAGTACAGAGAGACCGTAGGGTAGCCGGGATAAGCAAATCCAATGATTGTCATCCTGTTGGGAGTCTCCCCGGTCTGCAGAGGATAAATTCAGCCTTGCCTTGCTTTTATCCCGATAAAATGGCAAGGGTGTGATCAGGGGACCAGTGGTCCAGCGTGTTGGGCTTCTCTGCTGACCTCCTGTGCTTTGTGACACTCCCCCCCCCCCCGCAGATGGAGCTACCTTGTGGCCTGACGAACCTGGGCAACACCTGCTATATGAACGCGACTGTGCAGTGCCTTCGCTCGGTGCCAGAGCTGAAGGCCTCCCTCACCAGGTTCTCAGCCTCCCTAGTTAATTGTAGCCACCTGGGCTTAATGCAACGAGGATTGTGGGACTCCGGGGATCATGTTTCCATAAATGGGGTGGCTGCCACCTTCAGGCTGATGCTCTGCTTCCCTTCGCAGGTACTCGGGCGTCTTGAGATCCTCGGGGGCCAACGCGTCTTCGCAGTACATCACAGCAGGTCAGGGGAGCTGTCCTTTAAAGCCTTGCCCTTTCCTCTTCGGCACTGACTTCTCCATCCCCGATATCGGTGGAAAAAAAGACCCATAGCCCTTCAACTGGCTATATGGGGTCTGCGTCAGTTTGGCCAAATGTTTGACTCATGTTTCACCATTTCACCCCACCTGGCTGCAGGGCAATCGTTGCATGTAGTGAACAGATCTGCATCTCCAGACTCCCCCTGCATGTTTTTTTCTGTTTACATCTTGTCTTTTAAACCTCCACCCGCCCCCGTGTGAACTGGCCTCTACATGTTCCCCCTTGGTGGGTTTGCTCGTTGACGTCTGGCCTTCGCGCCCCACTCAGCCCTCCGTGATCTCTACGAGTCCATGGACAAGACCTCCTCCAGCATACCTCCCATCATGCTGCTCCAGTTCCTTCACATGGCCTTCCCGCAGTTCGCAGAGAAGGGCGATCAGGGCCAGTACCTCCAGCAGGTGGGTGGGCCACTGTCCACCAGGGCTGAACGTTTAACAGTGACGCAAGTCCTTAGTCCACAAATCCGTCTGTTTCGGTTCCCATAGACAAAGCTTTAGTCTAAGGCCAAGTATTCACAGTGTCCAGATGTTATGCACAGAGCTGAGCTTAGCTGCTACAGCAATCTACCAAACTGACATATTTCTATTGTGAATTCAGGCATTAGCCCGATGGTCTCAAATCTGCAGAATTGGTACTATGTGCTGTGTCCATCTCTGAACCCCAGGACGCTAACGAATGCTGGGTGCAGATGATGAGGGTCCTGCAGCAGAAGCTGGAGCCAGAGGAGGTGGAGACCCCCATGGAGGTTGGTCTGGGGGCCGGAACTGGGCTGTGGGATGGTGGTAACGGGGAATGGTGTATTTGTGAACACAGAATGTTCATGGTAATGCATCACTGAGAAGAGCTGCTCTTTGATTTGCGGGGCCATCTCATTATGGCATGACTCCTTACACAGGGGACGTGTAACAGCTTGTACCTTAACTCTCTGGGAGTAGAGTCTTGTGTTCCCGGTTCGGGAAAAAGAGACTTTTGATTGCTCCATGTAGAGGAACAACCATTAGTGTTGTTGCCCATTTGTAAAGTTTCTTGAAGGGATTTTATTTTTCCAAGATGAAAAATTGAGCTGGGGTGATTATAGTGTGCCACTCTCAGAAGAAGTGCGTGCGAAAAAACGGTACATGGCGTTAAATAGAACTTCCAGTGTGGCTTACTCCCCCACCTATGATTGAGGCTGAAGCCATCATAAGAAATTATTTATGCGCTTGCTCCATCTTCGAGGTGCTCTGTAAGGTTTTTTTGATATGTACATAAATAACACTCTTTTTTTTCCCCAGTCTGATTCTGCAAGTGGCGCTACTGGTACCCCAGCCAAGAAGAACTTCATCGACCAGTATTTCGGGGTGGAATTTGAGACCACGTATCCTTCAAAACTGTTTTTGTCTTGTTGTAAATACTCCTGCTTTCCTAGATTATAGGATCTGTGTTATTGGCACATGAGGCCTCTCCTCCTAAGCACTCCTCCAATCGGCTGCCAGGTAATCACATCATCTCCCTCCCCTTAACCCTTGCTTGCCCAGCATGAAATGCACTGAAGCAGAGGATGAGGATCTGGTCAAAGGCAAGGAGAACCACCTCCAGCTCAGCTGCTTCATTAACCAGGAGGTCAAGTACCTGGCGACTGGGTTGCGACTGGTGAGTGGGGTTTGGGTCTCACGGCGTTACGAGTCGCCTCCCCCCTACCTCCACATCCCGAGGTCTAACCTCACCGCGCTCTTTCTCCATGTAGCGCCTACAAGAGGAGATCACCAAGCTCTCCCCGTCTCTGCAGAGAAATGCTTTGTACATAAAATCTGTGAGTGTTCGTGTTTCGCTGCCCGAAAGTCATCCGTGTAGCTTAGGACTATCGTTCGTGGTTTAAGCTCTGCTGAGACATTTCCTTTTATTGAGAAAAGTCTTTTCCCCTGTTCTATCCAGTCTAAAATCAGCCGGCTGCCTGCTTATCTGACCGTTCAGATGGTCCGCTTTTTCTACAAGGAGAAGGAATCCGTCAATGCCAAAGTCTTAAAGGTCAGACTGCCGCAGTTTCTTTAGCCAAAATTCCACTTTTACACTCATGGCTATGGCTGACTCCAGACAATCCTCTACAGGACGTGAAGTTCCCGCTGATGCTGGACGTCTATGAGCTGTGTACCCCTGAGCTGCAGGAGAAGATGGTGTCCATCAGGTCGAATTTCAAAGAGGTTGAAGACAAGAAGCTGGAGAAGCAGCAACAGAAGGCAGGTCCATTTATCCCATCATGCACAGAGGCCGGTTTAAAGATGGTAGATTTCAGCTCCTGCCAGGTGGGGGTGAAGTCCGGGTGGATTTTGCCACAAATTAACAGCCACCCCACCTACCTTTGCTTTCTGTCACTGTTTAACAATGACGATTCACGTTTACATCCCTGTACTTGTCTAAGTTCCTGCTCTTCTGTTTAAACAGGCTGAAAAGACCATGACGTCTCCGAAAGATGTGAAATACGAGCCCTTTTCCTTTGCTGACGGTAAGCCCACGTCTGGCAAGTCTGGAGACTGAAACGCCACCAATCATGCGTCAGGCAGTCTGACGTTACTGCTTTATCTCCCGCTCAGACCAGGGCTCCAGTAACAGCGGCTACTACGACCTGCAGGCGGTGCTCACCCATCAGGGCCGCTCCAGCTCGTCGGGGCACTACGTCGCTTGGGTGAAAAGGAAAGAAGGTGAGCTATTCCCTGCTAAAGTGGGCAGGGGGCGCAGTTTCCTCAAAGCACCGAAAAAATGCTGTCTTCTGGCACCCCATTTCACAAATCTATCCCTTCCAGCTCCCAGCATGCATGTACCAGGTATTTGGTGTTCCTGATTGGCTGGGAACTAGGAGGGTGCAAGAATGTGGCCTGTCTGGGGGTCCCGGAGGACTGGGCTGAGGAACACTGATCTAAAAGCAGCCCGCACTCCCAACAGGAAGTGTTCCCCCTCCAGCTTATTGGCTCCTTCTCTCCATTCACTTGCAGATGAATGGGTGAAGTTCGACGACGACAAAGTGAGCCTGGTGGCCCCGGAGGATATTCTGAAGCTGTCAGGTGGTGGGGACTGGCACATAGCTTACATTCTGCTGTACGGGCCTCGTCGGCTAGAAATACTCGAGGAGGAGCGGTAAATCGCCAGGCGGCAACTCTACACATGCCATTTGGAAGCACTGTCTGTATAGATGTCCAATAAATACTGGTCTCTTTAAATCTTGACCTTTTTTTTTTTTTTTTCCTCCTCCTCCCCTGTATCCAGCCTTTACCAAAACGGTTGTATCAGACAGTTTAACTTTTTGACCCAAGCTGTCAAGATGGTTCCATTAAACAAACAAAAAACAAACGATTGTGAAGCATACAGTTTTTATGGCTAGTTTTTCCGTGAGCAGGATGTTTGACGGCTGGTAGAGTTCTGCTTTCCGCACTTTATTTTAGCATGCACACCTACTGCAAGTGGCCTGTCAAGCCGGTGCCTCGCTCCCATTTCTCCGATTTAGCCCCTCTGAAGTGTTACGGGCTGTTATTTGGGAACCGGAATCAGTTATTGTAACCGCTAACTCTGCAAGATGTGGCTTAATAGTGCAATATAGCAGTGTGACGGTCCCTTTTCCCGTGAGCGTAGTGCGCGGCGGCCAGGACCCCGTCTCGGTTCTGGGCCCCTCTGGCCGCACTCCTTGCTTCTGTGTGTGTTGCTGCTTGACGTTCTCATCCTAACTCCGCTTGTAAGTCTGAGGACAGAGTGGCCCATAACCGTCCTACGTGATTGATTTGCTGGCTTTTCATAAATGGGCACAAATAAACTGGTCTTTGAACACTGGCTGTCTAATTTGAATGACTTGGAAGCCCCCCTGCCAAAATTTGCACTTGGGGCAAACCAGTACTCTTACAAAAACATTTTATTTAAAGAATTGCGGTATACAGTAAAAGGGAATTTGCTGTAGTGGGATACGTGCGGACATGTCCTGCCTATGTCTCGCTGAGGGCCTCTGTGATGCTGGAGAAGCCTGCCGCGTTGAGGGCCGTGACCAGGTTCTCCACCGTGGCCTGGCTGCCCTCCCGGTCCTGCCACGCCACCAGCAGCAGCTTGGCTTGCATGTCTGCGTCCTCGCTCTCTGTCTCGATCTCCCGCACCTCGGCTGCCTTCATCTCCAGCTGCGTGGCCAGCGTCTTCCACTGGGTGCCCAGCTTAGCTGCTACGTCATCCATCTGCTGGTTGGATACCAGCTTGTTCTGGATCCCGGGGCCTAGAGGCGAAGGGAAATTGTATCAGAAACGGCATTTCTACTGAGGGACTTTGCAGTATCTGTTAACATAGTAGTGTAAACAAATGGTATAATTCAGGAATACTTGGGAAAAACTCACTATCATTGCTCTCCTTAAGGAGATTATCTCCATTGTCGTCATCATCATCCTCTTCCTCGCCAGTTTTTATTTCTTCAGATGGGAGATCTTTCTAAGGTGGGGCAAGACAGAAGATAGGATTTCACCCTACCTGGCTACCGCCCACCCTGGGGGTTAGGCCTTGACGGCAGATGAGGACGGGATTATGCCCTTACCGGAAGCTCTTTGGCCAACTTGATGACCATGCTCTCCAGATAGTCCGCCAAGCTCTTGAACTGCTGGTTGGTGGGCTGGAAGAAATGGGGGCTCCTTCGGGACAGCAACCGCAACGCCCTCCAGCCGTAGTTAGAGTTTCTCACCACCCTGTGAGAGGTGCAGAAGGTTAAGGCCTGCTGGGAAAGTTACAGTGATACATCACTGAGACCAGTCATACACTAAAAAGCTTTACAGTCCTACGATAACCGATTAAGGACGAGCATCTGTAGGTGATTCAGATGGTTGATGTAATCTGACAAATCTGAGAGTTAATACTGCCAGACAAACTCATTAATGTTGCATTCCAGTGACAGAGGCAAGTGTCCACATATTCATACTTGTATTCATCTTCCACCATATTGGCTGGATCGGCCTGCTCGATGGCCACCTCGAAAAACTCTTCGAGAGACGGCATGAACTCCCTAAGGATAAAAAAATAAATCAACATTATATTTACAGAGTGTGAAGTAATTTTAGCCCTGTGTAGAGGGATTTCAAGCTGCTGAGTAAAAGTGATGAAGAATGCAGCGTTTGGCACCCCAAGGCATGCCCAAACCTCATTCTACACACCTGCTGTCTGACTTGCAGGCGTCCATATTGTCATGGTTGAGATTCCAGAGTCGGGTCAATTCATCACTGCAACAGAAGAAAACCTTAGTGTGACTGAAGAATTGAGTACAGTCCTTTTTCTAACAGGACTGGGGGCTTTCCATCGTGTACACAGACACCCAGTCTTTCAAGCGGGCAAGGTTGGCAATCAGGATATTTACCAATACTTGTACCTCAGCGACCCAAATAAGCATCAATGATTTTTCATGACCAGAACCTTAAATAGGACAATGTCTACTGACTTTCCCATGAAGATCTTCCTGTCAGGACCCTTGCCCAAGAAGTCCTCCGGAGCTGGTCTCTTACGGGTGGGCCTTGAGGGCTTCGCGTCAGCAGGCCTGAAACAGATGCGGAAAAGAGAATGTACATGCCAGTCTGAAGTCTGCTCATCTGCAAGCTGCGTGATGTCCTTAAGAGGCCCCCGCTGAGCACGGAGCAAAGTGTGCTGAGGAACACAGCCAGTACCTTTCTTTCACAAAGCTTGGACAGCCTTCATTCTTCCACGCATTCCAGTTCTCCTCATTGTTCAAAATATGCTGTGAAGACACGGCAAAGATGGACACCTCTGAATATTTCTGAGAGTTTTGTAAAAATGCAATCCATTTTTGATTAGATTCAGGGTAGAAATCACTCAAGAAAAGAAATTTTGCCATTAAACCAACATCTGTACAGTTCACATAATTATGCAAATCATTATTTAGGTGAATAGAACTAAACATATTAATCTTTTAACAGTTCTAGCATCATCAGTTTCATCAAGAGACCTACCTCCACCATGTTGGCAAATTTGTCTCCATCCGGTGGAATTTCTCTGAGCAACTGCAAAGGACAGATAGTGTCATTAAACTAACATGCCTTTGGGTAGACATCCTTCTGTGCACCGGCAGGTGTCTGCCACAGAAAGAATAGCATCTCCTGGGTAATAACAGTAATTCTAGCTCTCAGTCTGTTGGGTAATTAATCAGAGGTAATTATTCGTCTTCGGATAGAAGCAATAACCCTAGATTAAAAATTTTCACCAAGGGCTATTTAAAGAAAACTGGTCACGAACAAACTGACCTGATAAACCAGTTTGGTGGTTTCCTCCATCCATAAGCACTGGTCATCATTTAAGACACAATTGGAGCTGAGGAAAAGGGGTTGCAACATTTGAACAAACAACTCAACACATAATATGCATGGCATGCTCATTACAAAAGGCCTACTAAACTCAAGCTGCATTATGGGATTTGTAGGACCTATTCAAAGTTCCAGAAAATGGGCACACAGGAGAAACTGTCCTTACCTTTTGAACTTGACCTGGCCTTTCAAATACTGGAAGAGGATTAAATACTGCAGAAGAATGTGGCGTCTGAAGTTACCATCGCTTAACTGCAAGTCCATCAGCTGTGTGGTGGAAGGAGACACGTAAGGGCCATCCAGCCTTCGCCCAAGGATTTACAGTAAATGTGAGCAACTAGAAGCCATTGTTTAGAGACTAAAAACAGAACAGCACCTTCTCACTGGTGAGGAATTTTGCAAAGTACACATGCTCTCCCCCAGCCGTCCTGAGCTCCTCGAGTTTCCGCTTCGAAGCCTGCGTGTCGTCCAGCTTGTAGCTTTTAAACACCGCCAGCGTCTCATCTGAGTACTAGGGAACAGGGGTGAGAATGTCACAGCGGTGTGACGACTGGGCTCCCCCCTGGAAAGTGAGCCCCGCATACACGCTTGTTCAAAGTACCTCACCTGAACTAAAGTAGTAAAACATCTATTTTAAAAATTAACCATTTTAAGCAATGGGTAAGCAAAAACAATTGCAGATGACTGATTAATATGTTATATAAAGAAGGTGATCAAATGGCTGTTGATTTTGAGAAAATGCCTTCCTTGGTCAATTTGGGGCCAACATGCCATTAAAACAAGTATATTAAGGCTTAGCACAGATTAGCATTTAACAGTCACAGATTATATTCACACCACTGCCTGGCCATTGCATTGCGCGTGAGTGTGATGACACGAGTGGCTGTGCAAGCGACGGAGATGGGCACCTTCAGAAAGGTCATCCAGGAAAACTTGTCGTAGCACTGCACTGGGTTCCTGAAGTAGTCTTGCAATGTCCAGAACTTCCTATACAGGGCGTAATCAATGGGAACGGTGCTAGGGAAGGGGACATAAAAAGAATGAGTACTTCTTAAAAAATAAAACAATTGTACATTTTATACAGTTTTATCTCTTACATTTACAGCATTTGGCAGACACCCTTTGCCGGAGCGACTCACATAAATGCTTAACTGACAGCACAGCAAGTTCAGCCTTTCCTGTAACTCGCACTGAAGTCCATACCCAAGTAGTCATGAAGATAGCACTTCTACATTCTCCTGCTTTGCTACCAGGGCTGCTGTTTCCACATAGAGCTTCTCTTACCAGGGAGCCGGCTCTTCGTCTCCCATCTCGCCCTCCTCCACTTCCATACCGTCCTCTTTTTCTTCCGTGTGCTGTGAGGGTGAAAAAAAACGCATGCATGACCATCCCCCCTGTAAATGCCACAACTGTGAGCCAAAAAGAGCTAAAATAACGACTAACAATTGCTCAACATGTTACCTTTAACTTTACCGTTATTGTTGCAAATGGTAGCCTTACGCATTTCCTTCAATGTGCCTTGTGCTATTGTCCTGAAATTCACATCTGGCACCAAACCACAGCCAATTCTGGTGGTAAGTTTGTACATACTGGCAATAAAGTGTTCCAAGATCTAGAAGAAGCCTGCTCTGGGATTCCACAGAAGTGCTTCCTGGTTCGTGTTAGGTTGTACATCACAGGGATGGGCAGCGGCTAATATGCAGCCCATTTAGAGTGGACACTAACCTTCTGACCAAGAGTGCTCTCCTGCTCATTCTTGTTGAATACAGTGATGTTGTCAAGATTAAACTGGCTCTGCAAGTTCAGACCTGATGGCAAAGGGGAAGCCAAGGAAGATTAATACTTCCTCAACACAAATACATAGACAATGTACAAACAATAACAGATGTCATCTTAAGCTGGCTTCTGTTTACAAGTATACTGAAATTAAAGGGCAGAGCAAAGGACCCCTCCCTACCGGATTTTTCCGACAGGGGAAACAGTCGAGCCAGGAAGAGCTGGATCCGGCCGCAGAAGACAGTGTTCTGTGTCTTTGACAGCCGCCTCAGCAGATCTGAGCAGGGAGACACGAATGAATGCTTATTATTGATGTGCCATTCATTTATAGAGCACAAACCATGATCAAATGACAGCTCACTACAAGAGTTGGAAACTGAAAACAATAATATTGAACCACACCTACAGCAAGTAATGCTTATAATAAAATTAAGACGCATGTAGTGGGTACTGAGACATTTTGTATATTCTGTTACTGAGGTTGTAATGCTTAACTCACCAAGAAGCAGACTTCAAACTGATATAAAACCTTACCATTGCACATCCTTAGCAAGTAGTTCTTCCCAGCAGTATAAAATGAGTTCTAGAAGAAGACACAGATGGTTATAAAAAGGGTCTCCTAAGCACCAAAGGGCAGTTGTCAGATATATCTGCATGACAAGAAACAAGAATGCCCCCCTCCCCCAACTTACAGATTTCCAAGTGGAGACATTTTCCTCAACAAAAGTGAATATCTTGTCACACTGGTCAAGAGGAAGACAGTCCAGCACATCTCCCAGCAGGAGGAAAGGGGTGGTGGCCGAGCAGATACCTACAGACCAAGAGAGGAGATGAATGCCAAGATCTGACATCTTCTCGTATGTGTATTATATGCACTATCCTTGACTTCCTTACATGGCCAAACAGAGGCAGCCAGATACTGGCTGGTGTAACATACCTTCAGTGACTCCATCAATACTGAGGTAAATGAGCGCCAGGAAATCATCACAGCTAGCGTTCTGTTTCACCTAGGAAACACAAAGTCGTCATGCCAAATTTTAACCATATGATATCCACCGTATACTATCCCCATTCATTATTGATATTAATGATCAATTTCAACGCACGATTTCCCCCTCCAGGACTCCTCGCAGGGCCTGATCAAGCGTCGTCTTCTTCTCCGTCTCACTGGAAAAAAGTGGGTGACCTCCGGTTACTCGTTAGTCACCGAGTGCGACCGACCAGCGACACTTCGTTAACTAAGCAAAATCGGATGACGCTCTCTTACTTTCCGGATAGCTGGTTAAATATGTTTATCAGGGGTTTGACGGCCTTACTGTCCAACGCACTTCTGGTTGCAGCCTTGGGAAAAAAACAGACACGTATGTTTACTGAATGAAAAATAATAATCAATACGGCTCTTATTAGTATGGCATGACATAGTCAAGAAGGCGTAAAATATCTAAAACCATTGCGATCTGATAGGGTGGTCCTGGAGACCACTCTATAGCACCGTTCAAGAAAAATAAAGTTAAACAACGAGAGTCAACCTAACTTTACTAAACAAAGACATAAAATGCCCCCATCACACCAAGACGTGCACAAAACCACCGCGCTAACTAGCCGGCTAGCCGGGATAACGCACTATTATTTAAATATATGCAAACTTCGGCTAATAATTTAAGAGACAATAACCCGCTTTAGCATATGCATGCGATGGGTGGGCATGCTTGAACTGTATAACCCTTACCGTAAATTTATCTTTGGCATCATTAAAATTGAACACAGACGGAGACATCTTCCACACAAACACAGTGTCTATATGCAGCGCTACCCAGCGACCTTCCGTCAAAGGGAAAAAGGCGCCGGAAATGACGCAAAAATCAAGCGCACGCAAGGTTGCACCGTTACCTGCCATAACTTATAGCTCCGCCACCCACTGTAATGCAAACTAGTGATGGGCCGATGGAGCCTCATTAAGATTTTGAGACGTCCCCCATATTGTACCGGAATGTGTTTCGAGTCTTCGAACCTCTTTTTCAAACAGAGAGCCCCTTGTGATTTTCGGCAACGCTTGAATAAAGTGAAAGTATTTCTTTTAGTTTACTCCTAAATATTTTCAGTTATTATGAATTTTTAATAAAATATTATGATGGGCCTTTTGGCCCGTAGCTTATCCCCTGTGACTCAGAATAGGACAAGCGGTACAGAAAATGCGTAAATGGATGTTTAATTGCCGTATGACAAACGTTTGGAGCCATATAAATCTGGCCAGTACAATAATGATAAACATCATGAATATAATTTAAATGTGTGATCGAAAGACCGAATGCATAGAAAAAGCTACGTTTTTAAAAATACCCATGTTTGTGTGGACACGAACCAACCACCATTACGCAGATGTTCCGTGCCGGCACAGCAGAGGGCGCCAGCACCCTAGGGGCGCGTAGAGTATATCCGAAACAGGCTGGCTTATGTCGCCCAATGGGTTGAGTGGCACCGAAGAGCATTTAGAGATACATTCCTGACCATGGAACGTCTTAGGACACGGAGGACGACTCCCCAGGCAGGGTAGGGTATGAACCGCCAGAGGTGGAGCTGCGGGGCAAATATAGTCCTCATTAGGACTTAATGAGTGAATTATCAGAATTTTATGCGCAGCTTTAGAACTGTATTTATATCCACCCATCTTCCAACCCGCTTTTCCTATCAGGGCTGTATTTATATGTTGACATGAATTAAATAATGAATTGATACTTTATCTCACTCTCAAACCATCCACCTTCCAATAATTTATCCTCGTCAGGGTCAAAATCCACACACAGCGGAGGAGGAATTTAGCCCCCAAGCCTGGAGGTGTGAGGCACTTGTCGCCAATTTCAACTGCTATTTTTTAGAGTAAAAGTGACGCTACCACTGGGTGTCACTGTCGTATCACTAGCAGAATAGCGAAGCGCCGCTGCTTCAGTCGGCCTACGTGTACAGTATGCAGTGGAGCTGTGACACTGTAACTGGCACCTGGAGGTTCCTCACGTCATCGATCAATGGAAAGCCTCCCAAAAGCACAATCGTAGATTTCCGATTGCTTTTTGTTCGGAATTGAGTATTCTTGTGCGCGTATTTTCTGGCTAACGTCTCAGGCGCTAAGAGAAATAGGCTGCTGTGGTTATGCGGGTTTGACAGCGATAATTACCGCGAGGCAGTGTGCCTGCATGCTTGTGTGAAATAAGTAGGGTGACCACCTATTGCATGTCAGGAAGTACACACCGAGCTGCTTCAGATTTTGCAAACTTCTTTAAAACTGAAAGCTTCATGTGCTTGGCTATATAGTTAAGTTCCTCTTGTGCTTTGACGGGTCTGTTTCCTTGATTGAAAGAATCATCCAGCTGTTAGTGACATTAGTGGCTTGTGCATAATTATATGAGACAAAAAATATCTGACAAAATTACTGTCAGCACATAGCAAGAACGCAGTGCTTAACGCACATTTAAGTGAAATCCAGGTCCTTCTGATTGAAACTGTAGTTTATAAATCCTGTTCTAACTCAAAGTGTCCTTTCTGATATGGATTGGGTGGTATCCCTAGAGATAAATGTTTCTTATATGTGCTCATGGAAACCGAGTGTGTAACTGTTAAGACCTTTGGGCGTGACAGACGGCAGCGGCTGCACGTCTGCTTTCCCACACTACAGCGAGTGATGTCTGCATGCATCCCATCACCTGTAAATCCTGCCGTAGGTATACAAAACTAGTGCAAAACTAGTGCAGAACTAGTTCAACGTCTATTTTTGTTCTGTTTTTAAACATGCAGTCCTGGGGCCCTGCCTTTTGCCCCACGTTTCCTGGACTAGGTTCCAGGCTCGCCGCAGTCCTGAATAAGCAGCATGGAATTTGGATGGAACATCACATACAGCGTATCAGGCAATCACATACCCCCAGTTTTAGGTTTCATCTTCAAGGCCTTAATGGAAAATACATTATACATATAATCATATACATTGTGTGTGCGGCATACATTGCGCATCCTGATTTGTAGTTAGATTTTTCCTTACAGGTACTTCAGAAACAGTATATTTTGTGAGACACACATATATTATTGAAGGATAGCACAATTAAGACAAAAAAATGCACATGCAATATTTAGTAAATCTATGTTTTAACTTCACCAGGGTTCAAGTCTCTGCCCAGGTTCCATGTGTGTGGAGTTTGCATGTTCTCCCCATTGTGTCATGGGGTTTCCTCCAGGTATTCCAGTTTTCCCCTCACAGTCCAAAAACATGCTGAGGCTAATTGGAGTTACCAAATTGCCCGTAGGTGTGCATGTGTGAGTGACTGGTGTGTGACTGTGACCTGCGATATGGTGACCCCCCATCCTTGGTTGTTGCCAGCCTCGTGCCCGTAGCTTCCGGGATAGGCTCCGGACCCCCCGTGACCCGGAAGGATAAGCGGTTTCAGAAAATGGATGGACGTCTTAATTTCTTTACTGTAGCATTTTGATTATGGTTCCTTAACTGTGGCATTGACACAGAACGTCTTAAAGGCAACGGATTATGGGTAGTTATTCAGGATTCTGCCTGAAACATGTTAAGCCCATGATGGGGGATCTTACATTATTGCCACAGAAGACAATTTGGTAGCACTTTACTTGTGTGGACAAAAGTAACTTAGGTAACTCAGTAGATACTCGGGTACAAAACATGAACAAAAATAGTGACCACATGAAATACATGAACCGTTATGATCGATTAATGCTGAATGAACATGTGATCAGTATGTAACTAGTACTTAAATTACGTTATATTACGTTAAATTACGTTAATTAATACATTAAGTAGGAGTGTGCTACTACATCATTTGTGCCCCATCAGATAATGTGCTGCTGCTCCCGGGAACAGTATATAGTCTGCAGTCACATCACCCTGCTTTTTAGAACTGGGCTTCTCTAAGGTACCTTTTGTATTGGCAGTATTGGTGCTGCTAGCTGCCTGGCAAAATCGCCAGGGAAATACCCAGCTATAAACAAGCAGGATGAGATTTGCTAAAAGTTTGGTCTATGCAACAGTATAATTTAGTGTAACACCAGTTTCTGCATGCTCCTGTCCGTCTGTATAATAGGTTTTAAAAAATCTAAGATTTCAAGCTGTGAAAGCAGTCATTGGTAACAACAGTACTTAGGGTTGCCAACTCTCACGCATCTGGTGTGACTCTCACGCTTTCTGACTCTCACGCTCACGCAGAAAGTCTTCCGGCAAATACATATCACTCCATTATAAACCTCAAATTAGCTGCATCAAAAGCGTTGGGGTAGTTTTCAATCCCTACAGACTATTTACAAGGTTACATATATGCTGTATACATGTAAATGAGTTTGTAGAATTGTCTTTTGTTGAAAATCTCGCACCAGCCAGCTAACCTAAGTTGACAACACTGAGTACTAAATGAATAATGATACAATTATAACTATGGAACTCATTTTGGCTGGCTGAGATTGTGCGGTTTTGTTTCAGTACCTCCATGTGAAAGTCTTTTGTGTTACTTATAATTGGTCTGAGAATCCTCCCTCCCACCCCTCCTTTTTGTCGGGGCATAAAGGCCCCTGGCGTGGGCCACATTTTGGAGTATCTCTGTCCGTCACAATTAATGCACCCTTGTCGGGTTGGGGTCCCCATGTCCATGGGCTGGCACACGTCCGTTGGCGCGATAAGCGGGCCTTTGGCTCGGCTCCGTCATGGCGCCAGCAGGACCGCAGGCTTAGTGGAGCGGAGCGAGATTCACTGTGTTGTTAGCTTGTGGTGGTGGGGGGAGTGATTCTGGCTCTCGTGTTTGGTCAGCATGGCTGTTTTAGTGTTTGTGGCGAGATAAGATAGTGTCAAGAAACTGACACAAATGTGCTCTTCAGCTGGAATCAATGAAGTCATAACTGCATATCTCAGCACATTACCCGTCGACCAGTGCATCATTTCCCTTCTGCGTTTGTGACATTGTGAAGACTTCAGCGCACAGTTAGGCAGCTCCGCCTTCTAAGCGCATTCTCATTCGAAATGCCAGGACCCCCCCACCCCCCCCCCCCCCCCCCCCACCCCCCCCCCCCCCCCCCCCCCCCCATATACACACACCCTTTTTCCACTTCCCACTATCTGCATGTGTGCTGCACACTGCAATGGAACATCAATGATATTCACCTATGTCACATAGAATTGTAGACCTTTCAAAATGGCTTTAGAGGTTTTATTTCTTTTGCTCCTTTGTTCAAATTTACACAGGGAAACTGAGCTTTTTAGCCATAAAACTGTGATGCTTTATTGTAAGAGTGTGAAGACTACGATTTGCGGACTTCTGAAAGCTTCGCTAGGTATCTGTTCAGTGTTACGTCTTAAATGTCTCTGTCAAAAACGAGCAGATTTAACACTGCTGATCTGCTAATCCTGTGTACAGAAAGATAGGGTATATTTATGGATGCAAAATAAAGTGTACTGCTAAATTAACTTTGACATATTTGCTGAACAAAAGTATTTAAGCCCAATGGGAGATAATAAATCTGTAAATATTTTACCTGCATTTTAATTCGTGATATTCATTTGTTCAGACTCGTAGAAATAAGATATGAAAATAAAAGGATCACAATTAAATGAAAACTATAGATATTGCTTCCAAAACGAACTGCAATAAAATTAAAACAAATGTCAAATACTTTAGTAATACTTGGAACGCATTTTGCCAATTTTGAGGACAAAAATGCATAATCTGCATCGTGTATTCCTGTAGGATTCTCTAAACATCAGACACCTAACACAGCTCTATACCTTTGAGTGTATCCCTCGGAATAAAATTGCTAAAACAAACTGAAATTAAAATATAGACGAACTAAATAAAATATATTTTTAAAATGAAAACTAATAAAACCACCCTGAAAACTAAAACGAAACTGGATTTCAAATGGGAATTCAGCTGAAAGTAATATAAAAGCTAAATTGAAAAACCAAAGCTATAATAAGAATGCTGCAGAATCGGGAATTAGAGAGCAAAAATGGTTATTACTGAAACAGCTCAGAGCTACAGCAAAATAGAGTTGTTTATTAGGGTGTAGTACAATGTAGGGATCTCACAGGTCAAACACACACAGGAAGAAGAAGCTACTTACTGGCACGGATGGTGGGGTATGGCAGAGGACAATATGGTGCACAGGACCAACACAATGGGGAACCACGCCCCATTTGACAAACTGCTCCCACAGCCCCTCTGAGACATTACCGTGTAACCAAGGATGTTATGCGGCCAGGAAACAACAAGGGACAGATGTGTATCGCCCTGCTCCTGGAGAGCCAGACAGAGCCCCCTGAGTTTTTGTCCCACCCTGACCCGAAGCTTCCAGATCACTCGCGTGGAATGTAAGGTAGCCCAGATGTGGCCACTGGAAACCCCCTCACCCTGTCTAGTCGTGGCTCTGGCCACGTCTAATAGCACTCATTAACTTGTCAGTCAGCGCCTTGTCGTTTCGCCAAACGTAAACATGCCGAACAAGGGGTAAAAAATAGCTTTGAATGCCTTGTCCTCGGCCTTATCGGCACAGCTCCACATGCTTCAATAGTGGGGCCGAATATCAGAACTACGGAGCAAGTGCATCAGAGGTAATGACGCCTAGACAAAAGATTAAATGACAGGTGTGTTAACGGTAAACTTCCAGCTGGACAGTCCTCTTCCTTCCCTTAATCAGGCACTTGGCTGAGAATCACTCGCACAATGTATATAATTTGCTGCCAGGATTTCCCGCTCTTAAACGCTATATGAGCGCACGCAGCTTGGTTGAAGCGTGGGTCATTCTAACCCCCCCGCCCCGGGCCACTGGGAAGGCGTCATGTATGCATGGTGCACTATGCTGCACACACTTATTCCAGGAAGCTATGGGGAGCTCTCTGATTTCATCTTGAAGTGATGACCAGGTTCACCCCACAACACGTTGTTCGAGTTCTAGGCAAGCAGCCATATACAGCGACAATGAAGTTCTTTGCTCATTTGAGTGAATGTGCACCAGAACAACACGGGTCAATAATTATCATGCCAAAAAGAGGATTTCTAACCACAGCATTTTGACTCGTTGAGAATCAAAAGTGGTTAGGTTTGATGGCGCAGTGTATGTCTCCATACAAATTCACCAACGGCACTGATTAAAACATTTAGCCATGGTTATGGTCTTAAAGCACTGAGTTCAGATTCACACTGCAAACATTCAGGACTTTTGTTGGGTTTTCAAGGGAGTCCAAGCTTAGCAGGACTAATCACCTGCCACCAGCATTTAAGGGGATATAAACACAAGTATGAAGTTATATTTGATGAACAAATACAGAATTCAAGTAACATTTAGCAATATGTCCATGCAGATCTAAAAACAAGGCACCCTACACAGTGTGCAGAATTATTAGGCCGGTGTGCTTTTTATTTTATGTTATTATCTTCTCTTCCAACCAATATTAATTAAGAATCAGCTGTTTAGAAACAGAACATATTCAGTGTTTGGTACTTTCTGTTTCAAGAAAAACAGGAAAACAGATATTTTTCTGTGCAAAATCTTTAAGCAAATAATTGTCAAAAAAAGAACTTTACGGACAGCAGGAAAAAAAAAATTGTTATGTGCTCATTAGAGGGATGCAAAACAATCGAAATTGCCAGACTTTTGAAACGTGATCCCTGTACAATCAAGTGTTTGTGGCTAAATTGAAAAGGCATGTAATTAGTAGAAGACACAAAGTAACTGACAAAGATCTAGGTCAAATTAATGGGGAGACTTCCAGAAACCCTTTAGAATCATGAGCCATCATTTTTCAGATCTGCAATCTGAACAGAATCTCTGGAAGTACTAGGTGCAGTGTGCTACATGTACGTGACATTGCTAAGGTCACAAAGGCTGAAATATGACCTCCACTCAATAAGGCACGCAAGGTAAAACAGTGAGAATGGGCATGGGCACGTCTGAAGACTGATGTAACAAAGGCTTTGTGGATAGATGAGATGCGAGTGACTCTTGATGGGCCAGATGGATGGGACAGTGGTTGGATACCTTTTCAAGCACCAACAATGTGGTGGAGGAGAGATGATTTGGGCTGAAGTTATCAGTGTTGAACTTTGTGAGACCGTTCTGACTTGCAGATGTTGTACAAATTAACCACAAGGTCTACTGCCATTTTCTAGAAGATACCTTCAAATACTGGCACAGGAAGAAGCCAGCAGCTTTCAAAAAGGTTATGATATTCATGCAGGACAAAGCCTTCCCATATAATGAAGTATTCCATAGATTGGCCAAGAAAAGCTTGAAAGGTGATTGAATTATTACTTGATCCCTTTATCGCCTGACTTAACCCCCACTGAAAGCTTTTGAGCCATACTAAAGTATGAGATTTACCAAGGCAGCAAGCAGTACACTTCTCAGGGCAACGTCTGGGCAGTCCTGGCTTCCTCAGCTAATATAGGACATGATCAAATCAAAACTGGTTCAATGGACAACAGGCTCAGACGGTCAATGAAAAGAATGGTGGCTACACACGGAACATGGAACGACATAAAATTTGTTATTCCGTAAATATACTGAATAACAAAAACTGCTTCTTATTATTTCTGCTGATGATGAACAGAGAAAGTTTTCAAAGAACTTTTGCTAAAAATTATCTCCAGGAATAGTACTTGCCTAATAATTCTGCACACAGCGTAAAGCGAAAAGTGTTTAAACAGCTATTAGCTAAATCCAATGCTAGCAGGCTGTGCTAAAGGGGAAAAGAACCTAGCAAATCAGGGATTAAACATAAGGGGGAAAAGGTAATGGTGCAAAGAAGGTTTTTGTTCCTTTGACAGGAACATTGCCTGGGCCAATGCCCGGAACCTTCCTGCTGAGTGGCGGTGGCGGGACTCTCAAATTCTTCACCCAAAAGCAGGATGTTCATGCGATTTGAGTAATCTTCATATATGGGCGTTAGCAGGAAGTTATAGATCAGGGCATCAGCTTGGTTAGGGCTAACGGCAAAGGCAGTTTCTCCCATTACAGCTGTGAATCATTTTGAATTGAAACATTATGAATTCAAGCTTCTGTGTTAAACTAGGTTAGCTTTTAGTAAAAACGCAGAATTCAGCCTTTTTTAAACTCACCGCGAACTACAGTACTGTGCAAAAGTCTTAGGCAGTCAAAGGAAATGTTTTAAGCTATTTTTCTGGGTAGTAACTGTATATTCGCTCAGAACAAAACCAGAATTTAACATTATAACATACGCAAATGAAGAATAACACAATAGAAACTACCAGGAATGTCTTCTGTACTCCAATCTTCTTAATGATGCCTTGTTGGATGGCTAGATGAAACTCTCCTCAGGGACACCTCAGTTATTCCATGTATTCATGACATTTCACATCTAGCTTACTTAAAAATTAATCAAATTATTATCAGTTATTATTAATCAAGTCTGATTTATTAATTAGCTTTACAAACTGTGCTAGTGGTTCATTCAAAAAAATCCAAGGGTGTACTGGATAGTTGCTGCAAATACTGGTGTGATTTTAGTAGAGGTTTTGAAATGGTTAAGCTGACACACTTTGACAGACAAAATACCACAGTTTTATACCAGCATGAAGAAAATCATTTCCTTTTACAGCCTAAGACTTTTGCACAGTACTGTATGTCTACTAAAATTAAGGACTTGAGCTGAAACTAATGAATCGAAACACCCTGAACTGACAAACTTGTTACTGAAATGCAAATTAAATGTTTTTATTCTTAGGCTTGTTAATTTTAAACAGATAAAAGCCCACAAAAGGCTTATAAAACATCTACATAAATATGAATACGTCAGGCTGAGGGAGAAGGAGGATGTTACTAAGGATTATTAATTACAAATACTGCGAAGAAGGCAGGGTTTATTAAAATTACTCAAGATTAACCAGTGATTTTGAAAGTATGCCCGAAAGATAGCTGGGCTGAATGAACACACAGGGTTTGTACCACAGCCAATGTAGCTGATCTGTGGACAAAACAGACATTAGCCTTGGTAGAAATTTACTGGGGTTTTGCAGCTTCAAAGGAGGTGAATGTACTTGACAAGAAAATCACTGCTGTCCGACGGATAAGAACCAGCTGCAAGACCACTACTTTGCATCCAAGTCATGTTTTTGCATGATATAACAGAATAGAATAGAACAGAATAGAAAGTGTTTATTAATCCACCTGTAGAAATTCACTTTTTCCCTTTTGCTCTCCATGAGACACATACTCCTATATGCAGGTGAGAGCAAGCTTTGGGGATACAGTGCAAAGTCAGCCAACGTACAGCACCTCAAGAGCTGCGAATTAAGGTTAAAGACCTTGCTCAGGTGGGCTGGCCCCCCATCCTGGGTTGTTCCCTGCCTCGTGCCCGTTGCTCCCGGGATAGGCTCCGGACCCCCCGCGACCCTGAACAGGAAAAGTGGGTAGGAAAATGGATGGATGGATGGATGGACCTTGCTCAGGAGCCCACAGATATGTGACTATTCCTGTTGGCTATGTGCCAATATTACTGTCATAATCACATTATTATTGCACATTATGGATGTTCAGTACATAAGCTTATCAACTTCCATCATGTGAAAGAGGAGAAGCTGGCACGAGAAGCTCATCTCATGCCTTTGGGTATAATTTATTAGGTCCCTAGCATAAACCTTTTGAAATGCTAGATGGTCAGGATATGTTAGAGGTCATGTCATCCCACAGGAACCCTTACTGACACTCCAGATAGACTAGTTTAAAAACGATTGTTCACTCACAGCTGCCAAATGTCCCAGGCCCACCGAAAGGCTGTTGGCCAGGGGGGCTGAGCCTTCTTTTATCTGTGGTCGCTAGGACACACAGAACCAGCTGGAAACTCAATGCCAAAACCTTGACTTGGTGTGACTTTATTTAGCTGCTGAGGGAGAGGAAAGAGGAAACTATATTTTGTACTTGCCGAACAGGCAACCAAAAATCTGAATGCAACGTTAAGCGGACTTGGAAAGAATCCATCTTTGGGAACAGTGGTCAAGAATGGAAACAAATTACAAGAAGGCAACTGTTTATGTAGCATAAATTCACATGGAAAGCTTCAGCAGTTTGTTAAATGTAGAACTCTTTTCCCCATTGAAAAAGGCTCATTTGAAATGGTAGCCATGCTTAGTCTAAAATTTCAAAACACAGCAGTTGAAGTTGGAGCCTTTCTGAAGAAATGAACACCAAACCTCACAAAGCCAAAGGTGCCCTATTGATGATTTCCCCATAGGTTGCACTAATGAAAATTATTTTAACATCATTGTATTTTGAGGTTAAATTAGTGAATAGCATCATAGCTAATTAAACATGATCCATTAAAAAAAAAACAAAGATATTTTTTTTCACATTATTTCACATTATTGACTCCCAGTGCATCATTGCCTTTTGCTCTTACTCCATATATAATTCCGCTGTCAATAATGGCCCAGTCATCTGAGCTACCATGTAGAGCACAGCCCTCAAGATGCTGATCTGGCAGCTGACCAGCATTCCCAAGGTGAATGCAGGTCAGCCCCACTGATGTGGCCCAAGCTGAGCCAGGGTAGCACTGTTCAGTCCAAAAGCCAGGGACACCTCCTGGTCGGGTTTGGTGTTGTTTTCATTTCCAGTGGCAGCACCGACGCCAATGAATATGAGCAGAGTTATGCCCACCCACTCAGCCAGCACGGCCCGCCAAAAAGGCATAGTCCTAAACTCCTTTGCCATGATGAGGGCTTCTGTTCTTTCTGGTGTCAAACAGAGGAGTCAGAGTAGCCAATAAAGCATTTGTATGGCACTCGGTACAGTGGGAGGTGGTGGTAAATATCGACAATTGGCACTAAGACACAAACTGTTGAGTAACATTCAGTTGTTACAAGGACATAAGGCGAAGATTGATGTACTTAAGTTGAGTTGTTGCCAGGGAGTCTTGAGGCCGATTTTATGAGCCAATAAAATCAACCAAGAAACATACTGCAACCCCTAAATATTTGATTACTTGTATCATTACTTGTAAATATTTGATAATTTCCTATTAATGGGGAAGGCAGGAGAAGTAGTTAACAGCTGGATGTCAGTGAGCGGTTTAGTTAAGTCTATACTCACAGGAACTAGTCAGAATCACATGTATGCAATTTAGATTTCAGCATTCACCAGCAGATATAGGGACAAAGCAGGTTCCCACGAATGGCGTCTCCTGGATCACTGCCATCTCTGTTTGTCCCACTGAGCGCCTGCAGTAATATCTTGCAGTAACAATCAGAATCAGAATCAGAATCAGAATCACTTTATTGTCATTGCAACGAAGTACAACGAAATTAGGTGCAGTCCCCATGT
>JAODKL010000081.1:2774067-2804487 GCA_026780765.1 Petrocephalus schoutedeni
GTTGATACACCATCAGGGCTGACAGGATGCTGTTTCTTCTTCTCTCTTTCCCTCCCGATTTGCCAAAGCCACATGTAAACCACTAAACCTTTTCAAACACATAACTGCAGCACTAACTCTCCAAAGGTAAAGAACTCCTGTGGGGGGTGGGGGGGGGGGGTCTTTTCACTTGACCCGTGATATTTCAGCTAATGTGCGGGACAATATCTCTGAGGTGTGGGTGTCTCTGCAGTCAAATGCCCCACACTAACGACAAAAATATGGAGTATCTTCCTTTTAAAAATCATTTTAATTAATTAATTATTATAACAAGTTATTTTTTATTTATTTATTTATTTTATATTTTTATTTCTTCCTCATTTGGTGTAATTTCTATAAATTTGAAGCTTAAAATGCAATTATCTTTACACAGTTTTCAGCAGGTTCCTTTCTAATTGTCCTGGACTCAGTTACGTCTGTCTGAACCGAAATCTTGGCACCATGCGATACAGACTGAAAGTGGCCACTTGCCATGTTTTAAATACTTGTTGTACGTCTTCTTCTGATGGTTGATTTTTCGAAGGGAAACTTTATTTGATTAACAGTCCAAACAAGAAATGGGAGATCGCTCCTGAAGTCCCTTAATTTTATAGAAGGAAATTCTATGCGGTATATATGATTGATTTAGAGATATCTCCACTCTATATAAGATAATCAGTCATGAGATCACTTCACTTTATAGGATATAATCACTTTAGAGATGCCTTCACTGTAAAAAAGATCACTGCAGAGATTACTTCACCCTATATATCACACTAGACATTCATATACTATATATAAAAAGACCATTCCAGACATGACTCACTCTATAGAAGAACACCTCTGAGGTGCCGTCACACTACGTCAGATCACTGCATTGATGTGCATTGATTGAATTATGCACATTGCATTGATGTGCATTGAGTTTGCAATAACTCCTCCATCTAAATTCTTTTTAGTGTTTAATATTTTGCATGAGAGTCAAATACATTTAACTACTAATTAAACATACACAATACTATACCCTATTTGGAGGGCTTAAGCTGTAGCTTGCATTTAAATAATAATAATTCTTATTTAAGCTTCTAAACAACTGAAACTGCCTAATCAGTTAAAGTTGTTTAAACATTTTTGGGGACAATCTATAAATAGATATTGGAAATCTCTACTTGCATTTGCAATAATAAATATCAGGATTCCCTCGTTCTCTGTGTTCCATATATAGTATATACTGGATACACAGGCTGATGTAAAATGACAAAAAGGGACAAATTAGGGTTTTAAGGTATGTAAGCATATTTGCTATGCAAATAAATACAGTGGTAATGTACACATACAAATGACCTCATGAAGAGGGAGCTGTTCTGTAGGGTTCTAGTAGTTCCCCCGCCCTCCAGCACCCCCCCCCCCCCCCCACTGCCTCTCTCAGAAACACCTCCATAGTATGCATCAAAGCTTTCTCCTCCTCCTTTGTTACTTGTCATCAATGGATGAAATGAAAGCCCCCTCCATCCTGATTTGAATTTGGGGACCGGGTCCAAGTCACAGATTTTAGCCTGTAAAAAACCATGGGGCATTCCCCCACAGCCGTGCTTAGCAACCCACCAACAAATCCGTCTGCTTTTTTCCCCCTGAGTATAAGCAGGGTGACAGAGTGTCAGCTAAAACAGGACATGATCCCATGATGCCTCGTATGTATGTAAGAATTGACCCTGACATTGGAAATATTGTAACCGTTTCCATTCCTGGCGTTGCGTTTTACAGATTAAACATCTATTAATAAGATGCATTTCAGTGCTTGTTTATGCGCAGATTCGTAATTTGTATTCTTGGGGCGATGCATGCTTTCATTTGCTTGGAGAAACTCACACATAGAAGTGCTTTTACTGAGTGTGACCATATGGGGCGTCCAAGCTCGGATAAAAGATCATGCTCCTTATGTAATTCCAAAGGCCAGAGCGGCCTGTAAACAGTTTAGCTAGCACTGCGAGGAGATGCTGGCTAGATGAGGCTCGGGGGTAACGCTCTTACTCTTACTGGTTTATAGTATCTAGTTTGGCAGGAGGGTCATTACCAATGAAAAAAAAACCCAGCCTGGTTGTGGGTAAGCTCGTGTGAATAGCGCACATGTCACGGAATGACTTACGATATGGACGTGTAAACACTGCAGGTTCAGCCCGCGACGGGGTCAGAGTGGCAGGGCAAGGAATGCGTGTATCGTGACGGTGCGGAGCAGAGCATAAATAGCCATAGCAACCATATACAGAAAAGTAAAGATTCTCCTAAGCTGCTGCATACGACTGAAGGCGCCGGAGGGGGTGAACTCCATAAACGCTGCCTCGTTCCCGAATCCCTGGGGCCTGCCCCAGAGCAAGTGCTCAAGGGGCCTTATCCCAGAGGCATCCACTGAGTTACAGTAATCTCGACGATAATGGCTTCGTCCCAGACTCCCCGCTTTTGTCTCGCCGATAAACGAGCAAGGGGTCGGCAGAGAGGAAACATTCCTGGAGCGAGGAACCCATAAAATTACATGTGACAGGACGGACCCTCTCTTTGCTAATTGCTCAAACTAGTTTAATTGGTCCATAGTTCGGTGAGAGTACAAAAAAAAACGATGTGTTCGTATGATCGAGAAAGCGTTTGTTGACAGAGACAGATTCCCATGACACGGTGAACCCCTAACTACTGTCGCTGAAAGTGAAATAACTGTAGATAAGAGAGTTATTTGTAAAAAAAAAATGTTGATGGGTCCTACCGAACTAGTTATTAGCATGGACCTAGTTGTTAGTGTGTCCTCAGCATGCTGAAAGGGAGGCAGATCTAGAGGCTGAGGCGGACAGCTGAGAAAGAGACGGTTCAGATGGAATGAATATGACTGTTGCCTTCAAATCTTCATGCCTGTGTGTGGCATTGCAATGTGGATGTGCACCTTGAAGAGGCACCCACTAGTGAGAGCCGGTCCTCTTCAATGGGGTCCTTTCAGCAGCATGTGTTGCCTGGGGCAGGGGGGCGGGGGGTGGGGTTCATCCTGCTCCCCATGGATGTCACATGGCCTCCCCTAATGAGGGGTCCAGAGAGACAGTGTCAGTGCCATGACCATCACTGCCCAAGATGCCTGCCACCCCATTGTTACAGACCCACGGACCTGCCCCCCTAATACGGAATAAACCAAAACAACAGATCAGGATATGAAAGGCCTGCTGCACGCGCGGCTTTCCCTACGCACTGCTGCCTGCCAGCAGCACCTCTACCTTTTTAAACTAGCTATAAAAAAACAAATATATGAATAAACAAATATATATCTTTGATGTGCGCTGGATAAAAAAGGCAAGTTTTCATCGAAACGATTAAAAAAATTTATAAACTAATTATTTCTTATAGCCATCATGGTGGCTAAAAAAACACAAGGATTATAGGAAGAACCCAAACACAAAAGCAAACACTGAAATGAAAGTCAACCTTGCAAGAAAAGAAAAAAAGGAAATTCTACCAAGATTAGGCTTACCTTATTTAAACCAGAGGCTATATTTGTCTCTTGTTTACTATCACGATGAAGTCAGTGCTATTTAAAGGGATATTTCTGGATAGCTGTGAGAAGCCTTTGTGTTTTAATTGCATAACTATGGCCTTTGGAAACAACGGTTCTCTAATGACCTGTATTGAAGGTGTTTGTGAGATTCTGTGAGAGCACTGGTGTTATCAGTGAGGTCGTCTGAGGGACGTGGATACCCTGGCAGATTCAGGGGGCCCAGTATCTACCGCCAGGGCCACCCCACGCCTCAAAAACTACAGAGGGGGACTACCACTAACCCTGCTTGGCAAAATCTACCAAGGTGTCTCAGAATTTCCAACTGCTCGTCAGCATCTTTTATCAGTATGTCAGGCTAAGCATGCATGTAAAATATAAAGCAAAATACCCCTTTGAGTCAGGTGCAGTCACAGATATAAGTATATTTTTATCTCTTCACATTATTGCAAAATGAATGCACATGCATTTCTTTAAAATAGCTAGATGGCTGCTCTTTCTGGACACTGATGTATTCAACTTGTTGTAGGACTCATGGCCCATCTAATTCCCCTGACCTTAGGTTGACCTCGAGGAGCCGGGTCATTGTGGCTTCCGACTGCATAAAGAGCTGCGAATAGCACATTTCATATGATCTGCTTTTAAAGGTGTCTGTATGATCAGAACTGGGGAAAAGGGGTAGAAGAAATCCAGAAATCCAGGCCGAAGCCAACGCTGCAGTATGAGTTATGTCAGCAGATTCTCCCCAGGCATGGATGCTATGTGGTACCATCCCATCAGGAAGATAGCCAGCATATTCTGGACAAGGTCGAAAGCTTACAACAGACAAGGTGTTGCTTCTAATACATGTCTACATTAAGGTTAATAACCACAAGAAGATGCTCATTAATCAGGACAGCCATTGGATTTAGACAGAGCAACACTAACATTATAAATCCAAATTAACATGTTTAATATATCGGGTACTTAGTATATCATATCTTTTAATAATATAATTTAATATATATTACATTTGCTATTTATACTGTGAAAGTGAGCATTTAAGCTCTATAGACAAGTCATAAATATTGTCCTCTTCAGGACAATTGTTGTGAATACATTTAAAGACCCAGTTGTCCACAAATGAATTATATATCTTGTCATAATACATCATGCATAATATATCGTCAAACTTTAACATAGAAATTCCTGAAGGGATTCGATGTTCCAAGGATATCCTTCTCCATCTCTCTTGCTACTTGTTTACAAAACATCCTTGATCTTGCCTTTGGTGTGTTAGCTCAACACAGGAAGTTGTAACAATTCTGATGTTTTTTTTTTTTAATGGTATCTTTTGCTTATCTGACTTCCACTAAGGGATCGTAATTAGTCGGCCGTAGTGTGAACTGTTTTTTTTTTCTTCAGTCTTGACTTCAATGGGACTTCCTCTGACAGGGCATGCATTGCACACATGGTAGGAGGAACGAGAAAAGAAGACAGATGTTGAGTTTGAAAGTGGGGGACCATTAGTGGAGAGGATGGTGTTGGCAGGAAAAGACAAGGATGCTGTGAGGACGTCTGGAGGACACAATCCCACAAAGGGTTGTTTTCAGCTGAAGTCTATTTGATTGGACATGGTTTATGCATTTTAGATGCTTTAAATTGGATTTACTGATATCAAGTGAATACTCAATGTGGGAACGTTATTGTGTGTGAATCAATGTGAGAGAGCCTGTTGGCTAACAATTGATTTGGAATAATTCTTTTAGTTTTGCTATGCGATTTAATAATATATCTTGGGGAGACATACATTTTTTTTTAATTTTGGGGAGTTTAGAGATATGTTAGAGAAATGTCTGTACTCACTGGCTATGAATGGAGAGTGAAAGTGGGAATAAGGGGTAGCCAGTTACCAGGGGTAACTGAAGATTTTTGTTGGGGTCTTACAGTAGTGTTTGGACCGACGTTGGATCCCTCTGATCAATCAGAACGCTGAGGAGCAAATGTCCAGTTCTCATGTACTTGTTACCCCAGACCAAGGATTACGCCCTGCTTGCCCCTCACAGCCACTGAAACTGCCCGGCACAGCGGCGCCAGCGATGGGCCGCCATCCATCATTAGCCTGGTGTCATGTGCCCCAGAGTCTGGGGACCCTCCAGGAAGCCGCCTTGCCCATTTCCACTCAACGGACGCCACCTCGAGCGTCACTGCATTTACTCAACTCGGCATCTGCTCCATTGTCACCCATAACCCCCCCCACCCCCCTTTGTTCCTTTATGACTAAGGAGGGAGCCTAGTGAATATTCCTCCCAGCACCAACCACCGATATAAGAAGCCCTGCTGAATGGCTTAGTTTGAGATCGGGCATCGTTGTGACAACCATTACGCGTGGTCAACCCCACCCTCTTTGCTTTGGCCACAGGGGCTTGCAGCCAGCACATGTGACGGCTCATCTGATTAATGTGTTCTTCTTACTAAAAAAGCTTGATGGGTGTCATGGGGCAACCTGAATCACTGGCCCTTATTTGAATTCTGTGACCATCAGTAAAGCACTATGAAGTTAACCTGAAGGTTGTTTCTGCTAACTTGGCGAATTTCTTTAAATGTTTAAATGGCTGCTTTGGGTGCTTTCTGTGCATAATTCCCAAATTCCTGTGGAAATCACAAATCCAACATTCTGGCCAAACTTTTGGCCTTTCTAACATGCTCTTGGGAGCAATACCAATTTCTTTTGCTCACGCTTTCTTGCAAAGTCATGTGACCTTTTTCTGCCCTCTTTTGAGGCTCCGGCCTATTAAACTGCTTCCATATCCATTGTTTTTTTGTTTTTTTTTTTCTCTTGTGAAAGTTGAAGTTAGTCTTTTTTACTGCTTGCAATAGCTGCATTATTTTCCTGAGCCCTTTTCCGGAATTTATGCTGAGGAAGCTGATGTCTCAGCCCTGCCCGACTGGCTTCTGTCGTTCCCCTGTTGCTACCATGGTTGACAAGGCCCAGAGCCGCTGTGAATGGCTGCACAAACACTAGTGGCAGATAATGGCTGGCAGGAGGGTAAATCAGTCTCAGACTAATAAAGATTGTGGTTGGGAGAAGAGAGTAAGTCAACGTACACATTTTACGCAGTGTAGCTCAGCAGATGGGGATGACCAAGTAGGGCAGTTGTGTTAAACCAGTGGTGGAATGCACTGGTTAGGATGCACTACCTAATGAATACTGCCTTTTGACTTGGTTATGTATATAATAATAATAATTATTATTCCAGGCCTTGCGCCCACAGCTTATTTCTGCCATAGGCTCAAGACCCTACTTCCAAAACAGTGAAGCATCAACATAATAATAAAGTAGATAATTATGTGACTGAAATTTTTAATATAACAGGCGTTATGGCAGTCCATTCGTAAGACCGAGTTGTCCATAAGGCATACATTCTTAACCTGGAGACTGCCTGTACTGCAATGAGTCAACACCCAGCAGGTTTTTCCTGCTCTGTGCCGTTGTTTCTGAGACAGGATTCTGACTCCCGCAACCCAGAAATGGACAAACAACACAAAAAGGGGACAAATTAATGAATGATAATAATTATTATAGTAAAAGGAATATGCCTTGTTTACGTAGCGTGCGGCACTGCTACACCACTGATGCTACATGCCATATTGAGACCGAGTGGTCAGCTTTTCTCAGGCCTCAGGCTCAGTGCTTGGCTCGACTCTGTCTGGACCCTAGCTTCTGGGTTAGCAGGGCTCTTCCTGTCTGTCAGAGTTTGCCATTCTATTTACCAGCATCCTAGTATTGTGTATGGTTCCAGTTTGGGGTTTTGGTACTTTATCGTTGGTATTTTCTCAGTCAAGATAGTAAATAAATGTAATCCCACTGAATGCTGATTGATGAAAGCAAGGGACCACCTATTACAGCAACAAAACAATTGTCTTGGTAAAACAAGGAGAGATGCTATTGCCTTCCTGCGATTCCTAAATGATCCTCTAGGTGACTCATGATGAATAATGTACACACAGTGCACTCTACGCGCTCATTGTTCTGCCAATACTTTCTATTGTTTATTGTAATAACTCAACAAAAGACATAGTATTTTAAACCTGTATGCTTTATATGTATGTACATTCGGGGTTCTGCATTTTTGCTTAATTTGACAAAAAAATTAAATATAAATAATAATTGAGCAGGAAAAAAATAAAGTTTGTGTAAAAGTCAGTGTTGCATTGTGGGAGCTGTGTTATTTTAAATCTTCCAAGTGTCCATCATCCACTGAAGACAAAGTGGCTTTGGATACCTATAGTTCACTCCAGCACTTAAGCATGCAAAGCAGAGCCCGCTGTTATGTGAAGTGAATCATGAGTGCAGATATGAGCCCAAAGGACTAACGCAGATTCCGGGGGATTACATTGGCTGGTACCTGCCACTGCTGTTGGCAGGAGACACCAGGAGGCAGGAGGATTCTACAGTTGGCACCCAGTTGGAGTCAGAGAGGATCTTGTCTTGTCACACCTGTCAGGAGGTATAGGATGACCATTCGAGCACTGGTTCTCTGGATGCCCACAAAATTAATTTTTTTGTGAAAATACTAGGACTGTCAGGCGATTAATTTTCTCAATTGTGATTAATCGTATAAACAGTGATTAATCATACAATAAATCACATTTTCAATTATGTTGTTGAAAATTATATTTATAGTTAAAAGTAATGCTAGACTATAACAATCTCGCACTGAGACCAACTCAGAGCTGGCTTAAGTACCAACAGAGTAATAAGACACAGGTAAGGACAAAGATTAAACAAATTAACTCAACCAGGTGAGTCAAAATTAACAAATAACATGGAAATCAAAATAGTAAAAATCCATAAACTGCACTGCACATAAAAATGTGCTTAATACGTAAAGAAATATCTGATAAACTAATGAACCAAGCTATCCCCGAAGACCTGGACTCACCACTGCCGAAGCCCTAACATTAACTTAAATTTGTGATATATAGATTATTAATTTCCAACAAAAATATTACTTGAAAGCCAGTACAAGCTGAATATAACAGAAGACAACGAGACAGGTGAAGGCATTGAATTAAAAACTGGGATGTCACACCATCACACGTATTCAATAGGCAGATGAAAACACTATTTAATATCGACCGCATGATTAACCCTCGCATGGAATATGTTATGGAGATTAGCAGACCTTACCTTTGTGTGATCAAATTTGAGGAACCCCAGCATATACAGTATAGTGTAACTCTTAACCCTTTTCCTGTGATAATTTCCCCATGTGAAATTTGCCTACCGTTTAATGATGCTCTGGGGCCAGATTGACCCCAAACACGGGATAGGGGTTAAACCTATTTGGCAAGTTAGTTTTAAGCATAAGCTTGACAGCCATTAAAAGTACACTTAATAACTGGAAAGAACCTCCTTTTACGGTATTAGACTGGAAGTTTTGATTTTAACTGTGAATTATGGGATTCTGTGTAACCTCACTGACAACTAAACGATTAAAGCAATAATTACACATTACCTGTATTGCTACGGCCAAGTATCAGGAAGAAGGAGATGATCCACGGAGCGACTCCAACAAACAGAAGACTTCAACAAAAGCTGAACACAAAGGGTTAAACCATAAAATAAAGGAACCACAAGGGGTCAAAAACTAAATGGGACAAAAGAGAATTAACTAAAAATAATCACAACCGGGATCAAGACTAGAGAACAACCACAGCTACAAATACATAGTAACATCTACAATGAATGCCCAATGAACAGGACAAAGGCAGGCACTTAAATACACTCAGATAAAGGAGGCTAACAAAAGGCAGGTGTGAACTATAACAGAAACAACCAATCAACAAAGGAGCAGGATAATAAACAGCAGGTTGAATAAATACAATGAACCAATACAGGGCCCCTTTGGGCTACATGGCAGCCCAGGGAGCTGGGAAACACACTAGGCACTAGGGTTACAAGACAGCGGGGGGAAGCAGGGTGACCAGCAATGGCCAAAAAGGACAAGACACACGGGGCAGGGATGGATGGATGGGCACTGACTCTGGTACATCATGGCTTTAAAATTAACACATTACCTCTACAAAATACTGCAGTTTATTTCTTCGTCTTAGAATGTTCTAGTTCAGTTTATTAAATGTTAAATAAAGCAGACGAATCTGGGGGGCTTGGTTTCGCCATCACACTGACTTTCAGCCCTAGCTTTCTGGTAAGAGTAAGAATATCCAAGTCTTTCCCAGAACTTGTGTGATAGTTGTGATTACTTTCACTGTCAATTCATTTTCCCCCCTAAAATTGTATCTATATTTCACATTGACATTAAGCATAGACATAAAACAATTGATTAGGGAAATAAAGTAAATGATGGTGTCAGGGATGTGGTTAATGTACTCTACGTTACATAACTGTCGGCTTTACTTGAGGACATAGGCATGCTAGGAGGGGCGGTCTGGTTTGGCTTGAGTGCGTGTGGGTGATGGTCGAGAGCCTGATTGATGGCTACTCTGAGTGCCAGTGATCAGTCTCCTCAAAGGCCGGCACACCTATGTTTCTCCTGCTCCAGAAAAGCCTTTGGAGAGGGGAGTGGAGTTTCCCTGGGGATAACACTGCTGGCACGGGTCCAGGGAGCAGGAATGGAGGAACGTGCTCCTGACCCCTGTATCTCAGCCTGACGGATTTAGGTCCTCAGCTTTCAGTTGTCATCTTACGTTGCTGGGATACCGCCCCATTAATTATTTGTGTAGATGGGATATCTACTCGTGGTTTCTTTTTTTCCAGTTTTTCACAAACTGCTGGCCTGTTTTGCCTTGCAGAGTATTAGTCTGCAGTCTGAAATCCACCCCCACCCCCCAGTCACATTCTCTCCTACATCTGCTCTTTTTAGCCTGTTGTTTGACAGTGGGAAGCTGAGACGCGGATATGTAGGAAATGTACTGGTGAAATTCAAGGTGAGGAGTATGGCAATTTGCTATTTTTATCACATGTCCCCTACAGACCTTACTATTATTATATTATTAGCATTAGCATCCTGTATTGGTGTGTATAACAAAGATGGAAGGATAAACCCCTCACTCCTTGCATGAAACCAGGCAGCATGGTGGCACAGTAGTTAGCATGGTGACCTCACACCTCTAGGTCTATGTGTGTGGAGTTTGCATGTTCTCCCCCTGTCGTGTGGTACCTGGTTTCCTCCAGGTACTCCGGTATCTCCCCACAGTCCAAAAACATGACGAGGTTAATTGGTGTTTCTAAACTGCCCATAGGTGTGCATGTGTGAGTGAATGGTGTGTGAGTGTGCCTTGCGTTGGGTTTGCGCCCCATTCTGGGCTGTTCCCTGCCTTGTGCCCATTGCTTCTGGGACAGGCTCCAGGCATCTCTGACCCTGTCTAGAACAAGCGGTATAAAAAATGAATGAATTAGAAAAAAACTAAGAACTTGTCAGCATAACTATTTAATTCAAACTATAGACAGCTGGCAGGTAAATGTCAGCCTAGAAACAAAGAGAATATGTTTTAAAATAAAGTATATTAAATGTTTACATGAATCAGTGCTACTTTGCTAACTATAATTCTTGCCTTCTGCATAAATCACAGACAGTCACCAATAACGGCCAGTCTAAATGCTACTGTTAGCATGTAGCTATGCAAATTGAAGGCCTTGCTTTAGGCCAAGGTGTTTGTATTTTTGGCTAGAAGAAAACAGAAAGAAATCAGATATTTTGCCTAAGAGATTATGGGAGAGAAAAAATAGCCTAGGCTACAGGTGGATGAGGTTATCTTGAGCTAGCCTGAAAACGTGTTGGATATAGACAGTGATATTACTGGTATTTCCCAAAAACGTGCTTGCTGACTATTGCAAAATGTTTTGCTGGTCAAAGGTGGAAACAGAAGAGTAACAAGGTGGCTGTTCATTGGTCTTGGCATTAAATTATTTTGTATTTGAGGAACCTATAGTTCTTGTATGAGTAGGGGAACATTAACAGTAATGCAATATTACATTTTGTCATTTACATGCGTTTATGAATATCATGAATATCTATCTATGAATGCATTATTAAGGTGCAATGAATGTTTAATGAGCGCATCATAAAGGCATTAAGAAGGTACAGTTAATGTAAAGCGTTACCATTTACCATTTATTTATATCATACAATAAAAAGATTAAACGATTATGTGTGGAACTAACCCAGGCCTTGCACGCACACGTGTGTTGGCACCAGTGTACGTCAGAGTCTGTCCCAGAGTGAGTGTGTGTGGCCAGTTCCTGCGGGACGCTGTCTTTGCATGCATTAAAGTCCTTGGCCAGTACCGTGAATAGCCCCCCCGGCATGGAGGAATGGGTACCTTTCTTTAGTAAACCTGTGCTGACCTTGAGGACAGGGGCTAACAGCCCACTGGGGGGGCACATCTTGCTGGGCACTGGAAAAGGAAGAGACGAAAAGACAAACAAACAAACGAGGCACTAATTGTGACCTAATAATAGATGACGACTGGCAAGATGTGTATTTATAACACATCCTCCGTCATTAAGAGACAGTCGCAATCAGGGCGAGGAATGCCCTCCTATCCATGCAGCCTTGGCTTTTTTATGGGGCCGCCTCACACCAAGCTCGCTTCCTGGGAGTGCGCTGGCGGACAATGGCTGGAAACCACGAGCATGCATGCAGACACCAAAACAATGGCAAATCTCGGACTCTCTAGTATTTTCTATTCACACGGAGTGCGCCTGGCTTTTACATCGGAAGCAGGGGGGCTAGTCAATGGGTCATAAATCAAACATCGACTTGTTCCCAGGGCAAAAATACTACGTCACCAAGCCCTGCGAGCCATTCACTGGCCCGGGACTTGACGCCTCATGATTCACCATTGACATCCGACAAGATGGCGTCTTTGAAGTGCGTGCCAAGGCTGATATTCCACTCGATAAAGACAGACGCGGGTGCTGCGGTGAGGTGGTCTCCGCGATGTCGCCTCACACTCCCAGGACTCTGGCTCTGGCTCGAACTGAGCCCCAGTACATTCCGTGTGCTTTCTCCTGGTCCCCCACCCAGTTTCCAAGAAATTATGTAACAGTTTGCTTGACCTTAGCCAGTAAAAAGTATTCTTTATATTTGTGAAACAAGAGTGGAATTATATTAACTATAAACGATATAATATAAACTATATAGAGTATTATATATATACATATTATTGTAGTCTTTCAAAGAGATTGCTATTTATGAAAGCTTTATATGAGGGTTTTCTTAGCTGTTTAGATACTTTTACAATTATTACAGTATTAATTTCCATCCATCTTCTGCGTGACCTATTCAGGGTCATGTGCAAGGCTGGGAAGCACCAAGGATGGGGCACCAGCCCATCACAGGGCACACTCACACACCAGTCACTCACACAGGCACACCTGTGGGCAGTTTGGTTACCCCAGTTAGCCTCGGCATGTTTTTGGACTTTGGGGGGAAACCTGGAGGAAACCCAATGACAACACAACAAACTCTACACACATGAAGCCAAGGAGGAGACTCAAACCCTGGTCCCAGAGGTGTGAGGCACCAGTTCTAACCACAGCACCGCCCCTTGATATTAATATGAATTATAATTTTGATTATATTAATTTCACATTGTTTTAGTCTGCACATCCCTGAGAGACGTGTATGTGTGGTGCTGGCTTACATGCTATCTTTCTGTCATGAAACATAGGTTTGCTACGCAGATTTTAATTTTAATTTCATTTCAACAATTTCCCCCAAAATCATGATTTATTATCAGCACATGAATGAAATCATTTGACTACATGAAATTGAATGTTAGCCAGCAAATCCTTCTGCCAGAACAAAGTATTTACCCCTCAGTCCAAACATCTGGGTGCAGCCACACCCCTCCTCCAAAACACTCTACACCCTTTCGTACCTTTATTCAGTACACATATTGTTTTAACACGCGAGAAACATAATGTTTATCTCATTATCTGAGACCTGGGGGAATAAATGTAATGTTTCCTTTTCCTTTTGTGCATGTGCTGTTTATTATTCAGTAAAAAATTACTTATACAGTAAAGAAATTAAGGGTTGATTATAATGACATATAAAACAGTAGTAGCCAAAAAATACATGCATAATCAGTTATCAAACATTAGAGTCATTTTCCCACTTCTTTAAAATCATGCATGTTAGATCTGATGGAGAATACCTAATTAATTATTCCCATATGATTCCTGCTTACCTTACCTGGCAATGTTGTGGCCAAATAGTGCCCTGTGATATCTCTTAGATATGGGGCTGTGTGTAAAGACCTACGTCTCTCAGGAGTGCTTGTATTAGCACTTACAGTATTATATTCTTATAAAAAAAACTGAATCTGTATTTATCCCAGGTTCTATTGAACTAGCATCAGAGTGTATTCACTGATAGACTTCTGAGCACTTATATAAGTCACTCTGGCCAGGGGCGCCTGCCAAATTCTGTAAATATAAATTTAAATGTACCTTGCATTGTACCGATCTTCTATTTAAAGTGTGCTTTGCGTTATGCTGTAAATTTTCAGAGGTGGGCATATTTTCATACATTTGTTACTAAAATTGAAGTAATGTAAAACAGCCAGGAATAAACTGTTCTCGCATTATCGTGAGGATCACATCAATTTGTCACATCAATGTGATGTAACACAGTTGCTCATTCTCAGTCCACCAACAGGACAAGAAACAACCATTGTGCATTTAATTCAGATCCTTTTTGTATTATTTCTGAATCTATTCTGTACATGCAAAGGCTGGTACATATATTTGATTTCTGTGTGTTTGTGTCTATGTGTTAAATACACCGATTAAATAATTAAATGTGATTTCTGGTTTGGAAATTAAAAAATCCGCCATACTGGTCAACAAATATGTAAAAAGTCACTTAAAGGCAATTTACATAATTTCATAATTTCATAGAAAAGGATTGTTAATTTTGCTCAATTAAAGTGACGTTCTTGCTGACCTTACATGAACCAAAACTGAAATCTGGATAACTGAAAGTAACAGTACACAAGAACGGAATATATTTACCTGGATTGCGGGGAGTGGTTACTTTTGTTGATTACTGTTACTGTTATTACGTTCAGTGTAACTTTTTTTTTTGTTATAATGAGTTGTTTCCTGACTCACTCAAATTATTACTGAGACTGAACGTGATGCCAGATTCAGTGGCATTTTCAAAAAACCAATTATACAATCATCCAGAAAATATTTTTTCAAAATAGGGGTAGCCTGTTTAGCAATGCACATTATAGCAAAAAAAGAGTAGATTTACAATATTTCTACTTATAAATACATGAATTCTGTTTGGCTACTGTAGATATTTTGCACATCTCAACGTCTATATTAAATTATTGTGGTGGTTTTAGAAAACCGCTGTGTAAGGACTCGAAAATTCTGGGAGGCTTGACAAAATGAACGCCCAATCACTTGGAAGCCCTTCCTAGGGTGGATCTATGTTTATAAAAAGTAGCTGGATTTATGAATACAACAATTCATAATAAATTGATACCTTTAGGATTTTAAGTATTGACATACAGCTGCTAGATGTTGTGCAAAAATCTCATGCCGTTTCATTCCCGCTACGATGGCGTAATTCACACAATGTGCTTAGAAACGTTCTTGAGCGGGAAGCATGTACAGTGCACCGAATTCCGAAACCTCGGCTAGCAGCGTCAAGCGAATATGCAGCTGTGGGAGAGCCGCACGCCATGCGTGAAAGCATGTGGCAAACACAAGCGTCACAAAGCAGATGCGGACGTGGTTAGCTGGGGAGGTGGAGAGTGGGACGTGTGGCCCTCAACATTATCAAAGACCCTTCCTATTATCAAACCCTTCCTAAATCGGAGTAGCGGGGCTAGCCGCTTCCTCAGAGTACCACCTAGATGCTATGCGAAAAACACTCGGGGACTTTCAAGGACGGCCCGGGGGTCCATCAGCAAGGATGCGGCGTCGGCTGTGAAAATACAGGATCTTCTCACAGAAGCGCTGGGGCCCCTGGGATACGGGAGGCTCCTCTCTCCACCGCAACGGCGCGATGCACTTCTCCCTGGGGAAGGAAGCGAACTCTGAGCCGCTTCCCCTGATTGTGTGGCACTGGTTCCCAAAAAAAAAATCCGCCCTTGGTCCCCCGACAGGAAAAATGTCTGACGGCAGTCAGCGTTAGGCTCGTTCTGCTGACGTCAATTATTTCTCAGATGAAGAACTGCATTTGGGATTATTTATGTAAAACACAATACAGCGCTTGTTAGGACTGCTTCCATACTGTTGTTTTTACATCATTGATGGAAATCACATAAACATGATATGTATGTGTATAATTAATGTATATATAATTAACTCTCAATTTAACCAAGCAATGGCTCTCTCTAAATAGGTTCTCTTTGCTTCACAGAAGCCTTCAAACCTCAAGAGATCTTTTCTTTCAAAACCGTTCAAAAGTCACGAAAAGAAGGAAGACTTTCGTATTATCTCAATCTTCTCCATCCTGACAAAAAAAGGTATCGTATTTGCCAAAATCTTCAAATTAGATAAACGCTTGCATTCACGCAACTCAATGGAAGTCGGAAGCAGCCACCGACAGGACAGAGGGCTAGTATTTCCTTGTTATTGTGGAAATGTGCTCTTCTCAAAACCAAAGGCACTTGCTAAATGTGCAAGAAAAAGCCAATAGAGCCCTTTGGTGCTGCTTTTGGATCAGGCCACTCGCTATCCAGGACACCACGAGAGTGAAGATGGAACAACAGCTCTGTGGGACAGGTCTTACTGACATCCCACACTGCTGCCCACCTCTCCTGATGAAGGCCTCAGTGGGAAACAGCCACGGACTTTTCTATAACTGTGGCAACTCGGGTTTCCCACACTTTATGTTGGACTAGCATGTCCAAAACCATGAAAAGCACACCAGAACATTAAATACCTGTATCTCCAAGACTTGTGAAGGGGTATGGTAATGTATTCAGGGGAAAACCAATTTTTGTGTTGGAATATAATAATAATAATAATAATAATAATAATCATCATCATCATCATATTTATTTATATAGCACATTTCATGCATAAACTGCAGCCCAAACAGAAAAAAAAATATATAACAAAAACATATATCTGAAAATAACAAAATTTTTGTTTTCATTTCCTTTTAATGTTCATAGAGTCTACATCTATAGCTATATGAATGAGAATGTTTTATTCAGAATGTGATGGTTATGCACATCACTGTTAGGAGTAACTTTAGGATATGTAGGTCTAATTAAGCCAAAAGAATAGTTTAGCTGCTGTATAGGTATTTAGTGTGTTTCTGTGTAATTCCAGACAAAATTGCAGCTAAACTTTGACGGTTTTGGGTTGGCACCATGGTATATTAAACAAGAATTTGTGTAAAAATGCACAGTCTTAAATGGAGAATATGTCTACTTTATATAAACAAAACATTTGTGTTCCTGAGGTAAGCCAGAAAGGACTTGTTTCAACATTCCACAGATAAATGAATAACAAGATAACATCCAAATGACCTGAACAGTCGATGGTTGTAACTTCCCCTCAGGCCAATATATCTTGATTTTTTAAAAAAAGTATTATTACATAATTCACATTTTTTTTCAATCATCTAAGGGCTTCCTTGTAAACAACAGTCTGGTGGCTGACCAGAAAGAATCAGCAGGAGGCAGGTCACATAGCTAAGCTCTTGTCAGACTTCTGAAAAGGTTTTGGGTCCTCTCTTTCTAAAGAGCTGCTGATGGAGAGGCGAATTGAACCACCCGTCACAAAAAAAAAACACTGCCAGCATTTTTAATCCACCTTTTGAGGGCCACTAGACCTGCAGTGAAGAAATAAGGCCTGACGGGCCGAGAGTGAGGTTTGAACCTTCAGCCAAGTGATGAAGCACATTATTACCATGCCTGCTATATCACAGATTCGGCCGAATGCATTTCATTATAATGTACATACCATCTAACTTGAGCTGTTTCCATTACCACTTGTTTTAAATTGCACTTTCTTGCTACAAAGACAACAATAAGAAATGTCGAGTGTGTCAGACTGTAAGCTGAAGGTCGATATACACAGGGAGTTCCCTGAACAGTATTGATTAGTAAGAAGAAATGGCACATGCTGTTTGCGTTTCACTCTGTGCACACCCACATACCAGGGGCAGAAATTGAATAATAACTGTCATCGCAGGGATGGAGCTACAGAGAATGGGAGGTTGCGTAACCGGTGAAGCAGTTGTGATGGGCTCAGTCCTCTGTTCTGCTTGCCAGCCTTTCCCTCCAGGGGTGCCTTTTCATACATTGGACGTGGAGCAAATGTTAAACCTGCAAGTTTGCCGACTTTGCAGAAACACAAACTGGCGTCGCCTAGCCATCCACGGGCCTTTTCATGCCACTGCCCACTTCCCAGAACACCCCGAGACAGAGTGTGACCAAGCAGGCAGGGAGAGTGTGGGCCATCGAGTAGACCGGTGCATTGCGGGGATTGGAGGAAAGAATCAAGACTTCATTTAGGGAAGAGGCTTTACAGCAGTGATGGGGAACCAGGCAGGGAGCTGACGGTGGGACTCAGGGATGAAAAATTATGGCTTGGAGGGGGGAGACACAAGCCCCTCCCCCATTTTACAGGCAGGGGCCTCGAGAGGCATGGATTCCCTGGCAGGTCCCGGGGGCCCAGCGTGGTACTGGGGCCATCAGCGGCCATCAGTGAAATCTAACAGGCCCCTCCATCGGGAGAATTCTACCGAGGGCCATTTTGTCAGGGGGCTCAGCATTTTTAGCTACACCCCTGCTTAAAGACTCCCGGCTCCTTGTCTAGGAAATCTTTATAGGATCTTATAATGAGAAAAATTTGTGTGAAAAATATTTCATGGTGTACGACAAACATGCCGCAGAAATCAAAATCGATGCATCCGAAAACTTCTATGTGCTGAAAGGTACCATCAGCACATTGAAAATAAGGACTCCCTACATATGCATTTCTGATAAAGGCCTTAAAACACCATGAGGATTATTAAGTATTAAATAGCGAAAATACAAAGACTTGATGACATCGAATTACTTTAGTCATAGCAAATGCAATAATGCACAATGTAGAAACGGTTTCTAATTGGAGGATCGTTTTGTGATTTTATTGATAGCTTATTGATTAATTTCTTGGCTGCACTCCCTTACGGAAATTCACTATGGTTTCCTATGTTTTTTTGGCTTTTGGCTATGGGTTTTTTACAGGTAACCATGGTTTTACTATGGCACCTCATGGTAATTATGATTACTAAGCTCATACCCATAGTATTACCATGGTTTACTTATAGTAGTTCATGGTAACTGTGGAACTACTATGGTTTACTTATAGCACTGCATCGTAACTGCAGTGAAACCATGATAAAACCATAGTCATAAACTCATGGTTACCCAAAAAACCATAGTAAAACCATGGTTAATTTTCGTAAGGGCTGGGAATAAAAATCGGCCCTGGACTTTGGTTTCCGCCACAGTGAATTTTGCCAGGGTGTGGGGTTCCCACAATGAATTTCAGTGAGAAAGTCAATAAATTTCCTTTAAAAATCTACATGAAAAGGTCGTCTTTAGTGTATTTTGGGCTGGTAGCAGAAATGAAGGACAAAGCTGTTTGCATGCTTGTGTAACGCTGTGGAATTTGAATTAGTATTCAGTCACTGAGAAAATGTAAACTCCCCCTTGTCGTTTGTATAACCAGTAAAGCCATGGGAAGAAATGATAATCAAATATTGAGATGGTGTTTTGTGGGAGGTCACTGGGGAGGACACTGGGTCCATCCATGAGTCTGGGAGAGAGACAAGGCATCGCTGTACCCATGGGTAATGTGCATATAATGACCAAATAATAAAAAACAATAACAAAGGAGCAGGAATTAAAAAAGAAAAAAGCGATGTTGGTTAAACATCTTTTCAAATTTCTTGTACAAAGTGTATATATTGTGAAAAAAAGTAGAATTGTTATACAGTGTGGTACAATTCTTTTGCTGTAATGTCACATTTTAGGTCACATTTGTGAAATAAATCATACCCAAGGATGAAAAATCACAGGCGTAATGAGGCCTAATTGCTATTAGTCCAGTGCACTGATCATTAGGCCAGCAATTTGAGATGGTGTCCATTTCCAAGGCATTTGTGTGTGCTGGACCATTTGTCATTAATATGGTAAAATTTAACACAAATTTTCCCTGAGCTTTCGGTCAAGCAATCAGACAGCTTCCTGATACCATAACCAGAAAAAAATCAGAGCCATAGTGGCTCCCTGGTGACGTACATGAGTATGACCGCAACTGCAGCTGAGTCCAGCATTGTGGAAAGCTAGCATTTTCACCTTCAGTTTGCTCCCTAGCTCCCCCCTTTTTTGAAGGAAAGATAAAAATGACAGAATCGGAAACTTAAAGAGAAGGACACTGAGGCAAACCCAAAATACGGAAGCAAACACGCGGTATGTTGCCACAAATACACATCCTCTCTTTTTCACCCATGGCATACCAGAGGAAAATCAAAGGATTTTTTGTTTATAAATACATCTGATGTTTGCTTTTGTTTTGGTTTATTTTTTGCGTTACACTGTTAAAAAAACCCGAGAGATACTCTGGCAGCAAGGGCGCCAATAAAATACTGCAAAATAACAGAAATGAATTATTTCATAAAAATATGGTATTTTTCCATAATTAAAAGTCGCAGTAATTTTACATGAAATTATGCCAATTTTATGTCTTTTAAATGTATTTCCTATGTATAGAAATACTACTAATACTGCAATGATACAGTAATGTTACTTAAAATGACAAAACCTCACCTTGGGGACAGCTATTATTTAGTATCCAGGAAGCTGAGTGTGGGGATGGTACAGAATATCTTAATGAGACTTTGTCAGTCTGGGATTTGAATCGGCAACCTTTTAATCCCAAGGACACTTCCTTAACCACTAGACCACAGTGAAAACAACATTGAAGTCTTACATATGTAGTGTAGTAGGTAGCTATATAATGAATTCCTACGTATTATGTTTGAATAAATTTAAGTATTACTATTAAGTAGTACTCAGTATTTCTATTTACTGTTAATACTTTAATTAGTATTAATAGGAAATTAGAAATACAATTTTATTTTTTTTTTTTATTAATACATTAATACTAACAATATTCCAGTAAATTAGCCAGAAAATGCTGGAAGGAAAAGGACCAACGTCTGAAGCAGAGGCACCTCCTATGTACCAGGTTTTACCACAATAGAATGCAGCTGTTGGGGGTGATTCAGACTTAAAGGACCGAGGACAGATGTTTTTCTTGAGAAAACTTCACTTGATATTCACTCTATTTTCCTTGGGAAGACGGTCATGTTTTTGAATGAGAAAATGGTTTGGTAGGTTAGCATGTTGGCGGCTTCACTTTGAATTAGCCTGCCTTAAAATACAGATACCGGTTAGGGGTGAGGTTGGCACATACTTGCATAAGGTGTACACAACACAAAACATATGCTATGCAAACAGTGTACTGACTATACTTGCACGCATCTTGGTCGACTCCTTTGTTTCCAGGCTCACTTGTTTGTAAGAGGCTGTGGCATGAAATATTGTACACTTTCTGCCTCTGCCTCCACAGCGCTGGAGTTACTAATTTTGTAATATTGCTACAGAATTCTCAGTTATAACCACTGCTACAGATCGTATTGGTACTTTGCTCTGCCACGTATCACTTTACTACACCATGTTGTATATCTAATGTTGTTAGATGTCTTGAAGTAGTTTGTATTTTGTAATTAGGTTGCACAATATTAGAAAAAAAATCATTTCTGCAATAAGAATTGCAGTATTTATAAAGCAAAAATCTGTTAAAAGTAAATCAGTTTCTCACAAGCATGCCTATTCATGAGTGATTTAAACAGCAAGTATGATAATGATTATGACTGGCTCGGAAAGCGCATGCAGAGCTGCTAAGTTTTGCTTCCTATAACAATAACTGTATAACTGTTCTACCGAAATCTAAACCCCACACTCTTGGCAATCACCGAGATTTATTATAAGATTTTAATAACTCTATTGAAAATAATGTTGCATATTTAAGTAGAGAAGTTAGAATTTCATTGTACTTTATACACATGGGAATGCTTTCTTAGGTCATAAAATTTTTAAGATGCTATACATGGCCATGATGGGCAGGTGGCTGCATTCTGAGCATCAAGTATATACAGTACCAGTCGTTAGTGTTTAACTCAAAAATCCAACTTACTACTTCTGGGGCACATTTTATTCAAGTCTCAATCTGTTTGGCCGTCAAAAGTTTTGGATTGGCTGTAACTGCTTTTATGGCTTTTAGCATTTAAGGGTTCCCAGTGTGAGGACAGCTGGCAAAAATATGTAACTTTGGGGCTTTGATGTTGAGTTTACTGGATGAAACTGTGGTTGGCTCAAACAGCTTTACATTAGCTTTAGGTTAGCTTTAAGTAAGCTTTAGGTTAGCTTCACGTTAGCTTCCACAGAGTTTGAAGAATTGCCAACTTGTGTGAGTGAGACTTTCAATTTGAGACAAGTCTGCACACACATTTACATGCATGTAACAGTTTCATTACCTTGTAAGTAGCCTGTAGGATTTGCAAACTACACTTGCATTTTTGATGTAGGTAATTTATTATATTTTATAATGGACTAATATAGATTTGCAGTAAGATTTCTTGCTTGAGCGTTAGATTTCTGAAAATGTGACTGTCATGCCAGGTGTGTGACAGCTGGCAATCCTGATTTTGGCTGTTGTTTGACTGAGACATCTTGCCATATAAATGAATAAATAGGTTTGGCCTCCAAAAATTGCTGTCAACATCATTGATATCATTGCAGGAAGTCCTAAACAGGAGGAGATGAATGCTCTGAACACCTTTGAAAGGGTTGTGACTTTTCCATTAAATTCTACAACTGTCTCTTGTGTAAGCGAGTTTCCGTCTCGGCCTGTCTGATTTCAACTTAAGGCATTCAAAATTAAGCAATCAGATAAAGGAAACACTGGGCACTGACACATCATTGCATGGCTCCTGCTCCCACCTCAAACGAGACCCCGGGGCAGCTGTTTCTGCTTCCCATATTTTCTCAGAACATTGAGCGGAATGCCTCTCCTATACTGGGCTTCTCGAAAATCATGTTGACCCTCAACCTTGCTTCCCCCTCATGCCGTGTTGCAAGTGGGAACACGAAAGGTGCTTACTAATAGTTGCCATTGAGGCCAAATTGTCTCTCGGGGCATTAAGTTGAGCAGATACCTCATGCAGTTGAGGAAATCCTTTTAAAGACCCTTTTAAGCCTGACAAATGAATACAGAAATGAAAATAGAAAAAAAAAACAGCATGAAAAACAGCATGAGTCTAGAGACACACTACCCAGGACAAAAGGAAAGATGCAGCAGCAGAAATTTTGAAGACAGTACATTCCGTTTTATTTTATTGATGGCCTTGTGTAATTTTAGGAGCATTGTGGTTAAACCGAATGATTGAGGGTGATCCAAAGTTTAGGAATGTATGGAGGCTGCACTTGGGAAATAGTGTAGTTGGGAAATATTGGCGTTGTGGTGGCCCAAGGAGCAATGTTGTTGTCTCACTCCTCCAGGTTTGTGGGTTTGAATCCTACCTCCTCTCTCCGTTGGAGCTGTAGGTCATCCTCACTCTCCTCTGCATTCTCCTACATACTTTCCATGCCTTGTTATGGATTGGTACCTTGTCCATGGTGACCTTCTTCTCCTTGACCCTGTCCAATATATATTTATTTGAATTTGACACCCACATAATTTTTATTTATTTAGGACACCTTCAATGACTATATAATAATTTCACAGTACAATTCAAGGATTCAATTGCTTTGCAGTAGTACCCTGTTATATGTAATTTCGGCAAACCTCAAACTCAACTTTATGTCGCTTGTTTGTAGTAATTTAAATGATTTTAAGTAAATAATGAACAGAATTTATTTAAATTAACATGGTCCATTTAGTTTGATATACACGATAGCAGACAGCATGATTCTGTAAAAAATTCTGTAATTTATTTTGATGAAACACAGTATGAAATATTTAATATAGTCACTTTTATTACAGTAATTTCTGTTTTGTTTTTCTGAATACTAGGTGAGAGTGTCATGACCTGCCAGGTACGGAACAGGGAAGCAGGAATTCCAGGATATTCCAGGATAACACAGGCAGGGAGCAGCATGTACATAACTTCAATGACCGGACTGGGGAAACATACTCAAACTCAGACTGAAATACACAGAACTGATAGCACGGAACAAGGAACAGCTGGTAAATGCAGGGATTACACACGAGCCAAAGGCTAGGGAAGGGACGAGTCTGGGGACACAGTACACTGGGAACAGGACAGACACACAGAACAGGCACAATGGAAGTAACCAAGACAGCAACTGACAAACCACAGGTAAGGCAAACAAGCACAGGGGTACTGTGACACACAGAAGGATCGGACGAGCAGAGCATGACAGAACATTGACTTTTAAGATTTCAAAGTGAACACTGACTTTTATAATGAATTAAAGGTGCATTTACATCAATGGAGATGACTACATATATTTATTAGTCCTTCTCAGGCATTTTTAAGGTTAATGACATAAGTTGGGGTATAATTGTATTTGTCACATGCAAGGTATGCAGCAATTCCGTAACTTGCAGGGTAATACAAGGTGTTCAACTCTGCCATAATAAATATATTTGAAGGCAATAAAATGGAAAGGTAACAACATAATAAATGTAATAAATAAGGAATGAGGGAGTTATACTGGGAAAAAAGACCACATTTAAAATGACGTGTGAGAGGCATAAATAAGGAGCAAATAGTAAATTATAACCATTGATTAACAATAGAATTAAGAGTATTACGAGTAAACAAAGCCCTAATCTGCAAACATTAATAGTACTTGTGTAGCACCCTTGATCTTCACAATGGCAACAAAGCCTTGCAACCTCCCCCCCACCTCCCAGAGCCCCTAGTCTGCCACGAGTGCTCGGAAACGTCATTGGCAGCTAGGGAGCATCAGCAAAGTAGCCGCTCCACCGAGGAGCTTGGTCTTCAAGCAATGAGCGTGGAATGCAGCCTGAGGTGGCTCAGACCACACTTATCTTACAGTGAATGCAGGGAGCCTCCTATTACGGCAAAAACAGAGGCCTCGCCAGAAGAAAACTAATTGCACAGACGCCAATGGTCATTCTCTGAACCACAAATGGTGGGAAATGAGGCGAGCACTCTCAGCTCATTCATACCTCATGACTGCATATGGTGGCAGCATATGCACCCTAAGCTGGTAATACAATCACCACTCAGTCATGTCAGTAACATGGCACGTGAGTCTAATGTTTTTTTCTGTTTATTTTCTCATGCTATAAAATCCATTCAATGCCATTCGAAATTTGTGAGTTACAAACCCATTAGTGTGACAATGATGGGTGCCGATTTCAAGATGGTCTAGGCCACAGCAACCCCAGAGTAAATTTGAGGTTTGTAAGCACTGCATAGTCTAAGTGCTCAGGGCATAATCATCTCATAATCATAATCATAGTGGAATCCTCTGCTAATGATGCCATTATATGGACGCTCAAGTTTCAGTCTCTCTTGGGTTTGAACTTTGAATTTTGTGATTTAAGTCTTCATGAAGATATTCACGATGAACACTCTGATATGATGTTGGATTTCCTCCCAGCTAGACTGAAATTATTAAGTGGAACTGTCTGTCTTTTACCTGTATGAAATGTCTTAATAGGTACCTTAAAGGATAACACAATAAATTGCCTGCTCATAGTAATTCTAAAACGGTAGCTGCAACAGCTACAAGATTCAATATTCCTACTGCTGTGGTGCCACCTAGTGATGATTTTAGAAATGTGCTGTCACATTGATACACTGTGAAAATGATGCTTGTGTACTGTCAGCATTGTGCACATTGTTATATTTATGCTGCAATTAATCTTTCTTTATAAATACAGTTCAAACAATCCAGACAATTCAGCTGGTGTCTCTAAATTCCCCCCAGTGAGTGAAAGCGTTTGGCCCTTGCAGTAGACATGCATGACATCCTTCTGGGATAGACTCTTAATTCTGTGTGAGCCTATGCTGGGTAAGCGGTTGGAAGGTGCATGGATGCATGGATGGATGTTTATTCTAAAGCCTGCCTGTTGTAAAGGAGTCTGAAAGTTTTGGAAGGATATGTATTTGCACAGTTTGCCATCTACTCTTTTGAAAAAATACACTTTCCTGTAGTTGTTGTTTTGATGAAATAATTGAAAGATTATGATGCAAGGAAAAGGTTGAAATACCAACATATTCTCTCTAGTGAGTGAATCTGAGGTACCTGATTGTGTATTGCTTTGTGTAAAGTCTCAAGTAGTTCAGGTTCCCTGCTGTACAGATAACCTTTAGAAAAGCATGCTCTCATTCCTGCATGATCACAAACTTGACATAATGACCCTTGATGTCATGTGATCATCAACAGCTGATCATATTGGCACTTTGAGACAGTCACATACATTACCTGCTTATGTGTTTATACTTGGGCATCAAGTGAGTTAGTTTGGTTAGCATGCCCAGGTGCAGCCATTTAATCTTGGACTCACAAAGACTTATTCAGAGATGTTTTCTGCCCTGCCCTTCTGGTCTTTTCTGCTCAGTTAGGGTACTGTGTGTGTCTGTTTCTATATATGTAAAGTACTTTAAAATAGCTGTATTGGGAAGAATGCTTTATGAAAATAATTTGAATCAAACTGAGTCGAATCTATGACCTCAGCTCCTTGGGAATAACAAAATGCGAACCGAATAATCTTAATAATAAAGAAAGAATAAGGTTCTTCATTTAATTAATGCAATTATTAATACAAAGAGTAACTGTATATGTTCCCTTTAGCTTATCTCGTGTGCTTGAAGTGAAAAGGAGCTATGGACGAATCATGTTCAGAATATTTTTAGTGTTGTGCCGTTGACCCTAAAGGGAAGAAAATCAGGCAGTTCCTGCTGCCATGTTTAAGGCTGGCCCAGCAGACATTGGCACACGGCTTGCATACTTTTGGAAACTCAGATCTACAAAGACCAGCCTTGACTGACGGCTGACTAGCTGAACGGAATATCTTTTGACACATATGTTCACCTTCCTTGAACTTAGACAAACTTATGATTAAAATTGCTGGAATGTTATTACTTTCTGGATCCTTCATTTTATTTCCTCTTCAGAATGTTTTATTTATTTATGAAAAAAAGTTTTCACCCAAAATGGAAACATTTTTTCCATCCGACTAGCGGGGATGTTGGCTGACTAAGTGTCTAACAACCAATTTTTGTAGATGCTTTAACATCCAGTAGAGGGCGCCACTGCAGCACTGAGAAACTCTGGTTGGCTCCACCTCAGCTCTCCCTAGCTTGATCACTCCAGATGGACCCGCTCTGCCAAAAAGCAGCACAAGTCATCGCTTAAAAGTTTGATGTTTTTCATGGGGCCCAGGCAGTGACACTGTGAAATAACGTCACACCTTGGGCCACATGTGAGCCTGAGCCAAATAAACAGTAGTAAGATGAATGGATGGCTAACTTGCACCCAGCCTTGACCTTGTGCCCTGTGCCTTATTGGGACAGATTCAGGATAATGAAATTGTACCTGTTGCTACTTGCTTTTTTTGTTTTTGTTTTAACTTAAATTTTCCATTTTATTGCATAGTGTTTGTGACAAATTACGCGTAATTTTTTTCTTCTTATTCTTCTTATTATTATTATACCTTACATATGGTGGATGAATAACTGGAAATATTCAAAAATATTAAGGACATTATTAGTAATTATATGACAATTTCAGTGCTAGCCATACAATAAAACCATATGTAAGTTTAAGCAGTTCAATTTGAAAAATGCGTGGAACACACAACAGCAAAACTCCTCCACACATTTAATCTGCTGCATGTTTTTGATCTTCAGCAAACCATATTTTCTTTGTGATTGGAGGAACGGGACCTCGTCTGTGGGACTTAAATGTGTACTTCTTTGTGTACTAATTGCAAACTAGACATAGTACAGGATGCAGATACGAATAATTACCTCACTTTGGTTTTAGTGGTGAATGTGAAAATCATAGCCTATTCAAAGCTAGGCCATAAGGTGATTCCGTGATCAGACTACCATATCCTGGCTGTAAGTTCTGGCTCCGATACGTGACATTCATAGCAACACAGCAAGGCACTTAGAACATTTTAGAACTCTTCCTTCACCCACTTCTGATTTCAGTACTTTTTCTGTGACCCCTTTACATTCTCCTGTGTGACTCCGTTTGTCCCCATGTAGGCCTATTCGGTCATGAAACCTCATTTTCGTGCCACTGTCGCCTTCCTGCTCACACAGAGCCACACAACCGGGTCACCTGGAAATATCCACAGGAGGCGCCAGTATCAGCATCTCACGTGTCTATCGTTTTATTTTCTTTCTTGATCATGGAAATTTCACCAGGCGCGACGGAAGAACTGTCAGATGCCCTATTTAAGAAAACATTTGAGGAAAACAGGACAGCTAGTGTGAATTAGGGCATGGTAGTACAGAGAAGTCAAAGTGACCCATGTTGATGCCCACCCACCTAGCAGCTACTGGTACCAGGTTGGAGTCTAGTCATGTGACATACTACCCCCTTGATCGCTATGGCACAACATCAAATATTTGAGATATTCAAAGTATTTGAAAATAAAATTTGAGAAGAAAAATCCACATTCGATTAATTGGTATGCAGACTACCCGGTTATGGTAAATTCATGTGTAGTTCATATTCTGGCCACAGTGTGGCACCAGTACAACTCTTCTCACAGGTAACACACACATAAACATGAGAAAGTAGGCAAACAGAAAAGATGACAGTAGGAGACAAGATGGTCCCCATCCTCATGAGCATCTGAAAAGCTCAGAAAAATTGCTGCATTCCCAAAAAGTCAGAAGCGGTAGTATTGTGCAAAAACCGAATATCAAATATTCGGCAATAAAATTAATATTTGAATATATTTGATAGTTGCAGCCCTAGATCATTGACCCTAGATCAGTTGTGTTCAACATTGAACACCAGCTCCATTCTATACCACAGAGATCCTCACATTCCCCAAGTCAGTCTTAGTCTGTGACCAATATAAACATTGCAAATGCCTTATAGCAGAACGATACTATAATCCACATCTGAGGAACCTGCAATTAGACTGGCTACTGAGCGTGATTCTGGATTATGTAAGTATTATGTAACTAATAAGCAAAATGGAACTGCTTACTGTCATGAGGACTATTTTAGCATAGACTGGGCCCCGCTGTCTGGCTCATCCCATGAGTTTCCTTGACCTCTGCACAGCACAGGGCACCAATAGACAGCCGCCTGTCACACCCTCCTGTCCTACCCGTCATGTAGGCCACACCCCCCTGTCCTACCCATCATGTAGGCCACACACCCCCCCATTTCTCCCTGAGGGCTGTAGTAGCTACGCTCCGTGCCTCCTTGTCTTACCTCTTGGTCACGGTGACATCAGTGACTCCTAGCTGCCTCTTGTTTGCCCCTTGATTTAAGTGCTCCCTAGTCTTGTATTCCTCAAATCAGTCATTATTTTCTGTTCTTACCCTGTCCGCTAATAAAGTCCCCTGCGAGGGGTTTTGTAACGGCAGCCTGCATTTGGGTAGTGCTTATCCTTCTTCCTGGCATGACACCATCCTGAATAGCCAACGGTAGGCCATCAGCAAGCTGGATATCCAGACCAGAATTCCATCCATTTCTTTCTAATCATCACGCATATTTTAATAAATCCTTTAATTTAAATTTGCTCCTCATTCTTAAGCTACAAATAATCTTAAAGAAGCCTTCCAAGAAATGGGAAAAATGTACTTGAAATGCTACTGATTTTATGACACAGACAGATGGCAAAGGACAGAATTAAATAAATTGAATTATTAATAGGTATACAGGATGAACTTAAACAAAACAACAATAAAAATGAATTTTCTCCACTTGGCTGGCATTTCCATATCTGGCACTGATTGAAAATATGCCAGCAAACTGTTGTATTTGAAAGATTTTTTTCTTTCTTTCTCTCTCATGCCACAACTGAAACTAAGCAGTGATACCATCCGTATATCACAGAAAGCTGAAGATTAAAACAATTTCTCTCCAGCCCCAGATAGCAGCCCATCAAAGAGGAAAGATCACAAGCTAGGAAGTGCCAGACACGCTGCCTACGTTTTCTTCCCTCTGAAAAGACACCCTATATCATCTGTACGATGTCAAGGGAGTGTTTACATCCGAGGCAACCTTCTGACTTATGTTGGAAAACTTTTTATGGGTTTTTTTTTATTTAGCCAGATGAAAATTAAACCTAATCATTGTGCCAAATTAAGATGTACTGGTCCTTAAAAGGCAAAAAAAATTCTGCAACAAAAGTTGTTTTTTGCTGAGGAGACTTATACTGTCACGGTTGCGGTGCGATTTACGACCCATAATGCAGGCGGTGCAGGAACTGGAACAGGAGCTGCCGGCGGGACCGGAACAGGAGCTGCCGGCGGGACAGGAACAGGAACTGGCAGAGCAGACGAAACTGGAACCGCCGGCGGGACAGGAACTGGAGCCGCCGGCGGGACAGGAACTGGAGCCGCCGGCGGGACAGGAACTGGAGCTGGAACTGGGGCTGCGTGCTTTGGCGCAGATGAGGCTGCGTGCACAGCTGCGGGCTTCGACGTAGACGGGGCTGCGGGCTTCGACGTAGACGGGGCTGCGGGCCCTTGCGCAGCCGGAGCTGCGGGCTTCGACGCAGACTGAGCTGCGTGCCCGGGCGCGGGCGGACGCGTCGTGGCGTCTTCCGCTCTGCGAGGGGGGCGCGTCGCGGCGTC